>OX382352.1:5056510-5633805 GCA_947507615.1 Hemithea aestivaria
ATATTCGCTGCCGCTGTGGGTAGAGGTACTTACATACCGCGCGGGTTTCGCTCAGGTATTTGGTATCAAGTACCGCGGCTAGAGCGACTTGAGCGATATTCACTGCCACTGTGGGTAGAGGTACATACTGTGGGTAGAGGTTTTCTCTGCCGCAGGCGGTAGCGAATACCGCTTAGGTCTGAACAATAATATTACCGCATACCCACTGGGTTTTCTCTGCCGCAGACGGTAGCGAATACCGCTTAGGTTTGAACAGGCCTTTACCGTTCCGTCCCGCGTCCCGCCTCAGTGTGACGCACAGAACATAAAAAAATCTGTAATCCGTGGTGTGTGACGTAAGATTTATAGTTTATCATTGAATATAATTTACAATCAAAGTTCCTTGGTAGAGAGTGTTGGTTGTGCCATCTAGGTTTACTGTACACAAACACGGAGTATTCTTCTCATCTGTGATTACGAAAATAAGGAAAAAAACGAACTTTTTACCGTGAGGAATGAACTATTTTCACAATGTTGTTACTCATAGCGACATCTAGTGAAAACAATGGAAAGAAAAAGTTTAAACTACTTGATACTAGATGGTGCAATTTTTTTACTTTGGAGTACTCTTTGCTAGGCGCCACTATCGCACATTTTAAAAGTTAAAATATTTATAACATTTTAACTCTTCATAATTTCTCCATACTTAATTTTTTAATTAAATAGATATTTATTATATCTAACAAATAAAAAATATTTAGGATATGAAGTTCAGTAATAATAATAATTATGGATTGAATTAAATTTAGTTAGCTAAATTTCGCGGCACCTCTTTAGTAAATAGGAATTCAAAATTCAAATTGTATATAATTTACGTTCCATTTTATGTGTTAATATTTGGCGGTATGCAAATATATGGAATTATTTAGTTTTGTCCTAGTTTTACGAAGATGCACCACTAAACATTTCATTAGTAGGATTGTCGTTAAGAAAATCTATGAATAAATTGCACGCTTATGTATAATATTACACAAAACATACATACATCATTTAAATTATTTTATTACGACAATTACGTTTCGTTTCACAAAAAATATTGAAAGTTAAATGATACCAATAACTCACAAAAATTACCCGATTATTTAAAAACAAAAAAATTTAACGTTATCTACATAATAATTGTATTATTTATTAAGAAAAGGATTTCAAGGTTGGCCATAAATCAAACAAATCTAAAATATAATAAATGTTTATTTTTTTTCTCGTCACATTGGTGATACATTTTAAAGCTAAAAAATGAGCAAATCATACAACAAAACTATTAGGAACGTATTCACTAAAACTAAGCCCCGTTGTGAATTAAAAATGTTCATGAGCAAACACCAATAAAAAGCATATTTTTAGTCGTTAAAATACCGTTTCCAAAAGAAATTAATCAGTTTTAGTACAATAGTAATGTAAAACAATATAGGTAGGCACTCGCAATTTTAATAATAGGCATTTTAATATGACTTAGGCCAAGAGTTTAAAAAACTAGCTTATGCTCGCGGCTTTGCCCTTGTGGCAAAATCCTTTCTTACCGGAGGTTTACGTCATAAAACCTATCTGTATTCCAAATTTCAACCGAATCCGTTCAGTGGTTTTAGGGTGTGCGTTAATAGATCAGTCAGTCAATTAGTCACTCTTTTTTTATAAATTTAGAAGAAGATAAAATTAATTATCTTTCACTTGTTGACTTTACTTCTTTCACTTGGGGATGCATGACGTTACTAACCAGGTGCCGGTTTTAGCATTACCAGCGCCGAGGAAATTTTGAATTTTCAGCAGGAATGATGTGCATTTAGCTTGCACCGAGTGGCAAAGAAACTAAATGTCCTTATTTATAAAAGCGCGAGTAACTCGCTGCGAGCGCCGAGAAAATTTTGAATTTTTCAGCACGAATGATGTGCGTTTAGCTTGCTCCGAGTGGCAAAGAAAGTAAATGTTCTCATTTGTAAAAGCGCGAGCAGCTCACTGCGAGCACCGAGAAACTTTGAATTTTTCAGCAGGAATGATGTGCGTTTAGCTTGCTTCGAGTGGCAAAGAAACTAAATGTCCTTATTTATAAAAGCGGGAGTAACTCGCTGCGAGCGCCGAGAAAATTTTGAATTTTTCAGCACGAATGATGTGCGTTTAGCTTGCTTCGTGTGGCAAAGAAACTAAATGTTCTTATTTATAAAAGCGCGAGCAGCTCACTGCGAGCACCGAGAAACTTTGAATTTTTCAGCACGAATGGGGCCCCATTCATGCGCCTGTGGCGCCCCTTTTATCCGGCGCCCTGGGCGGTCGCCGAACCGCGCCCTATCCTAACGCCGCTACTGCAAAATGTACTAGAGTTCGATAATCCATTTGATTGACAAAAAAAAAGGGCTATGTTTGACCACAGTCTTACCTGTTGGTAAGTGATGACAAAGATGTTGCACACAGACCTAGTATACCTATTAACACTCGATTGAAAGATTTTAAGTTAAATCGTTACAATTTTTTAATGAGAATTGCGCATGTATACTAAATACCTAAAGCGCGTGGGTTTGGAATATAATATCTTTTATGGATATTATACCACTTTAAAAAGCGAGCACCTTATAAATATTACATCTAAATAAACATTTCAATTTTGACTCTCCCTCTTTACTCTCTTTACATAAGATATATATTATGTATTTGGTACGTAATACATCTATAAGTAATATAAAAAAAATTCACAGAAAAAAAACATCGTCAAGGCGAGAGAGGCGAAAGGGCACATTTAACTATCACTTTTCTTCAATCTCTAACAATTTATTTATTTGTACAAGAATTTCGACAGCGGGCGCTATCAATAAATATTGTGAACCGCGCGCACTTCGTTGCGCTTAACAGATAATTATCACTGTTTCTTTACTATATTATGCATGTATTATACATCAAAACCTTTCTCTTGAACCACTCTATCTATTAAAAGAAACCGCATCAAAATCAGTTCCGTAGTTTTAAAGATTTAAGCATATATAGGGACAGACAGCGGAATGCGACTTTGTTTTTAAAGGGATTTAAAGATACATACTGCCCTCGTAGCACATTTCGACTTTGTCATAAGACTAGCAACTCTCGTCCCACTGTCAAGAGTAATTGACGTTTGTAAGAGCACAATGACATTGGGAGTAGTTGTAAATTGTATGCAATGACAGCGCGAGTAGCAAGAGTAGCGTCTTGATATGTGTCAGTTTACTCTTGACAGTGGGACGGGAGTTGCTACTCTTATGTCAATGTCTTACTACGCTAAAGAAGCAGACCATTTTGAATTTTGTTTTTTTTTTCAGCCAGTGACAATACGCTACCTACATACAAGAACTTCAAAACCCTTTGGTTACGTGCGACTTGTAAAAAATGATAATCACAATATTTATTGACATTATAAGCCCTGGCATACACTAACACAAATCGTATAAATTCAGTCTTTGGTATTAATCAATTGCTGTCTAATTTAGAAACCTCAACATTACAATTTTAATTAATTTTAAAAATATTAGTCTGCCAAAAATTATTAGGCAAAGTTTGTTGAAGCAACAATATTTAGGTAAAAGTGTTACAAAAAGGAATAGTAAATGTCAAAAAGAGAACAAAATAAATTAACTAATAAGAAAATTTGAATGATCAAGCAAGACACAAATTATTTAATCGACTTCATAAATAGGAAGGGTACACCGGATTATTCCCTTCTGTCCCCCCAATTCGTCCCCTTAGGGGGGCGGATGGGATAAAAAAGTTTAATAATATGTATTATATAATCTATGTGTTACAATTGGCGGTCAAGCATTTTCTTTTAAATAGGTATATGTATGTATTAACCGGGGGTAGACTTCCTCTGCAGGATGTCTAGGTGGGTACCCTAACAGTGCCAGTTATTCTACCGCCTGCGCGATGTGCAAACATTAATGTGCTTCGGTAGGAGGGCACTGTAGCTTGTGAAATTACTGGGCTTGAAGAGTCTTAATAACTTACGACTCTCAAGTAAGGATCGTTGCAGTGTACCCAGAATCTTACCTTTGTGAAATCCTGGGGAACCCTGTACTAATTATGGGCAGCGTTATCTCTTACCATCAGGAGAGCGCCTTGCTCGTCGTTACTTCGTTGTATAAAAAAGTGGGTTAAAACGTGCATCTCAATCATTATAAAAGTAAGCTTGCAATCGGATTAATATTGTTTTGGAAATTCAACTTTAGTGTTTCAATTTGACGTCTTAGTAACACTACATCTTTTTGTATCATTTTTAATCAGTTGAGGTTTCTCTTATAAATAATTGTTACTTAAACCGTAGAAATAGGCTACTTTAGATCTTAAAGGGTACTTTATACCCCAATATTGGTCAAAATAACCCTGTAGGTCAGTTGTCCCACCTGCGACGATGAACGAGTAACGCGTAGAGCTAGAATGTAGAAACGAGTAAGCAAGCGACGAGGAGCGAGTGCTTAGTTCCGATAGTTATAAGCGAGTGTGCGAGTTAGACGAGCGAATACTGGCACTGTAGAGAAATGAGCGCTGGTTGCGCGCTCGGCGTGTGTTTAATCAGAACTAGCACGAGTATCGCTGAGCGAGTGTTATCTTTCATAGCTTTTGTCGCTGAGCGACAAGCTAATGAATCGAGTCCTCGCCGGCAGTGTGAACAGTCAGCGATCAACTATTTGTATATGCATCTCTTTTGTTTACACAGAATGTAATATCTTTTGCTAGTTTTTGATTTCACTCGTTTTCAATTTTACTTCTTTTCAAAGTTACTCGTTTTCTCGCCTTCGGTGGGACAGGTACCTTAGAGAAAATTGACTTAAACCTACCCCGTTATTAACTATTTCTTTTAATAAACACCTCCTTCTCGTAAGCGAATATTTTATTTTTCGCTAAAGTGTTGACATTCTTGCTTTTTATCAACAACAAGTTTTTGAGTGTGTCGTTACGTATTTTCGTAACGAACAATATGTATTTGGTAACGAAATACAAGCCTACAAGAAGTGTGAGAGAAAGGAGTATTTTCGACAGAGGTGGTACGATGTTGACCATGAAGTATAACATTCGGTGTATCCGAGGAGGAAGGCCTTCTTGATTCTGTAATAAAGAAAAAAACATTATTATTTTGGCCATGGGATTGTGTCATTCATTATATTATATGTATTTATATTTCCCTCAAGCACAGACACTGCGTGTCTTGCTGTCATCCCATACATTCACAAAAGTACAATGTATGGTATGGGATGACAGTTCTACTCTTAAAGTTTCGTCGGGATTCCATGTGTCATCCTACGGCCACTGCATAGTAAGACATTAACATAAGAGTAGCAACTCCCGTCCCACTGTCAAGACTAAACTGACATATATCAAGACGCTACTCTTACTACTCGCGCTATCATTGCATACAATTCGCAGCTACTCCCAATGTCAGTGCCGGATTAACCATGTAGCAAGAGTAGCAAATGCTACGGGCCTCGCGAATTGGAGGGCCCCGCGCTCAAATAGGTGTTTCGTAATTACACCACTTCAACAGCAAGACTTATGAAGAAAATGTTTTGTTTACAAAACTACTACCAAACTACAAGTAATTTGATTTTTTTCTTAACGAAATAAACGAAAAAAGACAAATAGTCGGTATTTTGTATGTGTAAGAAAAGGAAAGCGAGTATTTGTCCGCTCGGTTGGTGCCATTGACGGGCGAACCGAGCCGACCCGAACTGCGCGCATGGGTATTTCCGCCTCACCTCTAGGTATAATATCTATCACGAAAAACGTTGGTATCAAAATCAACAACAATAATTTGAAATTGTACCACATTTTTTAAATTGAGCGCTAGCCACACACAAGTTGTGTGTTGTACTACTTGCACTGCACTAAACGCAAGTTGGCAACACTGCAAAACTATTTGGGGAATTCCCTGATATTGTCATCGATCGAGCTAGTCGTAACTCGAACAAATAAAATAGGAAAATAGGATTCCATTGACTATCAAACAATTAGAAATTGATATACACTTTCCTTTGGCTCAATATAAAAAACTAATAATTAAGCACTTTAAATGTGTAAAACCTATATACATTTTTTTCCGCTTCTACCTACCGATGGGGTCGTCTTACTAATGCACTTAAAGATTCCGCTTCGAAAATTCCGATTTTGAAACGATTATCAGACACTAGGTGGTCAGCCCGAGCTGATGCTACGAAGGCACTTTTATGTGGTTTTACCACTATTAAGCAAGTATTGGAAGACATTTTCAATAACGTGGATCAAAAAGCGGAGAGCCGTAATAAAGCTTATGGACTAGTTTCAACGATGAATAAGTTAGAAACGGGAATAATGACAATTACTTGGAACGGAATCCTAGAACGCTTGCAACCGACTACTGCTTCGCTACAATCGTCTGATCAAGACCTTAATACGGGATACGCCCTTTATGAATCATTATATGGCTACGTCCAAGCAATGCGATCCACATTTTCAGATATTGAGGCAAGAGCCAAAGATTTGACTAACTGTGAAGAATACCAGCAACAGTCATCACGACGAATCAAGCGAAATACAAAGTACGACCATTTCAGCGGCTCTAATACACTCGACGACTTTGTTGAAAATCAAACACCTGGACAACGTTTCGAATTTGAGGTGTTTATTGTCATAATTGATAACGTACTGTCTGCTTTAACTAAACGTATGAAAGCATATCATAGAATTACTAGTGTTTATGAAGTATTTCGACAAATCTCTTACAACAGAAGAGATTTTGGAAAAATCGTTAAGGATGGTCAGTGCTTACGAAGATGATTTGGAGAATTGCCTAGGCGGCGAATTAGTGCAGTTCGCAGAGCTGCTGAAAACAGATGTGGCTACTGTAATTGACAGCAAGAAACAGGAGCCTCTGGAACTGCAATTTTATAAACTTTTATTGAATAATTCTTTAGAATCGTGTTTCCCAAATTTAGAAATTGTCTTGCGCATTTACTTATCTCTCATGATCACTAACTGCAGTGGCGAACGTTCTTTTTCAACGTTGAAACGAATTAAGGAACACTATGGGCCAAGAACGTCTTAATCATCTCACGATGTTGAATATAGAGCATGACTTGCTTAAAGAAGTCAATATTGAAAGTGTAATCGCTAAATTTGCCCATAATAAATCCAGAAAAGTTTATTTGTAACAGTTTTGTTTTATTTAATACCCTAAATTTGAGAACCGATAGCAAACCAAGGGCCCCTTGACAGAATTTGCTACAGGCCCCGCGCTGGCTTAATCCGGCACTGCCCAATGTCATTGTGCTCTTACAAACGTCTATTTACTCTTGACAGTGGGACGGGACGTTTGATTCGTCTTACCAGTATTTTGGTGCTAGATGGTAATAATCTTACTTATATTATTTACTTGAAAGTTTGTAAGAATGGATGTCTGGATTTCAGGATGTTTGTTACTCTTTCACGCCTAAACGGGTGGACCAATTGAGCAGAAATTTTGTATAGAGATAGCTTAGACCCACATAGGCTAACACATAGGCTACATAAGTGCTGCGGGTAAAACCACTGGGCGCAGCTAGTATCTAATAAAAGCTTGTTTTTGAAGTTTTTTTTTTAATTTCTCTAGTTTTATATAGCCTTTGCCTAAATTAAATAAAGAAGATATTATACGTACATATTCCGCCCAAAACAAAGGGATCACTAAATTGGAAAACTTCTTATAGTCTCCTCCGAAGCCTGACGTGTCGAACATGCGGAGGTTGCTCTGCATTCGTGCTACTGAGTAGTACGGGATACCAGTTAGCTGGAACAACATAAAAAGATTAAAAAAATAATAAAAAAGACAAGTACTATGAAAGAATTACGTGAAATTCTCATAAGAATGAGAATAATTTCAAAAACTAGATTGTAATAAAAATATGGATGTAATAAATTGAAAATTATACAAAAGACTTAATATTATACAAAATAAAAATTGATTATTTCAAGTGTAGTAGTTTAGTAATACATTTTAATATTTAATAAGATAATAAAATAAATAAATATAAATATTCATACACAGCGCCACCTATCCCCAAGCTAAGCAACATAATGCTTGTGTTATGGTGGTTAGGATAACGGATATAATTACAAGCTTTATATTACTTTCACCTGTCTGTTGTCTGTCTGTCTGTCTGTCTGTCTGTCTGTCTGTCTGTCTGTCTGTCTGTAATCAAATCTTGCAAGTTTAATTTGACCCACTTCCCGGTTTCCAATTGAGCTGAAAATTTGCATGCGTGTGTAAATCGGATGACAATGCAATATTTTTATGACATCGAGCTGATCTGATGATGGAGCTGGAAGGTGGCCAAAGGAACTCTGTCATAAAACAACGCAACCCAATCGAGTTTGGGCTCATTTGATTCGTCTTGACGAGTACTTTATGATGCAAGATGATAACAATAATTAAAGCTTGTTTTTAAAAAGTATTTTTTAAATTTCACTTGTTACTCATAAACTTTTCTTTTGTAAATACATACTTATAGTGGATAGACATACTTATAATAGAAAACCATCTAGACCAGAAACAAATAAATAAAATAACTCACAGGTTCAACAATAACATAAGAGCTATGATTATCCCGATCAGGCTTCATTCCAGTCACAAACAAGTCTTTAGGCACACCACCAGTGTAAAAATGTGGGTACGACACCACCATCGGGAAATCTGAAAATGGGGAGAATTTTTAACTTGGCAACATTTTACGGAACATGTCAAAAAAGTTTTGACGGCAATCAGTTTCCCGCGCAAACTTAGCGTCAAAATTATTAGTTATTTATTAGTGTTAATTCCCCTCTAAATTTTTAGTCTAAATAAGTTTTAAGAGATGGCGGGGAATTCAAATGATACTATTTAGTATTAATTCCACACTAAAAATTAGTTATTTATTTTTTTATTTTATTTATTTATTTAATTAATTAGACGACACTAAGGCCAATTACACTAATTAATCAGCAATTATACTATAAAATCATAATAACAAAGAAAAACACATACACAATAAATTTAAAAACTCAAAAAAAATAAATTAATGACAATAATTTTATACAATAATATGAAAAAGGAATTAAAAACTGTTTAAAAAAAATTACCACATATGACATAAGAAAGCAAAAATTATAAATACTCTTAAATAAAAAATATATAAATGTCTGTATAAAAATTTAACACATACACACAAATTCACATGCACATCTTTAATTTAATTATAATTAATAGTTGAAACCACATTATCATTGATTTCGCAAAATGTCAAACACTCAGCCATAAGACCGCTCCAGCCATCCGCAAACACGTCAACGTCAGGGTTCGCATCGAGTAGGGCATTGAGCGCGGATAGAGTTCGCGGGATAGGAGAGCGCGCACGAGCGACTGTGCGACACTTAGGAACGGCAAACAGTCTGTGGTGTCTGGCGCACCTGTATTTATTTGGTACAAACAACTGACACAATTCCTCGTGTAAATCAGGTGCATCGATATAACCTCGAAGGATCTTGCACATTGTAACCATCTGGTCATTTGCTCTCCTCACCTCGAGCGAGTTGTAACCTAAGCAGCCCAGGAGGAACTTAGACGGGTACATGTATGGGTAGTACCCATACATCTTCTTGTACAGGAACCTCAGGAAGGCTTTTTGCACTTTTTCTAGCATAAGAGCATATGTGCTCTCGTATGGGTGCCATATACAGGAACTTGCTTCGAGCTTGCTGCGTACAAGAGCACCAAAAACTAACTTAATCGCCTTGAGGCTCTGAAAATCTCTGACATTCCTTAAGACGAAACCGAGCCTTCGGAATGAATCCTTAGCAGTAGCCACGATATGGTCATGGAACGTAAGCTTTCGGTCCAATGTTACACCCAAGTCTTTTATAGTCATGGACCTTTTTATAGCATCAGAGTCGAGCTTGTATTCAAATTCGATTGGGTGTAACATTCGCCCGAAAGTCATAGCGTAGCATTTGGAAGTATTAAAGTTCATTCCATTATCTACACTCCACTGATAAACAGAGTCCACGTCACTCTGAAGCAGTAAGCAGTCATTTCTCGATTTTATTTCATACATTAACTTTAGATCATCCGCGTACAGAAGGCATTTGGCATGCCTAACGATCGCAGGAAGATCATTGATCATTAGGATGAACAAAAGAGGTCCCAGAATAGAGCCCTGACTGACTCCAGAGCGTGTGTGGTATGGCTGAGATTCGTACAACCCCAAGCGGACAAATTGTTGTCGATCGCGAAGGTAATCAGCAATTAACCGCAAAAGCTTTGGAGTGAACCCTATGTTGCGGAGCTTGGCCAGAAGCAAGTCATTATTCACTCTATCAAAAGCCTTCCTGAAGTCAAAGTACAAGACATCTACTTGGCTTTTGCCGTCCAGCTTGGACGATATGAACTCAACAGCTGACAGTAAGTTGGTGTTGACTGACCGTTTTTTCCGAAAACCATGTTGCTCATTACATAGCTGCTGTTCAACCTGCGCATAAATTTCTCTTTGCGTTATAACCCTTAATGCGTACATATTATGCGGGATTTTTTTTAAATATTGCTCCCCATGCCATTTTTTAATATATCAAACCGTAAACTCTTAAGATATGCGCAATTATATTATGCAGGGCTGATCTTGAGGAACTTTCAATAAATGAATTCAATAAAAGCGAGAGAGCGTCAACCGATATAAAATGCTCTTTAAAGGCGCCCGCTCTCTCGTTCGCACTATTTGACACATTTTGAAATATAAATTCATAGAATTAATTTATTGACAAATGAATTAAATTAAAAATTAATAAAACCCCCAACACAATATACCTAATTCACCATTTTGTGGTGGCGGGCATCTTGAATTTTAAATTTATATAGTGGGCTGTATTCTAGTTAAGCCCTTTCATTTGATACCCATATTGAGGGGGTCGTGGAAGAAAAAAGTAATCCGCCATTCTGTAGCGGCGGCCATCTTGGACCGATTTCCACCAAACATGGCTAAGAACACTCTCGACTAACTCTACTTTCAAACAAAAAAAAACTAAATCAAATCCGTTAATCCGTTCGGGAGCTACGATGCCACAGACAGACACACACAGAGACAGACAGACAGACAGACACGTCAAACTTATAACACCCTGTCGTTTTTGCGTCGGGGGTTAAAAATTCCTCAAGAGTGTCGCTGCACAATATTATTGCACACATTTTAAAAGAGTTTTCAGTTTAAAGTACCTCTCTATTGTAAAAATACTTACCGAAATAACATTTGGATGCGTCACTGATCCCTGGAGGCAAGGAAGGGTCGGTGTCGTAGCAATCCGTACCGTTTTTCCTTTCAAACGCATGCTCTGATAGATTGTATCGGTAAACACGTATATTTTGTAATGTTAACTCCTCTGAAATTAGGAAAAAGTTAGCTTTATTAAAGTGGCGTGCCAAGGGTATGTCCCCATATCGTTTTTTTATACAACGAGGTAAGAAGAAAAACAAAACTCTACAAAATTACACCCGGCTCTTTAGTTTCAAACACTCCATGCAAAGCTGGTTGCCTGGAAGAGATCGCTCTAAGTGATAAGGGCGCCCATTGTACACCTTTACATAGTTTAGTTTTGTCTTTTTTGTTCTTTTTTGGTTGCAATAATGAGTATTGTATTGTATTTGTAAGAAGACGAGCAAGACGCTCTCCTGATGGTAAGAGTTAACGCTGCCCATAATCAGTACAGTGCTACTAAGGATTTCACAATAATATGAAATTCTAGGAGCACTGTACCAACGCTTCTCACTCAAGAGTCATAGCCCAATAATTTCACTAGCTACAGTGCCTTCCTACCGAAGCACAGTAATATTTGCACATCACTGATCAGTCAGCAGAATAACTGTTGGTGTACCCACCTAGACGACCTCCTGCAAAGGTAGTCTACCTCCGGTATTCACTCTTGATTTGAACAGACCCACGTTATAGCATTCGGGAAACATTGAGGACGGTAGCGAGTTCCATAGCTTCGCCGTTCTCATGACGAAAGACGAAGCAAATGGCCAGAAATCATACTTACCGGAAACTGCCGAACCACCGGATACTGTGCTTCGGTAGAAGGGCACTGTAGCTAGTGAAATTACTGGGCTGAGGAGTCTTAACATCTTATGACTCTCAAGTAAGAAGCGTTGGCGCAGTGCACCCATAATTGAACATTTGTAAAATACTGAGTAGCACTGTACTAATAATGGGCAGCGTTATCTCTTACCATCAGGAGAGCGTCTTGCTCGTCTTCTTACTTCGTTGTATAAAAAAAAAACTTATGCGTAAAAGTAAGAAGACGAGCAAGACTCTCCTGATGTTAAAAGATAACGCTGCCCATTATCAGTACAATGCCACCAGGATTTCACAGTGATGTGAAATTCTAAGTGCTGCACCAACGCTTCTTACTCAAGAGTCAAAAGATGTTAAGTCCATCCGTACCATCCTACCACCATCCGTACCATCCGTACCATCTTAGTTCGAGCAAAGGCTACGCTAACTCTGGGTTGACGTAGTTACACGCTCGCGCTGAGGCTATCCCTGTTGCCAAATAATGTTTTTTTTTAATGTATTTCATTTAGTAAATTGTGTAAAAGTTGGCAATCAATTTATTTTCTTTCTTTCTTTCAAGTCTCTTACTGTCAAAGTCTACTGTCTGTGTGTCTGTGTTTATACTTACTGTCAAAGTAAAGCGGCATCAGTTTACAAACAGTTTTCCTCCAGTATAGCAACACGTCTTCTTTGGTCAGCCGTTGACTGTACATCACACCTTCCGTCGATCCAAATATGCGGTCTGGACAAGTCTGAAATAAAATAAATAAATATTTCAGGACATTTTTTTGGCGTCCGTCAGCGATATAAACTGGCGTCCGTGGCCCAGTGGTCGTTGGTACGGCTTGTAAGCCAGAGGTCCTGGGTTCAAATCTCAGTGTGTGGCAAATATTTTCGCCTGGGCGCTACCGCTGTGCGTCCCGGCTGTTTCCTATAAGATATGTAGGAGTCGATAGGTCATGTTGCAGGCACAGTAGTAATCTCGGTGACATGAAACTGCAACATATAGGTTGGCCACACAACCTATAAATTGTGATTTGACACTGACTGTGTAAGTAGGGTAACCTGTTCTGTTGGAATATAAACCCCAATAATTATTTATTATTATATAAACTCACACACAAAATTCATTTATTCAAATAGGCTACAATAGAGCACTTTTGCAAGTAAATTTTAAAACATTTTATTTTGAAATTCTATCGCGCAGTGCTAAGCGGGGCGCGGACGCTGGCGCGTAACCGCGGCTACTCCCTGAAGAAGATCCTCGTACAGGATCGAAACGGTCGGCACGAAGCCGCTGTAAATACAAGTGAGTATGCCGTTTGTTTACAAACATAAAATTCTATCGCTCATTCGCAAGGCACCTCTATGAGAAGAACGAGCAAGAAACTCATAGGGATTCCTTTTTTTTAATATGTGTTTACAATGTTTATCTTGGTTACATAATTTATTGTGCGTTTGAGGGGCACCAGCTGGTTTATCATGCAGAGGTTTCCAGGCATCTTTGTCTTCCATGTGTTGGCTAATTTCCCCGTGAGCTCCGTGATTTCCTCAGGGTTTTTATTATACCTAATAAATTCTGTCACATGTTTAATATAAAATTATTGGAACAAGTTTATTTATTATGTAACCATTTATATACCAAAATGAACTTAACAAAACATAGATTCTTATGACAATAAAGTTTATTCAAAATGACCTCCGTGATTTTGAATACAGGCCTTCAATCTGCGCGGCCAGTCGTCTATCGCAGCACGAACGAGGTCCATGTCAATATCGGCTGCTGCCTTAATCAAGGATGTCTTGAGTGACTCCAAATTGGGATGAGGCTTTGAGCACGCCTTTTCCTCCAAGTGTTGCCATATCTTGTAATCTAACGGACTCAAATCTGGACTGGAGGAGGGCCAGTCTTCGTGCCGGATGAAGTCGATTTCACGCGCCGCCAGCCAGTCTTGTGTGCTCTTCGCTCTATGAGCTGGCGCCGAATCTTGTTGGAATACCCAGTGCCTGTTATTGAACATGGTATGAGAAACAGGTTCCACAAGGTTCGTCAGGACTGTATTTTGATACACAACTGTATTCGTTTTTACACCTTTCTCACAAAAATGTACCTCTGTTAAGCCCCAATAAGTAACTCCCAACCATACCATGAGCGAAGATGGAAAATGACCTCGTTGGACACGCGGAATACGGTTGCTCGCTTCTTCACTACTGTGTGCGTACACCTTATCATTTTGTTTGTTGTAGCTCTCTTCTACGGTAAAAATTTTTTCATCCGAAAAAAGAATTTCTCGATATTTTTTTCTCGCGTACCGCTTCAACAAAGCGCGGCATCTCTTCAGTCTCAGGTCCATTAGACGAGCATTTATGTCGATGTCCTGTTTTTCTTCGATATGCCCGAAGCCCTAAGTCTTCATTTAACACCCTTGTCACCGTGGTTCTGCTTAACCCCATCTGAAGGGCCAACAGTTTCTGCTTACGTTTGGGATTTCTTTGAATTCGCGCCTTCACAGCTTTTATCACTGCTGGAGTCCTAACAGACCGAGGGCGACCACTTCTTGACCTGTCATCTACACTAGAGTCTTCATTGTATCGTTTGATGGTACGATAAACGAATCTTTTGGTTATATTCAAATTTTTCAGTATGTCAAAAATTTGAATTGGCGCGTAACCGCAACGATGCAACGCAATAACTGCAACACGGTCTTCTTTAAGCGTCCACTCCATATTTAAAAATGAGTAAAATTCTAAAAAGTATACATTTTTATTTTCATGAACAATTCGAAATTCGAATTCATTAAACTTTTTTGTGGCCAGCATTCTAAAAGAAAAGTTTTTACTGTGTGACAATACTTATGACCTGACTAGGTATACTAGTTAGTCAAGAGTGTTCTTAGCCATGTTTGGTGGAAATCGGTTCAAGATGGCCGCCGCTACAAAATGGCGGATTACTTTTTTTTTCACACCCTCCCCCTCAATATCTAGTAGAATATAACGCACTATGATAAATTTGAAATCCAAGATGGCCGCCACCACATAATGGTGAATAACTTAATTTTATAATTTAATTCACTTGTTTATGATGATGATGATGATGATACCTTATAATATTATCTTACATCTGGGTCATATCCTTCTATCTGCGGCAATCCCCTGAACCGGTCAATGTGGAAGAACTGCTGGTGGCCCCATCTCGGCCCTATTTTCACTGTCACTTCGTCCACAAAATCACCGTACACCTGAAATTATAAAAAAGTGAAATTTAAAACAAGCTTTAATTATTATTACCATCTAGCACCAAAGTACTCGTTAATATACCTATATAGGTATAGGTAATTTTTTAAGCTATTGCATAGCTTCTATCGCGGGCCTTGAGCGTGGGGACCGAATCCAGAAATTCCGTAACGAAAAAACCTAACACCCCCCACTCCGACCGGTTAATTTAATAAAAAAAATGTTATTTTTTCGGTCACCACGCTCAAAGTGTAACTTGAATTAATATCAAAGAAAAAAATAGCTTAAAAAAAATGGAAAAAAATACTGCATTAATAAAATAAATAAATAATTATAATTGCATAAGTTGATAAAAAATGCTATGCAATAGCTTTACCGCGGCAGTCTCCGAGTGCCATACGTCTTTTTTAGATAAGAATATTAATTTGATATTATGTTTGCACTAATAAGTAAATAATAAATAATAATAAATATTTCAGGACATTACACACAGCGCCACCTAACCCCATACTAAGCAACTTAATGCTTGTGTTATGGTGGTTAAGATAACGGATATAATACTTATATACTTTTCTTTTGTAAATACATACTTATAATACATATTGAAAGCCACCCAGACCAGAAACAAATACCTGTGGATCACACAAATATTTGCCTCATGCGGGAATCGAACCCGCAACCTTCTGCGTTGCAGGCGGGTATTAGCCCACCGCGCCAAAGAGGTCGTCAAAAAGTGAATTTCCTAATATTAAATTTGTAACAAAACATAAATAATATAAATTTGCATGTTGGTAAATCCGCTGACTAAGTATGTAGACACACTCATATAAAACGCTAACACCTGCACCTACTGTACCATACTTTTGGCAAAATAAATGTATTCCATTTCATTACGAATCAAATGAGCCCAAACTTGGGTTGCGTCGTTCAATTACGGAGTTCTTATACCTTCCAGCTCCATCAGATCAGCTCGATGTCATAATAAAAAATAACTTTTGAACCCGAGCGCACTTCATTGCATCTAACAGTAAATTATCAGTGTTCCTCTACTATATTATAAACCTTCCTCTTGATACACTTTATCTATTAAAGAAAACTGAATCAAAATCCGTTGCAAAGTTTAAAAGATATAAGCATACATAGGGACAGACAAACAAACATTTAAAGAACATGGGATTGGGAAACGAAACGGTATGTAGGTTTTGCCACGAATCAGAGGAAACAGCTCTGCACATACTATGCGACTGCGGCCCACTCATGTTCAACAGAAGTATCCACCTGGGACGACACATAATGCCGCCGGAAGAGATACAACTAGTCACTTCCCGAAACATCTGGAAATTTCTAGAGGCCACGGGTCTAAGCAGTGAATTGTAACTCAACTGGACTGCCACAAAAGATCAGAAATGGTCGAAGCGGCTCAAAGTCCTTTTGAGGTCCCCAATAATAATAATAATAAGCCCCCCAAATCCTACCTTACGTCCGAGTCGAACACCAGACCACGTGGGGGGCGGACACGTGTACAATCGAAACTTACACGGCTAACAAGGTAGGTAAACCCATCAATATGGAGACAAGACAAAGTAAAGTACGTATAGGGCCGCTGCCCGAGGATCGTCGGGGCCCGTCCGTAGCTGGTGTCGGACGTGACAGTATGCTAGCCAGTGACTCTCAGCCGGGCGGCTGGGTGGGAGTCAGGGACGCGGGGGGGAGGGGAATGTCCCAAGAAGTTACAGCCGAGAGTAGGAGTATCAGTAGAGCAGAGACGCCGGCCGAGGATGTTTCGCAGGAGGCACCAGCCACTCAACCTGCGACTACCAAAGCTGGGAAACCCAGAGTGCGCATGAAATGGAGCAAGGAAATGAACCTATTTATCATGCGCACATACTATTACATCACGAAATTAGAAACGGACAAAACAATGTATTGCAAACAACTATATGATCATTTCAAACTAAAATATCCAGATTTAGACGTTGCGGAGCAGAGAATAGCGGTCCAGAGACGAGTAATAATTAATAACAACATTTATTACCATGCAAAAGGCCGCTATTCTCAATACGTGCCGCATCGTTCGAAAATTCTTACAGGAAGATTCTTCCTCTTCCTGTACTCAATCGCAATTTACCCCAAATGACTCTCACTTGGTTTAGGCCCGATCGAAATTATACAACTTTTGTACATAATAATAATAATAATAGGGACAGACAAACTGAAACTCAAAATTCATTTATTCAAACAGGCTACAATGGAGCACTTTTGCAAGTCAATTTTACGTTTTATTTTAATATTCTACCGCTCAGCAAGGCACCTCTATGAGAAGAACGAGCAAGAAACTCATAGGGATTGCTTTTTTTTAAATATTATGTGTTTACAATGTTTATCTTGGTTACATAATTTATTTGCAGGTGGTTGCAGAGGTTTCCAGGCATCTTTGCTTTTTTTTCCAGGCATAGACAAAGGGACTTTGTTTAATTATGTTACTAGCTGCGGCCAGCGGTTTTACCCGCAGTACTTATGTAGCCTATGTGTTATTCAAGGGTCTAAGCTATCTCTATACAAAATTTCAGCTCAATCAGTTCGACCGTTTAGACGTGAAAGAGTAACAAACATCCTGACATCCAGACATCCTTTCTTACAAACTTTCACGTTTATAATATTAGTAAGATAGATAGATAACCATTTATTGAAACACAAGAAAATATACAAAAACAACTATAGGTACTATAGGGTGTCCCGTAAAAGTATTTTTTGGATTTTGAAAACGCAACACCTCTCGAAAGTTGTGTAATTTTACGCAGATTAAGAAAATATATTTTTTTTATTTTTGAAAAATAATTTTCAGGGCTCTACCGTTCGTTAAAGTTTTGAAAATTTAACATTTTTTCATAATTTTTTTCCGATATTGAAACAATAAAATATTATTATTTTTCTAGTTTTAGATATAGAAAATGTTCGATATTATAATTTGAAAGCAAATTTATCTTCATGAAAATCGTGTTTTATTTCTGAAAAAATCCGCAAGTACCCGCAAATTTCAACGTTTTTTGGAACTTCCTCTGATTGGCTCTTGGGCCTTAATTTACACAACTAAATATTTTTTGTTGTATGTTTTAATGAATATAATGTGTTAATAGAAGATTTATAGCTAATTTTGCAGTATAAACGCCTTTTTGGTTATATTAAGCTCGAGTCGAAGTTAAACTACATGTGGTGTATTGTGGCCAAAACTAGAACTCTATTATCGGCTAAAAACTATTATTGACTTCATTAATTGTATTTTATTTAATCATAATCCACGTAAAATTTAAGTGGGTATGATATTACTACATTTCAGACCTTTTAAATTCAGGAATATACGCAATTGATTATTGATTTTTTACATTTGACCAAAATATGGGGAAATTTTTACAATAGGGTGCTTCGTATGCTTCATTTAGTATTTTCATCATTTAATTTTTGCCTCGATGTTGTACTTCAGTTCCTATGTGATTGTCAATCTGGAAATAAGTGCCTGCGAGGTGGTTATCTTCTGCTAATCGTACTCTTAATCTAACAGAACATTGACAATTGCTTGTCAAGTACGTGGTTAAAGTCTACGTCCTATATGCCTCCGATTTGGTTTCTTATTAAACAAAATACAGTTTATAAAGACAAAAATGAAGACGGCTAATCATTACATTTATTATTGTGATTAGTTACTATCAATTTTAACCTGAAAAAAATGTTATTAGTTGTCGAAAGAAACGCTCTCATGAAAACTTCTCGTCAATATGTTATGTATTAATAGGCACTACTTTTAGGATTTGGCCTTTTGAAAAGGAATGAGAAATTGAAAGAAGTATATTTAAGACACTCAATATGAACTTATTTTCTAGAGAAAATATCAAAATTATTATAAGGGATGAGTGCTAACCTAGAGCATAGTGGGTTCTGCGTCATCTTTCTATTGACGGCCTTTAAACCATGATTAAATAATAAAAGTGAGCAAAATTGAGTAACCGTGACATACACTATCTGTGGATATGTATATTTAGCTGATATCTAATTCCTTACAAAGTGTAACAACAGTAATTCGAGTGGTTATTTTTTTAGAACCAAATTGTAATCTGGAGCAAAAATTATAATTTTTTGACACAAAATCAAGTACAAATTATCAATGATAATAAATTTATAATGGAATTTGTGTTATGCAGTTTATTTTTCTGTAGTTTGTTAAATACATTTAAATAAAAAAAATATCTTTTAACATTGATTTTGAGTTAATTTAAAATATTGAGACCAGGACCATAAAATCGGCAATTCTCTAAACTTCAAAGCGAGGTAGAGCCCTCAAGATGACAAAAAAATACATATTTTTTAGATTATTCATAATATGTGTAAAATTACGCAACTTTTGATTCCTATTGCGTTAGCGTAGCTCCAAAAAAAAATTTCCCCATACATCGACGGGACACCCTAAGGTACTATGTTATATATAATTACGATTATCCATAATTATTATCTGGAAGAGATCGCTATTAGCGATAAGACCGCCAATTGTAACACGTAGTTTTTGTATTGATTTAGTTTTTGCACATTTTCTTTTGTGTTTTTCAATAATGGATTATATATCTATTTATTAAGATACTTACTCTAGCCAACATCCCCATATTCGTAACAGGAACCAGGCCCGGTAATAAACTGCCGGAAACTTTGAGAACAGGGTCCGAATAGTTCCATAGGTATTCGTAAATGGTCTTCTTCACAAATAGGGGACTCTGCTGTGTACGTACAAGGAGGTTGAACGCTGTTTTGATGAAAAACGGAGAGTTGTGTAGGTAGGATTGTAGGCCCTGAAAAATATATGATAACAAGTGAATTCAATTTTCTTTTTTTAAACCCCAACGCAATATAAATTTATCATAGTGCGTTGTATTTTACTAGTTAAGCCCTTTCATCAAACAAAAAAAACTGAATTAAATCCGTTCATATAACTTGTAACACCCCGTTGTTTTTGCGTCGGGGGTTTAAAATATAAATTATAGGTTCGATTCCCCGCCTAAACTTATGACTGGATGGCTGCACTCTGAATTTCTTATCATTGGGGATGGTGTTTTTTTTTTATTCGTTACTAGCTGCGCCCAGCGGTTTTACCCGCTGTAGTCCGGCTCCTTAGCCACATGTACGACCCCGAGCGGCAGAAAGCATAAAACTTGGCATGCGTATAGCTTTACCGTTTATAAGAAGAAATTTTAGTAGAAACACCCCCCCACGACAATGTTTCCACCTCCCCCCCACTTTTATGACCCTATTTTTAGTTTTTTGAGTTTTTCTTGAAAACTATGAGAGCTAGAATAAAATTGTCAAGGGGAAGTTTATTCTCCGTAAAATTTTCTACAATATTGTTCTGTATAGTATATTGCCAGGATTTATAGTTTAAAAAATATGATTTATTTCTTTTTTGAATATTTTCCAAAATTCCATATAAGACGTTCTCTGGGCGCAAAACATTGTTCATATTGTGAATGGCGCCTGGATAATTAAGTAGGTACCTATCTAAAACATCTTCATAATTTTATTACATTCCTTGACACAGTAATTTATACCACAGAGTCGTGTATACCTAATTAAATAAATTATTGTGTAATCACACTAATATGTAATTAGTTATTAACAAGGTTTTTGCAAAACATTCAACATTAGATTCAAAATTGTTATTTTAAACTACAAGGTGAAAAGTTACTTTTTAGTTCTTTTTTCAGTTATTTTTTTTATCGTGACAAATGCCTTTATTGACAAAAACAAACACTTTTATTAACCACAGATCGGCCACAAGCTGATCTACAGAAAATCCAAGTGCTCCAAACCACTGTCAGATGGCAGAGTGGCCAGAATGCTGGCAGCATTGCCACGTTGAAAGGCAATACATATACGTTGGGCCAAATATACCCCAGCATGTTGGTCACACGTCGCCTCGACCTTTTGAGTTAATTTTAAGGATAGCTTTTTTTTGCCGCGGATGAGTGCTTCGTCGTACCCGCTGCCCCGGCATTATGGCGTCCCGCAAGAACACCCCCAGGTTTTTAGTGGGTATCCCGCCGCTCCCATCTTCGGCAGGGGAGTCCCACACACCGCCCCGCGCCCCCCTGCGTGGGGTGATGATGCGTATCGCATTTTTGCTGGGTCAAAAAAAGGATAAACAAGTGAATTAAATTAAAAATTTAAAAAAACCCCCAACGCAATACGTAATTCACCATTTTTTGATGGCGGCCATCTTGGATTTTAAATTTTATATAGTGGGCTGTAATCTACTCGTTAAGCCCTTTCATTTGATACCCATATTGAGGGGGTCGTGGAAGAAAAAAGTAATCCGCCATTTTGTAGCGGCGGCCATTTTGGACCGATTTTCACCAAACATGGCTAAGAACACTCTCGACTAACTCTACTTTCAAACAAAAAAAACTAAATCAAAATCCGTTCATCCGTTTGGGCGCTACGATGCCACAGACAGACACATACACACACACACACACACAGACAGACAGACAGACAGACAGACAGACAGACAGACACGTCAAACTTATAACACCCCGTCGTTTTTGCGTCGGGGGTTAAAAAATTACACTTACCAATATTGCCATGTTAGGTACAATCAGAGTAGCGTTCAAATCGATATTATTCTCGAGTGGCAAGTAAATTGGAAACCTCTTGGCAGTGTAGGTTAGAGTGCTGTTTTCGTGGAACTTCATATTGTAGTGCAGAAGTTTTTCTCTGAAAAGAAATGGCAAATGATTTGAATGGTTACTGAACTTTTTCTATTATTCGCTTGCTGCGCTCAGCGGTTATACCCGCTGTACTGTAGGCTATGTGTTATTCCAGGGTCTAAGCTATCTTTATACCAAATTTCAGCTCGATCTGTCCACCCGTTTAGGCGTGAAGATGCCTGCTTGTATTATAAACATTGCATTCTTTCATATGCATTTTATTACATTGCAGTAATAAAAAAATAGATGGGAAATCTTCGACATTACTCTACATTTTTCTCGTACAAAACCGTAATGTGCAACTACTACAAAAGGTGGACGCACATGTATCCGCATCGACCTCGCCAAAAGAATTATATAGGAAGCCTTTTTCCGATTCGGACGATTCGACTCCGGCAAGTGTGCGAGGTTTCATGAAATTTCATGAAAATGAAAAAAAAAAGAAAATGAATGTGTTTTATTGGCATACCTACTTAATACATACATGAAAAACAAAAGTGATAATATTATATACTAGACAGAATATAAAAAAAAAACAGCAGCCAAAGGAGGCAGACTCAGCGTGACGCCATGATAACCCTGCGGCTATCTTGACTGCTGGTTTTCAGTCTACTCCCGTGCTCAATTAATATCATATAAAGAATTCATAATTCGATTCGTTCGGCGCGGTCGATGCGATAGAGGTGCGTTCACCTGAAACGGTAGTTCATCATCATCATCATCAGCATATGTTCGTCCACTGCTGGACGTAGGCCTCCCCCGTGGTACGCCACTCAACTCGGTCCTGCGTCTTTCTCCTCCAACCGCTCCCAGCGACCCTCCGGATATCATCGCCCCATCTCGCCCAAGGACGCCCTACACTACGTTTGCCGAGACGCGGTCTCCACTCTAGAACACGTCTACCCCATCGGTTATCGGTTCTGCGGCAAATGTGACCAGCCCGTTGCCACTTCAGCCTGCTAATCCTTTCGGCTATGTCGGTAACTTTGGTAAACGGTAGTTGTTTACTATAATTTACAAAATAACACTATGATTTCCGACCATAGAATTTAAAACAAGTTAAGCCATTCGTATTCTGTACAATTGCTTCCGGATCATCACTATAAAATGGCCAAGCGTAAGTCAAACGTACTGGAAATGGGTTCCGTACATTATTACCGCTTTTACAACCAAGAATATTTTTATTATTGACGACCTCTGTGGTGCGGTGGGCTAATACCCGCTTGCAACGCAGAAGGTTGCGGGTTCGATTCCCGCATGGGACAAATGTTTGTGTGATCCACAGATATTTGTTTCTGGTCTGGGGGGTTTAAATATCTATTATAAGTATGTATTTACAAAAGAAAAGTATATAAGTATTATATCCGTTATCTTAACCACCATAATACAAGCATTAAGTTGCTTAGTTTGGGGTTAGGTGGCGCTGTGTGAAACGTCCTGAAATATTTATTTATTTATTTTTATTATTATTTGTTTTTTTTTTGTATGTAGTCGAAAAAGAGTAAATTGACAAAAATAACGGTAAAAGTGCGTTTTTATCCAACACTAGTGTACCCGCGCGCACTTCGTTGCGCTTAATAGAAAATGATCAATGATCAGTGTACTTCTACTATACTATGCATGTACCCCTACACATCAATGTAGATTTACACATGCTGAGCTGGTACCTTTTTGTGGCAGGATGTATTTTTCTATTAGTATTAAAATTTATACTATTTTGTTTATCTAATGCTTTGTATATTATTATCATCTTGTGTGCAAATAAATTGATTTCTATTCTTTTCTATCCTATGTATTATTTATATAAACCTTCCTCTTAAATCACTCTATCTATTACTGAAAACCGCATCAAAAGTTAACAAAAGAAAGACTTAAAACCAAACTATATAAAGGTCTACAATAGGCGGCCTTATCGCTTAGAGCGATCTCTTACCACCACGTAACCATTACCACGTTATATCATTACGTATCCCTAATAAAAATCAAAGGTGTATAAAAAATATAAATAAACAATGCTAGTCTAGTCAATGAGTCATCCGCTATAAGGTCAATGGTATCCAGCTATTATAGTCAATAGTTTGTACCTATTTGTACCTACTGTGCTATTATACCTATGTATAGTTAAACGAGCGAGACGTCTTGGATTTAACTGACTTTTAAAAAGGAGGTTATCAAAAGCAAAAGCTTCAAAACCTGAAGCGATGATGGCCAGAGGGCTATGTGAATGTGGTGCAAATTTTATTCTGGCTCACCTAGTTCGAATCCCGGCCCCGCACCAATGACTTGTGTTCGGAACACAGTCTTCAAGATGTTCAGTGAAGCCAGGGAGGTATTTATCCCGCCTTCTAGGTTTAATCTGGTATCTACCATCTACGGGCCATCGTCGCTTAAGATCAGGCGAGATTGTGGTCAAAACTAACCTATTAAGAACAATAAAAAAAGTCATTTTCATATCCGCTTATCTGCTGCAACAATAATATAGTAATATAGAAACAAGTGAAATTAAAAAAATAAGAATAAAAAACAAGCTTTCATTATTATTACCATCCAGCAACAAAGTACTCGTCAAGATGAATCAAATGAGCCCTAACTCGATGGGGTTGCGTAGTTTAATTACGGAGTTCCTATGGCCACCTTCGAGCTCCATCATCACATCAGCTCGATGTCTTAATAATATTGCATTGTCATCCGATTTATACATGCATGCAAAATTTCAGCTCAATTGTATACCGGGAAGTGGGTCAAATTAAACTTGCAAGATTTGATTACAGATTAGAGACCAAAATAAGATTTCAAAAAGTTCTACGAATTTGTATTCCCGCCGAAGGCGAGAAAACAAGTAACTATCGGCTATTTTCTCGCTCAAGAAACGTACAAAAAGATGTAACATTCTGTGTAAACAAAAGAGATGCATATACAAATTGTTGATCGCTGACTGTTCACACTGCCGGCGAAGACTCGCTTCACTAGCTTGTCCAGAGCGACCAAAGCTTTGAAAGAGAACACTCGCTCAGCGATACTCGCGCTTAATCAGAACTCACGCCGAGCGAGCAAGCAGCGGTCATTTCTCTACAGTGCGAGTAAGTTTCTACATTCTAGCTCAACTCGTTACTCGCTAATCGTTGCCGGTGGAACAGGTACCTTAAGGACGAGTAGAGTTAATGAAATTTGAAAAAAAAATGTATGAATCACTTGTTATTACCACCTTGTAAAATAAAATCTACGCGGAAATAAAAATAAAATGCATGCATATGAATTAGTAAATAAAGTAATTAGATTTTAATCAAAATATGCAAGCATTTTCCGCCTACCTTCAAAACTAATAGTTATTATTTTCATCCGGATTCCTAATTTCAATTAAAAGCGGTAATTCATCAGGTTTTTAGAGCTTCTTCCTTGCTCTATCGCTCACACGATATGGCTTATTTTGAAACACAAATTGTCAACAGCTACGGACAGACATATTTCAGAAAGAAAATTCTTCCAAATTTATTTCACAACTAGCTACGCCCAGCGGTTTTAATCTCTACATTTTTGACGTGAAGAATTAAGAAGAGCAAGACGCTCTAACGCTTCTTACAACAAAAACGAAAGTCATAAAACGTTAAGAATTTTTAGCCTACTAATTTCACAATAGCCTATATGTTAACTCCTTTGCCGTCGGGGCCGCGGATGAGTGGTTCGGCGTACTCGCTGCCCCGGCATTATGGCGTCCCGCAGGAACACCCCAGATTTTTTTAGTGGGTATCCCCGCCGCGCACATTTTCGGCGGGGATTCCCACATACCGTCCCGCGCGCCCCGGCAACCTAGGTATAGCCGGTTTAGGGTCATAGCTCATTAGAACCACCCGGCACCCACTTCGCACCGCCTCGCCTCGTGCGGTTAGTATTCTTTATATGGACTTGTATGGCTATGCGCTCACTACATCAACTCCGTAACGCCACCGGATCGCCTCGGTCGCAAGGCGAGGCGGTGCGGATGGGTGGCTCTAGTGAGCTATGACCCTTTATCTAGGCGTAGCCGGTCACTGTTGGTTAAAGTTACGTGCATCCAATTTATTTTTCAATCAACGAAACTTAGGTATTCCAACATTATGAAGGTATTCTTATGTTTATTCAGTGTTTTCGTCGGTGTAACTTTTTGCTAAAAAAGTTTTATTGGTAAGGCACATTCTAAATACACTAACCGCACATTCGAATCAGGATGTTAAAATCCTTGATCAAAATCGCGGGTTACTTCCTAATTTCTGAGCCCTGAGGTCATATTGCATAAATTACATATTTGATTCTAATAACAAGGCGAGGTTACCGGTCTTATATATGAAGCTTGCAATTTTATAACTTTAAACCATTTTACAAGCTTTTATTTACTTTCACCCAAGGGCGGATTCTGGATTTTGGAACGAAGTTCCTTATCGCGCGTTGTGAAAGGGGGCTAGACGGGAAAAATTCGTACGAAAAGTTGTCACGACACTTTTTGCTAGCTGAGCGGCGTGCGCATGTTTCTCTGTCTGTATCTCTCTCTCTCTCTCTCTTATAGAAAGCAAGCCAGATATTTTCATTTCTATTTCGCATTGAACAGTGTGGTGTCGCGACGATTATTTTTGTTGAGTGTATACAGGTTTTTTGTAAATAATCCCCTTGACACCTCTCAAGTTTTTTTTCTGGGAGGGGCCAAGGTGCAGACGGGCTACGAAAAATGTGTGTTTTGCTCGCTCCAAATAATTTGAAAATTCAAATATTCTTAAAAATTAGTTCTTAAAAAAATTATAAATCTTGACCATGAAATAAACATGTGCGATCGGCTTATTCCGAGTGCCAAAATTCGTAACTCTACAATGCTTCAGAGGGTTTTGGCCCCCTGAACAACTTAATCTATTAGAAATAATCCCGCTAATGACTTTTTTGTTAATCTAAAGTAAAGTAAGTAAAAAATAATTTATTGAAATTCTAGAATTAAAAATACATAATATATAAGTTACAACAAGACAAATAACAAGACATAAGAATTAAAAACCAAGGTAGGTACTTAAATATATATAGGTATAGTATATAAATACCTACTTTGGTTTAGAGACCTATGTATGCATGCCTTTTCTTTTGTCTTATTGCAACTTCATATTCATATCATTCATAAACAGATAACTGCATAAACTCAACTTCACAGGAAAAATAAAAAACCTAGTTTTCACTAGAAACACTAGTTTTAGTAACCCTAACTTTTAGGATGCATAACTTTTTTATTTATTACATGAAAAATGTAAGTAATAATAAAAAAAATTGAGATGTATTTGGACCTATATAATTCGAAAATGAAATAAAAGCAAAAAACAAGACAATGGCGATTATCCGTTTATTCGTTGGGGACGGCGATATTATGTATTTTTAATTGCAGAATGTCAATAAATTATTTTTACTTTTACCTTAACTTTAACTTACAGATAAACAATAGGTCCAACTTCCTCAATATTCAGCTTAGTATCTTCACCGGACAAGAACCTCTCGTGATTGGTGACGTTGAACACGTAGGTGCGTAGTTTCACCTCGTCGGGGGGATCCGCCCACCATTCGTAGGGGGGCAATCCTGGAACAAAAGTAACTGTGAGACAAGTGGTTTTAACAAGTACCTTCGATAAGACAAAATGACTTTATGTGACTTTTCTGTACATGTTGGAATATGAGTATTTTTTTTTTATGGGAAAACCCTTTTTTCTTAAAAACAAACTAACAATACATCAGCAGTAAAGAACACTTTTATTAACCACAGATCGGCCACAAGCCAATCTACGGAAAATCCAAGTGCTCCAAAGCACTTTCAGATGACAGAGTGCCCAGAATGCTGGCAGCATTGCCACGTTGAACAGCAATTATAATGTATACTTTGGGCCAAATATACTAATATATATTGAGTTATATTACTTGAAATAAATGGATATTTAATTTATTTATTTTAAAGGCTGTACTGTAGCCTGTGTGTTATTCCAGGGTCTAAGCTTTATACCAAAATTTCAGCTCAACGAGTCCACCGTTAAGGCGTGAAGAAGTTACAAAAACACACACACACTTACAATCTTTCACATTTATAATATAAGTGTAATTTCAGTCTAATCAGTAATCTCAAATCGATATCCATTCTATATCGAAACTGACCTTTTACAAAAGATCTGCTGTCATGGTCGAATCTTCAAAGTGCACTTAAAGTACCTATGTAATAAATAAAGCTAAGTTATAATAAGTTAACATAATACGTGGTTAGCGTCACGACTTGATTGCTTTATCACGGTAAAGAGATGTACAGTAATGTGACTCCCTAGAAGCGGTTGAACTTAACCCTTTCAGACCTGAATTATTTTTTTCATCCTGTGGAATTGGTAAATTCCGTGTGTCTAAATCTAATGAGACTATTAAAAAAAAAAAATTTAGTCTTCAACTTTTCGGAAAATCTAGTTTTTCTTAATGTGCATAAATGTGGACTCCCGTTCTACTTAGTATTAAGATTAGGGTATGCAATTTTTTTCATTGTATTTTATGTCTACAATTGTGCACGCCAGTTCTGAAAGGGTTAAGGTCGCGCGAGTTTGCAACGATTTGGGTAGGGTTTGGTAGGCAGCGAGGTGTCGAACAGGCGTTATTATTGTAAATTACTCAAAATATAAAAAAGAATTAAATACTTTGTGATATATTTACTAATTCAAAACCATTACTCGGATCGGAAGCTTACTGCATAAAAACGTCTATTCGGCACCTCGCTTCTCGGATCGGATCCCTGTCGACCGCGTTGCAAATTCGCGCGACCTTGAGTTCGACCGCTTCTAGGGAGTCACATTACTGTTTATCTCTTTACCGTGGCTTAGCCGACTTTTAAAAGGAGGCTATCAATTTGGCATACGCGTACGATTTTACAAGCTTATATTCATTTTCACCTGTCTGTTGTCTGTCTGTAATCGAATCTCCCAAGTTTAATTTGACCCTATTCCCGGTATAAAAAATAAAAAAGCTAATATTATTATGACATGGAGCTGATCAAATCAGATGATGGAGCTGGAAGGTCGCCATAGGAACTCCGTAATTAAAACGACTCAAGCTCATCGAGTTCGGGCTCTTTTGATTCGTCTTGACGAGTATATTGGTGCTGGATGGTAATAATAATAATAAAAGCTTGTTTAAAGGTTTTTTTAAATTTCACTTTTTAATAGGCAAGTGAATAGAGTCTTGAAAGGTAGGCAACGTACCAGCGGTACCCCTGGTATTGCAGGTATCCATAGGCGACGGTAGCCACTCACCATCATGTGGGCCCGTCTGCTTGTTTGCATTAAAAAAATTGTTTGTATGAATATTAATGATGAATATTATTCCCTCTGTGCGGGCAGACTAAGAGTTTTAATACCGCCTTTAATGCTAAAATCTTGAATTAACACAAACTGTAAAGGTGTGCTCCTAAGGCCCTGTAAGGTCACCTGCAAGGTCACGACCCAAGCACAGTAAATAATTTCCAACAAATCACCGGAATTCTATGTACTGGCAACGTTATATTATGTCCTCTAACATAATCACTTCAAAGACTGCACACAATTAGAAAATAAAACCGGCCAAGTGCTAATCGGAATCGCCCACGAAGGGTTCCGTATCATTCTTTATAATACAGACACACAATATAGCATTTTGTTTAGTTTTCTGTCCCGGTGTTTGTCTATGACCAAATCTCTATCTAGTGAAATTGTCCTAACATCTTATGACCCTTGAGTCAGAAGCGTTGGTGCAGTGCACTTAGAATTTCACACCATTGTGAAATTCCTGGCACTGTACAAATTAAAGGCAGCGTTATCTCTTAACATCAGTAGAGCGTCATGCTCGTCTTCTTACTTCTTCACATAAAAAAAACTGCAAAGTATTCACTTTTGTTGTACGGGTTATAGTAGACACATAACCAAGAAGAACAGGGAGGGATTTATCCCGCCTTCTAGGTTGTGTGTGTCCCGCCTCCTGTCAAGAGTAATTGACGTTTGTAAGAGCACAATAACATTGGGAGTAGCTGCAAATTGTATGCAATGATAGCGCGAGTAGCAAGAGTAGCGTCTTGCTACTATATGTGTCAGTTGACTCTTGACAGTGGGACGGGAGTTGCTACTCTTATGTCAATGTCTTACTATGCTATACGGGCTGGTGACAGATAGACAGAAAACAGTGGAATCTTAGTAATAAGATCAGGATTTTACCCTTTGAGTACGGAACCCTAAAAATACAAAGATTAAAAGTAGTCAAAAGTGGTTCTAATTTTCCGCTGTGTTGCCCGCGTAGTTAAGTATAGTGATTTAACGACCTCAAGTTCACTCATGACCCTATTCTATCTATCTATCTTTTAAGATGTTGACGCTCTCTTGCTCCCACTATTTGACTAATTTTGAAATAGTATAAATTCTTAGAATATTGCCCCCATGCCAATTTTTTATATATCGAACTGAAAACACTTTTAAAATGTGTGCAATAATAATATTAAGCAGAGCTGGTATTGAGGAATTTTCAATAACTTAATTCCATGAATTTATATTTCAGAATTTGTCAAATATTGCGAGCGAGAGAGCGTCAATCGATGTACACGCTCTTAACTGGGGCTCGCAAGTAAACCAGCTTCAAATCGACCCATTGGGATCTAGTGTTTTCCCCTACCTTACCGTTTCCCATGGAAGAAGCGGGTTATTTAGGTTATTAAGGTGGGCAATAGCCCAAAAGCTGCAACAAATAAAAGCAATAGCTCGCGATATGTTTTTTCCAAATAACTCTTTCAAAAATCTCTAGGGATATTTCTCTTTTTCTTCGTCTATAAAAAATACCCTATTAAATTATCCAAACATGAATAGAATAGAAAACTCTTTATTGCACACACAAATACAATAATATAAGCTTAGAACTAAGAATACACAGAAAAAAGTGTTAAAATTGGCGGTTTTATCGCTAATAGCGATCTCTTCCAGACCACCGGGGGTAGACTTCCTTTGCAGGAGGTCGTCTAGGTGGGTACCCCAACAGTGCCAGTTATTCTACCGCCTGAGCAGTGATGTGCAAACATCACTGTGCTCCGGTAGGAGGGCACTGTAGCTAGTGAAATTACTGGGCTAAAGAGTCTTAACATCTTATGACTCTTGAGTAAGAAGCGTTGGTGCAGTGCTCTTAGAATTTCACATAATTGTGAAATCCTAGGTAACACTGTACTGATTATGGGCAGCCGTTATCTCTTAACATCAGGAGAGCGTCTTGCTCGTCTTCTACTTCATCACATAAAAAAAAATAAAAAAAAAACCACCAAGCTCTCTGGAATTTCCATAGTACGAAAAAAATCGAATTACGGCCGGGATTCGGACTCGGTGATCCAGAATCCCATCAGACCCACAGTTTTACGTTCTATAATGTACCTCTACAGTAAAATAGTAAAAATGACCTTGCACCGATGTCACGTACCTTTCTTTTCAAGTGCAAGGTTGTAAAGATGTCAGGGTTTGTAATATAAGCGTTTGCGAAACATTTTATAGCTGTCACTAGTGATGGGATTAACAGTTTATCGATATCGATTGTATTAAAGTTATAATATTACTAGCTGACCCGGCAAACGTTGTTTTGCCATATAAATAAATAATAAATAAATAAATTATAAATAAATAATAATAAATAAAAAACATAAATAAATAATAATTTAATAATAAATAAGTAATTAAATGACGATTGATCAGTTTTCGACCGGAGAGGAAAAATAATTAAATTACTAAAATGGCTATTAAAAAATAAGGGTTGATCGTTTAAGGGTGAAAATTGAGGATTGTATGTATTTTTGTATATTGTATCATAAAAAAATAGAAATTAAAAATTTTGTCTAAAAAATAAAAAAAAAATTTAGGGGTGGACTACCCCTAACATTTAGGGGGATGAAAAATAGATGTTAGTCGATTCTCATAGATACCGGATAAGCACAAAAAATTTCATCAAAATCGGTCAAGCCGTTTCGGAGGAGTATGGCAACGAAAACTGTGACACGAGAATTTTATATATTAGATGATGAATCATCACTACGTATTTTATTTATTGTTTGTAAGATAAGTAATATATGTATTGAAAATTGTATCTCCTGTACCATATCCCACCCCACTCTTTATATCAGCCTCTCCATTCAAAGCCGGTTGCCTGGAAGAAATCGCTTTAAGCGATAAGGCCGCCCATTGTAGACCAAATTGTTTTATATAGTTTCTGTGCAGCTGTTATCTTAGTTTTATTTAATATTAAGTCATTTATTGTAAATTTCTTTTTTTCTTGGTCACAAGAAAGAGTTTTTGTATTGTATTGTACTACGTAGTATAAAACGAAGTCGCTTCCCGTTTGTCCCTATTTAGGTATGCATCTTTAAAACTACACAACGTATTTTGATGAGGTTTTTTAATAGATAGTGTTTAAAAATGTGTAATCATAATACATGCATGTCACGCGATATAAACTTCGCGCGGGTCCAGTAGTTTTTTATACAAATCCAAAAAGTTCTAAATGAAAACTTATATGTTTTTGTATTTCTCCAATCTTGGGCTAGAGTTTATTTTTGAAACTTTACTGCGCTCAGCCTATTAGTGGGAAATATGAAGGTAAGTATTAATAATCAAACCACTGATAAAATAATCCAAGCGAAGTGCAAGGGCACTATCCTATTTTTTGACCCAAGACTTTAACGCGTCGTCACCTAGAGCGCTATGTGGGATACCCACTAAAAATCTGAGGTATTTCTGCGGGAAGCCAACGTGCCGGGGCAGCGAGTACGTTGAAGCACTCGTCCGCGGCAAGGGCACCTAACCTTTTCTCGAAGTGCTTCGTCGATTTTTAGACCCATATACTACTATCTCCCTTTATATCTTGTCCCTATCTTATCCTTTATATCTTTGGTTTTGATTTCTATTAATTACTAGCTGACCCGCGCGCACTTCGTTGCGCGTGACAGTCAATAAAGCGAAAGTTTGGTGCTGCCATTTAGGATTGTATTTCCATCTCCGCGATTTTGTGAGCGTAAAATAGTTTTAACCCAGTGGGTAGTGAATAATATCGGACTGGGTATATCTATGAAGTTTTGTTTTGCTATCGCAGGAACCAGTCCTGTGTCCTTTCCCGGAGGTCAAACTATCTCGGTTTAACGGTTGTTGATTGTCTTCACAAATTTTCACGCCTCTTTTCAGGAATTAGAACTATTTGTGGTCCTTTCCCGGTAACCCTTAAACTTATCTCTACTGTAATGTACCTAAACCTAAGTTAAATTATAATTATTGGTTACCAATTTCTCACACTATCTTTCTCACGACTCAAATCAATTCTGTGATTCCTGAATTCCCATTAAAACTCTGACTCTCCTTCCTCCTGCCTGTAATACTGATTCTCCCTAATAGTTAATTTCTGACATAAAAACTATTCAATAACTTTCCATGCAAACGTTTTTCGGAAATAATTCCCGTTCTCCTGGGAATTTCACAAAATCCCTCCTTATTGGTCGCCTACGTTATATTAAGAATACGTTGACCAAATTTTAGCTAAAACGAAGAAGCGGCTACCGATTTCCTACACAAACTGCATCCCCCCCTTTCCTCCCCTTAAAGGTTGATTTCTGGGATAAAAAGTGTCTCGTATCATTTTTTATGACTCAAACTAAAGGTTGTATCAAATTTTAGCGTAATAGATAGAGTCAACGGTTCTAAATTTCATTTTGTTGCAGCTATTTCGAAATTGATTTGATTTCCATCCCCGCGGCGTTGAATTAGTATACATAGTTATATTTCCTCCCGCTCTGGATAGCGAAGAAAATCGAGCCAAGTATTTCTATGCAGTTTTTTTTCGCTACCACAGGAAACAATCCTGTGTTACTTTCCTGGAATTCAAAATATTTTAATACAAAATTACAGCTAAATCAATTTAGCGGCTATTGATTCCTTTTTCCAGAATTCCTTATTCCATAAAACTATTTGTTTTCCTTTTAACTATCTATATTGGGAATTTAAGCTGAATCGGTTCCTCATGCCTCATACTATCATTCCCGAGACTCAAATCGATTCCGTGGTTCCTGTAGGTATGCCCATAAAACTCTGACCTTAAAAGTGAGGGAAGGTGAAAGGCCCTTTCACCTATATGCATTGTTGACTTAAGGAACTAAGACTAAGGGACTATCTCAATTATGTCCTTTCTTTTGGCTCAAGCTGTATCTATTTCGAATTTCTGCAAAATTAGAGCTGCGGGTACTAATTTCCCATAAAATCACCGATCCCCCTTTCTCCCTTTAAGCTTGGTTTCTGTAATAAAAGCTATTCCAGGCCTTTTAAGAGTCTCCAATTAACAACAAAATCACAAAAAGTAAAGAACAATTTTATTTTCTACAATTTTCAGTTTAAATGTTCATATTAGGGATTTAGAATTTAGATATTTAACGTGCCTCACGATTTTATTTTTCAGCTTTTTAGTACACTGTATTCAACATGTCAACCCCATTCATTTGATACCCATATTGATGAGATTAAAAAAATTGGTTATCCGCCATTTTGTAGCGAGTGCCATCTTTGATTTTTATTTTGTATAGTGCACTGTATTCTAGTTATCAAGTCCTTTCATTTGATACCCATATTGATTGGAAAAAAAAATGTAATCCGCTTTTTTGTAGCGGCGGCCATCTTGGATTTAAAATAATTTTAAATATACGTAATTATATTGTCACCAGAACCAAAGGCGTACACCAAATTTCATTTGAATCGGTTGACAGGAAGAGGGCGAAATTTCAAATTTGCGATTTTTTTTTACTAAATTTGACCCAAGAATAAAAAATAATAAAACAAACGGAGTGAGCTAAATAAAACCGTTTAAAATAATAAAAAATGATATTAGAAACCTCAATAATTGAAGACCTATCCGTAATCCGTAGATACCTAAAACGTATGGGTTTGATGAATAAAATGAGTTTTAGTTCTATGGGGAGCCCAAAAAATATTTTTTTTCTATTTTTGTGTGAAAAACTTAATGCGGTTCACCGAATACATCTACTTACCAAGTTTCAATCGTATAGTTCTAATAGTTTCGGAAAAAAGTAGCTGTGACACATGGACGGATGGACGGACGGACAGACATGACGAATCCATAAGGGTTCCGTTTTTGCCATTTGGCTACGGAACCCTAAAAACCACCTCAACAAAAAAAATAACTTTAGAACTTCCGAAGACTTTTATTAAATAAGGCATGCAAACGAATTTACTCACATAAAGTTAATAAAATAATAATAATTCAATTAGACAAACTCAACATAAAATTAAGGACAATGATTTTTCTGATTATGTGATGGAACTTTAAAGTGAATATATATAATATATCTAATATATAAAATTCTCGTGTCACAGTTTTCGTTGCCATACTCCTCCGAAACGGCTTGACCGATTTTGATGAAATTTTTTGTGCTTATCCGGTATCTGTGAGAATCGGATTTATAATAAAATTATATATTTATAATAAAACAATTATTATTTTGCTATCTCAGTGTAACTCTCATATTAACTTTTAATCATTCCTATTAATTATTTATATGGCAAAACAACGTTTGCCGGGTCAGCTAGTTATTTATAAAATTATTCAACAAATATAGTATATGGTATGTAATAAAATAATTAATATCAGGTATTTTAAAGTTACATTAATTTTATAGTAATTATTAAGTGTTAAATTTTTGACTCGCAGTCTGTAAAACTCTAGGATTCAGGAATAACGACATGGATTGTTGACCGCCCTTTGGCATAATTTATTTATTTAAGGACATCCAACGCAGGAAACACATTACAATTAAAAGTCTTAAGGCTATTATGTCTTTAGTCTGTGTGATCCTACAATTATAGGATGCCACAGCATGCACAACTAAACATAATACTAATAAATAATACTACATAATAGCAAAAAGGTTTGGTTTCATAAGTCGTTTAAAAGGTACTCATGTCCAACAAATCGCTTGCGAGTTTTAACGACGAACAGCGCCATCTAGTTTCATAATGGGTAAAATAGTGGCACATCGGAAAAGAGTTTGTATTTTGTATGTGTTCTTTATAAAATATGTTTTTGAGCGTTAAAAACTATTCAAAATCAATAAATAAATGTCCTTTTTGGAGTCTAACTACATACATCCATATCAAATAGGGCTAGCGGTTACTGATTTCCTATACAAAATTTGACTTCCACTCTAAGGCCAATTTCAGGGTTAAAAACTGTCCCATATCCTTTTTAGAGGCTCAAGCTATATCTAAACCAAATTTTAGCTTAATGGGGTCATTAGTTACTGATTTTTCATTCAAACTTTGACCTCCTTTATCCCGCCTTAGAGGTTGATTTCTGGAATAAAAAGTATCCCATATCATTTTTTACAACTCAAACTACCTTTGTGCCAAATTTTAGCTCAATAGGATCAGCGGTTCTAAATTTCCCATACAAACTTCGACCCCCCCTTTACCCCCCTTAAAAGTAAATTTCTGACATAAAAAGTATTCAAAGTTTCTAATCACAATCCCAACAATCATTTCACGAAATTTCAGCTCAATCGGTTCAGCGGTTACGGATTTGCATACAAACGTTTTTCGGGAATAATTCCCGTTCCCGGGGGAATTTCGCAAAATCGCTTCTTATTGCACGATGAAGTTTTCCAAAAAATACGCTGTCCAAATTTCAGCTCGATCCGTCCAGCCGTTTGGGCTGTGCGTTGATAGCACGAAAGTGTACGAACGATTTTATATAATAAGATAAGTAAATCTTTAGATTGATATAACTCTTTTATTTAAAAACCGATTTGACTAAAACCAACACTAAGGTTCAAGTAGAGAAAACTGCAACGTATTAGTGAAAATTTTATTCAAATCGGTGGTGTTGTTTCACCTCACCAGTGACACAAACTATTTACAAATTTAGCCCAAATTAAACTAAAGGTCTACTTTCGTTTACAGGCATATCGATAGATGGCGTATTTTTAGTTTGTCGCACTTTTTGCTTTTTGATTTTTTTGAATTGAATTTACTTTATATTCTATTACTTTTACTTCAAAATTTTGATGTAAATTAGGGGCGATGTGTCCGATATAAATGATTATTATTTATTTTATTATTTTATTTTACGTTTCCCTAGGAAAAATTGACAAAATGTTTTACGATCTAGATCGCGCAAGCGACTTTTTCGCGTCGTTTTGTTCATATGCGTATTTTCACAGTTCACCTTAGTAAAGGATCACAATGAATGGGGAGAAATTTCCATTCTTATTATATGTATGGATATAAAATATATTAAACGTAGAAAGTTGTTTGTCTATTCTATCGACATCGATAAAATCTAAGCAACAGCGCAACACTAATTCAAGGTTACGTACAACACAGTTTCAAAAACGTTGCCTTTCATTCTTCGAGGATGAACTTAGTCTTTGCAGTTTAATTTAAATTATATGACTCACTTTAATTGCAGAGCGTATAATAACAAGTGAATTTAAAAAAATACTTTTTATCAACAAGCTTTTATTATTATTACCATCTAGCATCAAAGTAATCGTCAAGACGAATCAAATGAGCCCTCAATGGGGTTGCATCATTTAATTACAGAGCTCGTATGGCCACCTTCCAGCTCTATCATCAGATCAGCTCGATGTCATAATAATATTGCATTGTCATTCGATTTATTTATGCAAAATTTCAGCTCAGTTGGAAACCGGGAAGTAGACCAAATTAAACTTGCAAGATTTGATTACAGACACACAACAGACAAGTAAAAGTTTTTAAAAGCTTGTTAAAACTAAATTTTTTGTTTAGTGACGGGTTGATTCTAAATGTGCGATATATTAATGTTGTTTATGTTTAAAACGATGCAGTGTCAAGTAACTATGACCAATCTAATTTGAATAATGTGAGTGAACAGTTGCCTCACCCGCAAGGTTGTTTTAAAACTGGTCGGGTTTGGCAACGCGCGTGTACCGGACATCGTATTTTAATACTTCGAACTTTGATAAGTCCATTTACCCCTATAAACTTTTGAATTGATGACAATGCAATATTATTATGACATCGAGCCAATCTGATGATGGAACTGGAAAGTAGCCATAAGAACTTCGTAAATAAACGACGCAACCCCAATGATTTTGGGCTCATTTGATTCGTCTTGACGAGTAGGTAGTAGGTACCTTCTTTGGTGCTAGATGTTAATAATAATAATAAAAGCTTGTTTTTTTAAGTGTTTTTTTTTTAAATTTCACTTGTTCACAATTTAAGAAATTTGTCGGTACGTTTATAATATTTTGATCATATTTTTTTATTGGTTTTTTTACGAGTTTTATGTATTTATTATACCATTTTTTAGTTATATTACTTACGAGTTTAGACAAATAGTCTTAAGTTTTTACTTTTTAAGGCTATAATGAAGGTATTATATGGTAAACAGTCGCAAGGTTGATAAGTCCATATACCTCAAAAACTTACTTTAAAAAACTTTTGAAGGCCGTACTTTTTTTTTTGACCCAGGAAAGATGCGTTGCTCATCATCACCCCATGCTGGTGGGCGCGGGGCGATTGGGACTCCCCCGCCTTGTATATGCACGGCGGGGATACCCACTAAACAACCTGCGGGTGTTCCTGCGGGACGACATAATGCCGGGGCAGCGGGTACGCCGATGCACTCGCCCACGGCTCCGACGCCCGTGCCTTAATCTAACTTGGCGTAAGGGATATAAGGTTATTTTACAGGAGAGCTAATAAACAAGAACTGTTTTGGAAAAATGATGTTCGACGCATACGAAAAAAAAACTTTTTAAAAAACAAGCTTTTATTATTTTTACTATCTAGCACCAAAGTTCTCGTCGAAACGAATCAAATGAGCCCAGACTCGACGGAGTTGCGCCGTTTAATAACTCAAACTCAAACTCAAAATTCATTTATTCAAATAGGCTACATTGGAGCACTTTTGCAAGTGAATTTTACATTTTTCTTTTTTAACACTCTACCGTTCTTATGACCATCTTCCAGCTCCATCAGATCAGCTCGATGTTCTAATAATATTGCATTGTCATCCGATTCATACATACATGCACAATTTCAGCTCAATCAGAAACCGGGAAGTGGATCAAATTTAACTTGCAAGAATTGATTACAGTGAGGTGAACAGTTGCTTCACCCGCAAAGTTGTTATAAAACTGGTCGGTCAAACTCAAACTCATAAATCATTTATTCAAAATAAGCTACAATGGAGCACTTTTGCAACGTCTATTCGGCCATTGACGTATTTACAAAAATAAATCTATGATTCGGCACCTTGTTTCTTGCCGATCCCTGTCGACCGCGACGCAAACTCGTGCGACCTTGAGTTTGACCGCTTCTAGGGATTCAAAATAGTGTCTATATAGTCTATCTTTAGCGTGGCATAAGGGTTAGCCACAACCGCTTGTCTAGGACCCTTGATCAGACTAATTAATTCAGCTACGACCTTTGATATATGTAAAGGTTTTATGAGATAGTGGCATAAGAGGCGACCGTGGAGTCACTGCAATAAGGTATCAACGGAAGACCAGCGTAGGTTAAACCTAGCCTACATTAAGCTGAGCTAATACCCTTTTGTGTCAAACTACATTATAATAGTAGTTTAGTTTATGTTTTTATGTTTCGTCAGTTTTTGGCGCAAATAAAATAATTTCTTTCTTAGGTAGGTATCTTGCCTTCGATTTTGCCAGTAACCAAGATCTTTACTCACCCGGTCGCATATTGAGTTTCTCCCACAGCATGAAGTCGAGTGGGGTGAAAATAAACCCCGATATTGACATAATTGTTATCAACACACCCCAAATGCATTGGCCTGTGATACCTGAAACAAAATAATAAATAGTAAACGTATAGATAAATCGTGAACGGTACCCGAATTCGCAATAATTCGACTATTAACAGCTAAGTTCGAACGTAGGGGGCAGACTGAAAATCAGCAACCGTGTTAACTTGGTGTTAATATGGTTACCAACTGAGTCTGCTCCTATTGCCTACGATTTACGATGTATGTTTTTCATGTAATAATTGCAGCGGCAGTTCCTATTCGGCGGCTTAGTGGCGCATTTTGTATTTCTTGTATGTTAAGCCGTCGAATAAATGTGTTTTTTTTCTTACTAAGATATTACAATGCTCTCTATGACAATGACCGGCCTTAAGTGAAGATTTTAGCATGACCTTAAGTTATATAATCTTTCCTTAACTGACTATGGGGCGTGATGGTCGAATAGGTTTATTTTTATCCGATCACAAATGTCTTAGGGCTGCCACTTAATTTTGAGTTTTTCATCATCTCAGCCATAGGACGTTCACTGCTGAACATAGGCCTTTCCTTTAGACTTCCATATGTACCGGTTGGAAGCGACCTGCATCCAGCGTCTTCCGGCGACCTTTATAAGGTCGTGTGTCCGTTGTGGTCCTTGTGGATGGACGTTCTATGCTGCGTTTGCACGGACTACTGTGTTCTCCACTCAAGCATTTTTGTTTTTTTTTACTAGTAGTTAAATTTGCCACTGATCACTGTCCTTCCAGTTTTGTATATTCTCTAGGTGTACAGCACCAACGCTTCTTACTCAAGACTTATTTATTTATTATTCAGCACAAAGCTAGGGCTAACTTAATGCTACAATAGCATTTTCTACCAGTTGCCCTAAGGCTGGAGAAAATGTACTAAAATATAGGAGGCCGACAATCATAGGAAAAAGTTAACATACTATTACAAAACATAACAATAAATAGACTACCTACTTATTATCTACATAAATAATACATATTAAAATAAATAAACTATAAAATATAAATAAACTTACAACTAAAAAAATAATCAGATGATGAGACTGACAGCGCCAGTTATTCTACCGCCTGAGTAGCGTAATATGCAAACATTTCTGTGCTTCGGTAGGAGGGCACTGTAGCTAGTGAAATTACTGGACTTGAAGAGTCTTAACATCTTATGACTCTCAAGTAAGAAGCGTTGGTGCAGAGCACACAGATTTTTACCTTTGTAAAATCCTGGGTAGCACTGTACTAATTATGGGCAGCGTTATCTCTTACCATCAAGAGAGCGACTTGCTCGTCATTTTATTTACGTTGTATAATAAAAAAATAATTGATTGAAGCGACCGGTGACCAAAGGGCTGGCAGCTACCGCGGACAGCGCATCAGTATTGCCATCCAGAGAGCTGATGCTGCCAGCGTTTTTGGCACGATTTTAGGTATGATTTCTCATTATTTTTAAGATTTAGATGAAAGGTTTTTAGTTTTGAAGGTATTTTCATTTATTTTTTAATTCATTTTGTTTAAAAGTAACGAAATTTATTAAATGTTAAAAAAAATAAAACATTAGATATACATTGTCAAACTCAACCCTGACTTATTAACAAAGCCATGGTTGACCTACAAGCGTGACAGACCGACGGACAGCGCATATTAACTAATAATTAATGTGGTTATCACTATGAATCCTAATTACTAACATTAAATACATATTATTATGTCATAATGTCATTACATTTTTAATCACTACATAGTATAAAATAAAGTTGCTTCCCGCGTCTGTCCCTATGTATGCTAATATCTTTAAAACTATGCAACGGATTTTAATGCGGTTTTCATTAATAGATAGAGTGATTCAAGAGGAAGGTTTATATGTATAATACATGCATAATATAGTAGAAGAACACTGATAATTTTCTATTAACGCGACGAAGTACGCGCGGTTCCACTGTTAACCAGTGTAATATTAATACCGAGGGTTCTGAGGCGAATTGACTCAAGCGCCATTTCAGGCGATATTGAGTTATATATGTATATCGTTGTAATCAGCTATTTTTTCTCCGTACAACGATATATAACTCAATATCGCCTGAAATGGCGCTTGAGTCAATTCGCCTCAGACCCCTCGAATATTAGTAAGATAACAATCCATAGCCTAGTTCAAGTAGTTTCCATTAATTAGCAATAGTCCCGTCACTTGGCGGAGACTCTTTGAGCCCAATTTCTGTGGATGGACTCACAGACATGCTCCAATAAGTGTCACCCATTACATTTATATTAAAAGCTCAAAAGGGCCTCTGCGCGTTGGACTTTTTGTCTCCGTATACGCCTATATTATATAAAAGATCGGGCTTAGTTTAATTAGTCATGTGCGGTTTTTCCACTCGCTGTACTGGTGGTAGGCTTCGGCCGTGGCTAGTTACCACCCACTGGACAGAACCGTGTCGCCAAGCGGTCATTGTGACCGTGTTCCGGCATGATGTTCAATGAAGCCAGGGGGGGATTTATCCCGCCTTCTAGGTTAACTCTGCTACCATCTAAGGTCGTATCGTCGCTTAAGATCAGGCGATATCGTGGTCAAAGGCTAACCTATAACGAATAAAAATATCTCTATCTATCTAGTTATTTTGTTTAGGTAGGTATATTATTTTTATATTTAACAGGTATATTGTATACATAATATTAATTGTGTAAACTATATAATTATTGTAACAATAGATAACTTTATTTCCAGAAGTATTGCACACCGTCTCTATACATGTTCTCAATATTCCTTCCAACCAGGTTGTCTGTAAGATATTGCTCTATGCGATAAGACCGATTGTATACCTTTAGCTTTATGTGTATTGTCTACTTATGAAACAATTTCTTGTAACCAGGTTTGCAATATAATATATAAATAAGTATTATTGTATTGCATCTACTAATGACTATTTAATACAATACATAAATACAAGTTTGTTATTGTAATAATTGATGGGAAGTAACTAAACATCAATTTGTGAACAAAAAAACAATATTAACAAACTAAATAATATGGTAAAAAGTCAAAACTCTTGAAATCAATAATACTATGACAAGAACTAAACTTCCGCGATGATGAAATCATGTGTATTATAATAATATCCGCGTTTTATACACAAAGACTGTTCAAATCAGATTAAAATAAAATATTTTTTAAACAAAAGTTCAAATTTAAATAAAAACGAAGTAACGAAGTAAGAACACGAGCAAGACGTTCTCCTGATGGTAAGAGATAACGCTGCCCAAAATTAGTACAGTGCTACCTAGGATTTAGCGTTATCTCTAACCATCAAGAGAGTGTCTTGCTTCGTTGTCTTCTTACTTCGTTTAATTAAATAAGTCAATTTTACAATTATTATTTAGTCGAAAAGTTCAAACTCTAATCCACAGCAATAGAGGCGTACTAATATAAAAATAAATCTTTGTGTGATAAAAGCAGGAAAATAATGATTTTTAACTCAATTAATTATTTTTAATAACCAATTTAATATACTTATAGTTAAACTTCCTTATTGTTAATTTATACTCGTAGATATTACAGGTATAATATTATGTTATAGCTAATATAAATTTATGTACTTTCTAAAGATTTACAGAATGTCATAGCGCGCACAATTTCTTTCTTTCAAAACACTAAGAATTAATGGGATAATATGAAAAATTATGGAAAATTTGTATATGACAAATGTGGGGATAACAGCCTCTTTAGCATAGTAACATATTGACATTTGACATAAGAGTAGCAACTGCCGTCCCATTGTTAAGAGTAAACTGACATACATATATCAAGGGCCTAAATTCTGGACAAAAAGGAACGGCGGCGCAGCAAAACGTAAGCAAAATAAGACCTATAAACACATTTTTATTTATAAAAACGCCATTTTGAGGCGCCTAAAAGATGCAAAATAAAAAAAAATTGAAGTTGCATTTGAGTTTGTACTGGCATCGTAAGAATTTTCAAGGTTTTTTTTTTTAAATTTTGTTAAAATTTGACAGTAGGCGCTAACAAAACGAGAAGCGATTTTGGACCGGCATAACCCCGAAGACGCTACTCTTGCTACTCGCGCTGTCATTGCATACAATTTGCAGCTACTCCCAATTCCCAATGTCATTGTGAGTGGAGTAGCTGTCTGTCTGTAATCAAATCTTGCAAGTTTAATTTGATCCACTTCCCGGTTTCTGATTGAGCTGACATTGCGGTGGCCATAGGAACTCCGTAATTAAACGACGCAACCCCATCGAGTTTGGGCTCATTTGATTCATCTTGACGAGTACTTTGGGGTGCGAGATAATTACAATAATAAAAGCTTGTTATTATTTTTTTTATCTCACTTGTTTTAAGACGGAATTCCTAATTTTTTAAGGTGTCGATTAAAATGAGTTAAAATATTTTAATGTCAACCAAATTCATCGAAATCAACCTACACCTGTGACAATTTCAATAAAATATTGTTTGATAGATCAAGATTAGTATTTTAATATCACCGTGCGTCACAAAAGTGATCTAATGAGGAACTGACTGAACCGGCAAAATTCGAACTGCCGAAAATAACAAGTGAATTAAATTAAAAACAAAGAGCTTACGATATGCAATTTGCCGCTTTTCTGGCGGCCATCTTTGATTTTTAATTTATCATAGTGCTTTGTATTCTACAAGTTACAAGAACACATGTTACATGGAGGAATTACACGAACTAATTCCTCCATGCCCATTCTATCGATGGACCTAACGGCAGACAGCAATGCGGCATCCCACTTAGTGGCGCTACCAACAGCCCGCACCAAGCGTTTTGCTTCGTCGTTTCTAATGAGAACTGGTCGCATTTGGAACACTTTGCCGTCATCCGTGTTTCCCGAGCGGTACAACTTGGGTATCTTCAAGGCACGAGTGAATAGGTATCTTTCTAGGCATCATACGTGATCCATCGTCGACCGCATTTTCACTTTCCATCAGGTGGGATGTGGTCAAACGTAGGCCTATTTTGTATAAAAAAAAAGTTAAGCCCTTTCAATTGATACCCACATTGAGGAGGTTGTGGAACAAAAAAGTAATCCGCCATTTTGTAGCGGAGGCCATCTTGAATGGATTTCTACCACACATGGCTAAGAACATTTTCGACTAACACTACTTTCAAACAAAAAAAATTAAATCAAAATCCGTTCATCCGTTCGGGAGCTACGATGCCACAGACAGACACACACTCACTCACTCACTCACAAACTTTTGCATCACTACATAGTTTAAACTGTCTGTCCCTATGTATGCTTATATCTTTAAAACTACGCAACGGATTTTGATGCGGTTTTCATTAATAGATAGAGTGATTCAAGAGGAACGTTTATATGTATAATACATGCGTAATATAGTAGAAGAACACTGATAATTATCTATTAAGCGCGATGAAGTGCGCGCGGTGCCACTAGTTTATAATATTACTAGCAGCGCCCAGCGGTTTTACTCGCTGTACTACTATAACCTAAGTGTTATTTCAGGGTCTAAGCTATCTCTATACCAAAATTCAGCTCAATCGGTCCACCGGTTTAGCCGTGAAAAGTAACATACATACACACTCACACACAAACTTTCGCATCACTACATAATATAAAACAAAGTCGCACCACGCATTTGTCTGTCCCTATATATCTTTAAAACTACGCAACGGATTTAAATGCGGTTTCCATTATTAGATAGAGTGATTCAAGAGGAAGGTTTATATGTACACGATTTTATATAATAGATATGTAATACATGAATAATATAGCAGAGCAACACTCATCATTTTCTATTAAGCGCGACGTAGTCCGCGCGGTTCCACTGTTCATATTATAATACTAGTTGCGCCCAGCGGTTTTACCCGCTGTATTGTAGCCTATGTGTTATTCCAAGGTCTAAACTATATCTATACCAAAATTCAGCTCAATCGGTCCACACGTTTAGGCGTGCAAGAGTAACAAACATCCAGACATCCATTCTTACAAACTTTCACGTTCATAATATTTGTACGTTAATATTGTCCGTCCATATTATATGAATTAAGCGGCTAATAGTCGCTGAACCTCTGTCTCGCTCGCACGATATAACAAATTGTTAAATAACAATTGATGAAATTTACTTTTTGGAAATTTACTTGGTCGAGGCGACGTGTGACCAAAATGCTGGGGTATATTTGGCCCAACGTATAAGTATTGCCATTCAACGTGGCAATGCTGCCAGCATTCTGGGCACTCTGCCAACTGACAGTGGTTTGAAGCACTTGGATTTTCTGTAGATCGGCTTGTGGCCGATCTGTGGTTAATAAAAGTGTTCTTTACTGCTGTAGTAGCTGTAGTATTGTTAGTTTGTTTTTCTCAATAAAGGCATTTGCCATCTTTTTGGAAATGTGTTAAATTGAAAATTTAGCTCATAATTATTATACAATTTTTAAAGTATAAAGCCACGTTTTCACTAGGGGACATGTCGCGGAGACAAGTCGTCCGACATTCACGTAGTTTGTCTCTGCAACTTTGTCCCTCGACATAATATGACTTGTTCACACTAGCCACGAAGATCGAGGGACACGAAGATCGCGCGTGTCGACGCTCGCAGAGCGTCGACACGCGACAAGTCCTGCAACCCGTAAATGTCGCAAGTGACGTCGGGCGACATGTCGCGGGACACGTAAATTTCGTGTCGGGCGACAAGGTCGCGAGACAAATGTCCCCTAGTGAAAACATGGCTTAACCAGTTTAATACCTTGTTATATGGTTGAGGCATGTTTAAAGATAGATATTTCTCATATTATTGAGAATGCCATTGTTGTTATTTAAGGCAAACTGGTATTACTTATAAAAATAGTATAAAAATATGAGCTAAATTTTCAATTTAACACATTTCCAAAAGTAAATTTTATCAATTGTTATTTGACAATCAGTTATATCGTGCGAGCGAGACAGAGGCCCAGCGACTATTGACTCTCTCGCTCGCACAATTTGACAAATTTTGAAATATAAATTCAAGGAATTAATTATATATTGAAAATTCCTTTATACAAGTCCTGCATAATATAATTGCACACATTTTAAAAGTGTTTTCAGAGAGATATATTAAAAAATTTAATAATGAGATTTTTGAAAAAAAAAAAAACTTTTTGACATCGCTCCTCATCCCATTTTTAAGAAGAAGAGAGTCGTCACTCGATATATACGCTCTTAATGGAAACTCCCACATCATGCCAATTTTTAATGATAAAAAGCTACAACATTAATAATATTAGGGTAGGTCAACCTTCCTAACCGAGCCTCAAGCGATAAGCCCGTATTAATATACAATAGCTGTTTTTTATGATGTCATTTAATTTGAGGCCCTTACGCAATATTTTATCGAAATTGATTATAATTTGTATGTTAGATACTAATATTAACGAGAAAAGTTGTAAGAATGTCTGGATGTATTTTTTAGTTTTTACTCTTTCACGCCTAAACGGGTGGACCGATTGAGCTGAAATTTGGTATAGAGATAGTCTAGACCCTGGGCCCTGGAATAACATATTTATTATAGGCTACTGTACAGCGGGTAAAACCGCTGAGCGCAGCTAGTCTACTAATAGATATTATATTACCTATAAACGTAAAAGTTTTGTAAAAAGATGTACATATGTTTGTTACTCTTTCACGCCAGAACGGGTGGACCGATTGAGCTGAAATTTGGTATAGAGATAGCATAATACATAAAGGCTACAGTACGGCGGGTAAAATCACTAGGCACAGCTAGTGCTTTATATTTTTAATATTTACGAGGCCATTTATTTTTAACAAAAGATAAAGTTATCTCTAAAGAACTTTTGTAGTTCTTTCAAAAGTTATTGACCATTTAATTGTTTATTTATCTTTATTATTTGTAAAATTTAATTAATAAATATTTTTATCTTGGGCGGCAAAATCACTAGACATAACAATACTTTACCAAGTGACATGACATTTTAACGAGCTTTTATTTACCTACTTTCACCTGTCTGTTGTCTGTCTGTCTCTCTGTCTGTAATCAAATCTTGCAAGTTTAATTTGATCCACTTCCCAGTTTCTGATTGAGCTGCAATTTTGCGTGCATGTATAAATCGGATGGCAATGCAATATTATTATGACATGGAGCTTATCTAATGATGGAGCTGGAAGGTGGCCATAGGTACTCCGTAATAAAACGACGTAACTCCATTGAGTTTGGGCTCATTTGATTCGTCTTGACGAGTACTTTGGTGGTAGATGGTAATAATAATAAAAACTTGTTTTTAAAAAGTTTTTAAAATTTCACTTGTTATTTCTAGATTTTTCCAAATCAGACCGTAAAAGGCAGATATAAAAAAATTGTTTCAACGTGGGTTAATTAAAAAGCAACTATTTTTGGTCAAAATCATAGAGATAATAAACTAGTTTTAAATTGTCACTTTTACTTATCTGAATAATCTTTTTTTATACGTAGGCTTACATTAATGTGTGGTCTTGCCATAATTTTAACAACTACTTAATGTTATTAATTTCCGAAAGCCAAAATTATTTTAAAAACCTGTATTCATTAATAATGGTGATAGCCAAAACTGTACTTAAAGGTAATTTTATAACATGAAAATGTCATTAAGATTCCGCCCACCAAAAACCATCAGTTCGACGTAAAATATTTGGCGTTTGCCAAAAAAAGTTTCGAGAATGGTCCATGTAGGTTCCTTAATATTATGGATCAAACCGGCACTTTACCTACTCAGGGCTGCCAGCTAAAAATGATTTCTTTTTACATTATTCTCCTTGACCAAACCCACCTAGCTCGTAAAAGATATCGTACAAAATACAATATTTATTTATTATATCGTACATGATCATAGTGCCGTGTGCCAAAATTATCGTACTTTCGCAGATAACTAAAATGTTACCGGGGGTAGACTTCCTTCACAGGAGGTCGTCTAGGTGAGTACCCCAACAGTGCCAGTTATTCTACCGCCTAAGCAGTGATGTGCAAACATAACTGTGCTTCGGTAGGAGGGCACTGTAGCTAGTGACATTACTGGGCTAAAGAGTCTTTACATCTTATGACTCTTGAGTAAGAAGCGTTGGTGCAGTGCTCCTAGAATTTAACATCATTGTGAAATCCAAGGTAGCACTGTCTTGATTATGGGTCAGGGGAGCGTCTTGCTCGTTTTCTACGTCAACACATTAAAAACAAGTGAAATTTAAAAAAAAAACTTTTTTAAAACAAGCTTTTATTATTATTACCATCTAAAATCATAAAGTACTCGTCAAGACGAATCAAATGAGCCCAAACTCGATGGAGTTACGTCGTTTATTTACGGAGTTCCTATGGCCACCTTCCCGCTCTATCATCAGATCAGCTCCATGTCATAATAATACTGCATTGTCATCCGATTTATGCATGCATGCAAAATTTCAGCTCAATCGGAAACCGGGAAGTGGGTCAAATTTAACTTGCAAGATTTGATTACAGACAGACAGACAGACAGACAACAGACAAGTGAAGTAAATAAAAGCTTGTAAAAATGTTCTTATAGAGCGGCTCCTTAGCTCGATTTTGTTATGACCTGCTTAGAGGCAGAAAGCGCAAAACTTGGGATGCGTATAACTTTACCGTTTATAAGAAGACATTTTAATAGAGAAACTCCTCCCCGTGACAATGTCAGAGGGTCGAAATGTACGTTTTTTATTAAACGGTTTTTAAACGGTTTTATTTAGCTTACTCTGTTTGTTTTATTCATTTTTCTTTTTTCTTGGGTCAAATTTAGTAATTGAAATTTCACCCTCTTCCTGTCAACCGATTGATCTGAAATTTGATATACGCCTTTGGTTCTGGTGACAATACAATTATGTATATTCAATATTATTGTAAATTCAAGATGGCCGCCGCTACAAAATGGCGGATAACGTATTTTTTTTTTAATCATATCAATATGGGTATCAAATGAAAGGACTTGATAAGTAGAATACAGTGCACCATACAAAATCAAAATCAAAGATGGCCGCCGCTACAAAATGGCGGATAACCATTTTTTTCAATCCCATTAATATGGGTATCAAATGAAAGGGCTTGACAAGTAGAATACACTGTACTAAAAAGTCTAAAAATAAAAAAATGTAAAAAAATGTTTTTAAGTTAAACGGTTTTATTGTAAACATGTACTAAAAGCTAAAAAATAAAATCGTGAGGCACGTCAAATATCTAAAACTCTAATGAACAGTTTCACTGACAATTGTAGATATTTGACGTGCCTCACGATTTTATTTTTTAGCTTTTAGTACATGTTTACAATAAAACCTTTTAACTTAAAAACATTTTTTTACATTTTTTTATTGGAGCATAATCATCTGTATTTATGTTTAAGCCACCACGTTAGCCTAGTTAACGTGGTTACAAGCTGAGTCTGCTCCCATTGCCAACAATTAATTAATATACTACTACTTGTATGTAAATAATTGGTATGTAAATTTTTATATTATAAATTTGTTAAGCGGATATGTTTTTGGCAATAAAGTAATTTTTATTCTTATTCTTTTATCCTTTAAGAAAATATTTTTTTCACAGGCATCAAGCGGGCGTAGATCTAAGCATAATATGGTAATAATAATTTCAACTCGATAACTCGACGCATTCTCGAGTAAATACCTATAAGGTTCCTTTAGAGGTACGAAAATCTAAAAATGTCAAGTGGGGTATCGTTGAAGAGGTTTTTTCTTAATCATTTACATTTTACGATCTTTCAAACGCTTTCAACTGTTCATTAAAATAAGATTAGTAAACATAATCATGGCCGTCTAACGAACTTTGGAAAGGTATTTGCTAATAATATGGATTTGTAACCAAATCTAAATACTTGATATAGATAATTTATCATGTTGACGAATTCGCCAAGTATATGAACGTAGTACTACCATACTACATAGTATAAAATACACAAAAAAAAAATACATAGTATAATATAGTTGCTTCCCGTGTCTGTCTATAGTCTATGTATGCTTATATCTACAACAATAAAAAAAAAAAAAAAAAAACGGCAGTATTAGACGTGAGTTGTGCCGTTTTTTTTTTTTTTTTATTGTTGTAGTTATGGAGAACACTCGCGATAGTTTTAAAAATCGTATGCTTATATCGTTAAAACTACGCAACGGAGTTTGTTCATTAATAGATTGAGTGATTCAAGAGGAAGGTTTATAAGGTTTACATGCATAATATAGTAGGGAAACACTGATAATTTTCTATTAAGCACGAGGAAGTGCGCGCGGGTCGACTAGTAAAATACTAAGTTTTTTTTTATGGCAAATGCCTTTATTGAGAAAAACAAACTAACAATACTACAGCTACCACAGCAGTAAAGAACACTTTTATTAACCACAGATCGGCCACAAGCCGATCTACAGAAAATCCAAGTGCTCCAAACCACTGTCAGTTGGCAGAGTGCCCAGAATGCTGGCAGCATTGCCACGTTGAATGGCAATACTTATACGTTGGGCTAAATATACCCCAGCATTTCGGTCATACGTCGCCTCGAAATAAATAATACTAAGATTAGGTATCTACCTACTATATAATAGATAAATTTCCTAAATCTATGTACTTAATACGTACCGTAGACAAGGTGGACAGATGACCTTATAAAGGTCGCCGGAAGACGCTGGATGCAGGTCGCTTCCAACCGGTACATATGGAAATCCAAAGGGGAGGCCTATGTTCAGCAGTAGACGTCCTATGGCTGAGATGATGATGATGATGATTGATGATATACCATAGCTAATGTTAGCAAATAAATGTATCTACTGCGAAACCAACGTCCTTCCTGTTATATTTCCTCTCCCTGCACGATTGTCTGGAAGACATCACTTGGTGCGATAAGACCGCTAATAGGTGCACCATTTTTTTCATTTTTGTAGTAGTAAAAAATATTTTTATGTGGCATGAATAAAAAGTTATACAGGGTGACTGGCAAATCACTTTGAAGCTTCAAGGATACATTAGAGTATCACATTACGTTTAAAATTAACAAAGAAAATAGTTGTAAAAAACTGTGTTAGGTACTCACCACAACAATACGAACTAATCTTCTTTTTCTCTTTACGTAACTTCGCATCATCTTTCTTTTTGTCACTGTCATGTCTCTCTCTATCCAATCTGTCATTTTTATCTTCACACAAAAACTTTTCATTGGCATCTTTGCAGTCGATGAAATTTTCGTTTATTTCTTTACACATATTCACACAAAATCTGTCATTTTTACCATCACTTTTATCTAAGCTGTCATTTTGACGTGAACTGTCATGTTGACGTAAACTCTCATGTTGAGATGAGCTGTCACTTTGACGTTTCAAGCTGTCATTTTGACGCAGGCTGTCGTTTTGACGTTCCGAACTGTCATTTTGGTCTGTGTCGTATAAGCAGTCAGTGCTTTGGCTTGATTCTGATGGGTCTCGCGTTGAAAGCGTTCGCGATGTGTTGCCACTTTCTGGTAGAATCCCCTCTGATGACATTGTGGTAACTGTAGACAAGAGAATTAATTTTTTATACTCATACCATTCGTCGAAAAGGCAGGCGGCCCAACCTAATGTAGTGAAGACATTTTTTAAAAAATCACGTTATTGTATGATAGGCCCCAATAATTTAATTTGTTCTGCTGTTACTATTTCTCGTTATAAATATTTCAAAAGGTTTTTTTCATCATATGAAAATTGGCGACCAACATATTTTTATATTTTTTATGTGTTTATATTTTTTATATTATACATAATACCACCTTCACCTACCTACCTTTTTTTCCTTCTTTTCCCTTCCTTCCTGCCCTTGACCACGATCTCGCGCGGCCTTAGACGGTAGCGGATTAAACTTAGGAGTGTATTGTTAATTAGCGTAATGTGATTTACATAGGTATAATATGATTAATTATTATTTATGGATTTTAATTTTCCCATACAATTTTTTACATTTTTGTGATTTTTTCCTCACTTTTTAAAGTTTCGTGGACGGTGGGGATAATTTTACAAAAATGTAAAGAAATCCCCACGGTGGGAATTCTTCGTGGGGACAAGTGGAGTAAACCGATCAGTAACCCTGTATATAAGCACGATAAATACTCCCTAGAAGCGGTTGAACTCAAGGTCGCGCGAGTTTGCCACGAGGTGGGTAGGGTTCGGTAGGCAGCGAGGTGCCGAATAGGCGTTATTATTGCGATTTACTCAAAAAATCAAAAAGAATTAAATACTTTGTGATATTTTTATTAATTCACAACCATTATTAGGAAGCTTACTGCATAACAAGTGAAATTTAAAAAATACTTTTTAAAAACAAGCTTTAATTATTGTTATCATCTTGCATCATAAAGTACTCTTCAAGACGAATCAAATGAGCCCAAACTCGATGGGGTTGCGTTGTTTTATGACAGAGTTCCTATGGCCACCTTCCAGCTCCATCATCAGATCAGCTTGATGTCATAAAAATATTGCATTGTCATCCGATATACACACGCATGCAAATTTTCAGCTCAATTGGAAACCGGGAAGTGGGTCAAATTAAACTTGCAAGATTTGATTACAGACAGACAGACAGACAGACAGACAACAGACAGGTGAAAGTAATATAAAGCTTGTAAAAAGTCTCTTCGGCACCTCGCTGCTTGCCGATCCCTGTCGACCGCGTTGCAAACTCGCGCGACCTTGAGTTCAACCGCTTCTAGGGAATCATATTTATATCTCTTTACCGTGATATAAGTCACTAAGTAATTAAACTTGGCAGTGCCAGTAACGGGTCATGAACTCTTAGTTACGTAAGCACCGCGTGGCTCGACCCGATCTGGGTCAGTGTTCGTGCCAAAACGTCTAACCATACAGATTTATATAGGCATTTACATAGCTCGTAAACTGACGGAAAATAGCTTTTTATCTTACTAATATTATAAACGTGAAAGTTTGTAAGAATGTATGGATGTATTATGTTTGTGACTCTTTCACGCCTAAACGGGTGAACCGATTGAGCTGAAATTTTGTATAGAGATAGCTTAGACCCTGGAATAACACATAGGCTACAATGAAGCGGGTAAAACAGCTGGACGCAGCTAGTGGTTATATATTTTACTAGCTACAGCTAACGGCCCATTAGGATAAACTTTCTTTGCAGAAAGTTGACTAGGTGGGTAGCAGTGGGTATCCCAACAGAGCCAGGTATTTCACCGCCTGAGCAGTGATGTGTTAACATTACTGTGCACAGGGCACTGTAGCTAGTGACATTACTGGGCTGAAGTCTTAATTAGACTCTTAAGAACGAAGCGTTGGTGCACTGTACCTAGAATACCTCATTGTGAAATCCTGGGCACTGTACTGATTATGGGCAGCGTTATCTTTTATCAGGAGAGCGTCTAGCTCGTCTTATTATTTCTTTGAAATTTTGGACGCCTCAATGAGATAGAATGTGACGGACCTAGTTTAAAACGACTTATTTTATTAAGAACTATTTGTATCTACATTCTCGCAAATAGATAGATAGATAACTCTTTATTGCAACAAATAAAACAATTAACACTAAATAAGTACATTTCAGTTAAGCAATGTTACAATTGGCGGTCTTATCGCTAATAGCGATCTCTTCCAGACAACCAAAAATATTTGTATTTGTATTATTTGGGGCGATGATATCCGGAGGGTCGCTGGGAGTGGTTAGAGGAGAAAGACGGAGGACCGAGTTGAGAGGCGTGCCATGGGGGAGGCATATATCCAGCAGTGGACGAACATAGGCTGATGATGATGATTTGTATTTGAAAAAAAAATACGGCTTATAATACGAAAAACCTAGGCTCAAAGCTTAGTGCATAAAATATTTCGCCTGTTGGGGTACCTAGTCAACCTTCAGCAGAGGAAGTCTACCCCCGGTAAAACTATCGAGAACAGCTGGTCAATCAATAAATCTTCTATATTATTTAAGTAATAGATTACCTAAAAATTTGTTAAGAGCGGTTATATCGGTTGACGCTCTGTCGCTCGCATCATTTGACAAATGTTGAAATATAAATTCATTGAATTAATTTATTTAAAATTCCCCAAGAACTGCCTGTATAAATATTATTGTACACATTTTAAAAGCGTTTTCAGATATTAAATACAGGGCGATGTGGTCGCTTAGCGACAAAGCCCATAAATAAATTTAAAAAATATATATATTAAATACAAATATTTCAGGACATTTCACACAGCGTCACCTAACCCCAAGCTAAGCAACTTAATGGTTGTATTATGGTGGTTAGAATAACGGATATAATACTTATATACCTACTTTTCTTTTGTAAATACATACTTATACAGAAGACAGAGAATATACAGAAAGCCACCCAGACCAGAAACAAATATCTGTGGATCACACAAACATTTGCCCCATGCAGGAATCGATTCCCCAACCTAAATATTACTCCCCATATATCGATATACACGCTCTTAAGTAATAGATTATCTAAAAATTTGTTAAAACTGCAATCTCAAGTTTCAAAACATAAGGTGCTAACACATTATCATATTTATGCCATAGTTTCGCATAATTTTACATAATTTCGCATAAAATGAATGATTCTTTCATAAAAATAGAGATGAGGTATTTTTTTTTTTTTTTTTTTTAATCTTTTATTAAACCTCGACGCAAAAACGACGAGGTGTTATAAATGTGACGAGGTGTGTGTGTGCATGTGCGTGCACGCGTTCGTGTGTGTGTGTGTGTGTGTGTGTGTGTGTGTGTGTGTGTGTGTGTGTGTGTGTGTGTGTGTGTGTGTGTGGCATCGCTTCCGAACAGATGAACCGTTTTGATCTATTTTTTTCTGTTTAAAAGTAGAGTTATTTTATTACAGTTTTCTCCAATCATCGGATTTTCGTTGAATTCTTTTTTACTATGAGTTCAATAGGGATATTGATAAATTATTTTTTTTAAATATAATTATTCCATCATAATTAAGATTAAATAATTATTAGAAACGCATTTTTTTGAATTGAGGTTAAAATATAAAAAAACTGAGATGAAACGATTTTAAGTTTCTGGGTGGTAAATTTGATCCACTTCTCGGTTTGCGATTGAGATAAAAATTTGCATGAATATTACATCTAATATTATAAATGCGAAAATGTGTGAGTGTGTATGTTTGTTACTTCTTCACGCCTAAACGGGTGGACCGATTGAGCTGCAATTTGGTATAGAGATAGCTTAGACCCTGTAACACGTAGGCTACAGTGTAGCGGGTAAAACCGCTGGGCGCAGGTAGTATTTAATATTTATACTGTACTGTTTATCTTATGCTTCGTATATTATTATCATCTTGTGTGCAAATAAATTTCTTTCTTTCTTTCTAGTTAGATTTAAGTTTTTTTTTTGAATTTGATTAAAGTATTTTTTTTTTGATGAAGTAGAAGACGAGCAAGACGCTCTCCTGATGTTAAGAGATAACGCTGCCCATAATCAGTACAGTGCTACTCAGGGTTTCACAAAGATGTGAAATTCTAGGAGCACTGCACCAACGCTTCTTACCCAAGAGTCACTAGCCTTAGCTTTTTTATCTATCCATCTATCTTAATATTCTCATCTCTACATTATTATTACACTATGTCTTAAAGTATTGCACACATTTAATGTATGTTCCGTTTGAAATGAAAGTTCTTGAGGTCATTTGTTTTACTATTTTTAAAGTTTTGACTAATGTTGAAGACTGCCTACTAATAATTATTTTTATTTTTTATTGAAGACTAGTGGACCCGCGCGCACTTCGTCGCGCTTAAAAGAAAATTATCAGTGTTCCTCTACTATATTATGCATGTATTATACATATAAACCTTCCTCTTGAATCACTTTATCTATTAATGAAAACTGTATCAAAATCCGTTGCGTAGTTTTAAAGATATAAGCATACATAGGGACAGGCGCGGCAACTTTAATTTTATACTATGTAATAATGTAATGAAGTAAGACGTCGCTCTCCTGATGTTAAGAGATAACGCTGCCCATAATCAGTAAAGTGCTACCTAGGATTTCACAATGATGTGAAATTCTATGTGCACTGCACCAACGTTTCTTACTCAAGAGTCATCTTTGTGTCTTTTCATTTTAATATTTATTTAAAAGCTGACGCCAGAGAGACGCGGGATCGCGCGGTAAAGCGATCACGATCTTCGTGTATGACAGTGTAATAAGTAATTGATACTTTGAAAATGCTAAGCTTTACAGCTTTACCGAGAGACGGTAAAGCGGACGTCACATACAGGCGAGAAAGCGGTCGCGGTGCGGGTCGGAATTTTTCATCAGCCTATGTTCGTCCACTGCTGGACATAGGCCTCCCCCATGGCACGCCACTCAACTCGGTCCACCGTTTTTCTCCACCTACATTACCGGAGGTAGACTTCCCTTGCAGGAGGTCGACTAGGTGGGTACACTAACAGTGCCAGTTATTCTACCCCCTGAGCAGTAATGTGCAAACATTACTGTGCTTCGGTAGGAGGGCAATGTAGCTAGTGAAATTACTGGGCTAAAAAGTCATCTTATGACTTTTGAGTAAGAAGCTTGGCACATCATTGTGAAATTCTGGGTAGCACTGTACTGATTATGGGCAGCGTTATCTCTTAACATCAGGAGAGCGTCTTGCTCGACTTCTTACTTCTCCACATAAAAAAAAAACAGCCCAGCGATCCTCCGGACAGAATATAATGTGGGATATCTATTACCACGGCCCTTCTCTTTTGGCACATATATAATGCACAAACTTGATTACATAGGTATAATTTATATACATAGGAGCGTGCGTTAAGTTACCTTACATAAGTTACTATTAGTAGTCGGCCTTCACCGTTCAAGTTATTTTATTGGCTAGGTTTAGGACTAAAATGTCAACTTAACTCAACTTAAAATTCATTGTTGCAACCATAGGCGTACCCAGGGGGTGGCAGGGGGGGGCAGCTGCCCCCCCCTGGAAGCCGAATATCTTTATATTATATCTGTAGAACAAGAGATAAAATTTTCTTGGCGCTCGCAATAAGGCGATCACACACGTTTCGTAGTCAGAATTATAATATATTTTTTAGCTTTTTACGAGTAGTAACAATATTTAATTTTTTCATCACTCGGAGCATAATAAATGCACAGTTTTTGTCATCATATTTATAAAATTTCTTGGCACTTGCACTAAGTTCGTAGGTAGCTATAGGTAGTAGGAGTATATCGCTTAAATGTAACTTTCGTGGTCAGAAATAGGATATTTTCTTGGGGCTCGAAATAAGCCGTTTGCACATTCTTCATAATCAAGATTTAAAATTTTTTCGGCTCGCAGCAAATTGCTTGCGCTTTTATTAGTAAGAACATTCAAGTTTCTTGCTGCTCAGAATAAGCTAAGCTCACCTTTCATGGGCAGAAATATAAAAAATACTCGGCGCTCTTAGCTGTACGCACTCTTATAAGTGAAAATATTTAAATTTCTAACCGCTCGGAAAAAGATAACTGCACGCTTTTCGTTGTCAAATATATACAATTTTCTTGGCAATAGCAGCAAGTTGCTTGCGCTATTTTACGGAAGAATATTGAAATTTTCCTATTGCTCGAAGCAAATTAACTGCATTTTTTCGTTGTCCAATATATAAAATTTTTCGGCGCTCGCAGTGAACTGCTCGCGCTGTTTTCAATTAGAATGGTTTAATATTCCAACCACTCGGAGCTAGTTAACCGCACTCTTTTCGTTGCCAAAAATATAAAATTTTCTCGGCGCTCACAGCAAGCTGCTCGCGCTATTTTAAGGAAGAATATTATAATTTTTCTACCGCTCGGATGAAGTTAACTGCACTTTTTTCCTTGCCTAAAATATAAAAATTTCTTGGCGCTCGCAGCAAGCTGCTCGCGCTTTTTAAAGGAAGAATATTTTAATTTTCTTACGATATGTGCGAGCCTAAATCAAAGTATAGCGTACCTTTAAATAGGTCCTACCTGCTCAACGTCAAAACATACAATTTGTATAGGCACATAACACAGGCACAAAGTTCAAGTTCAGTAAAAAAAATCTGAATCCGTCCTTGCCTGCCCCCCCCTAGACCAGAAGCTGGGTACGCCTATGGTTGCAACTTTAAAGTTTTAAGAGGTTTTGGCCAAGGGGGTTGGTGCGGATGCAAATCTGGAAGGCCTAGTTCGAATCCCGGCCTCGTATCAATGACATTGATCTAAATATATATAAAAGGAAAGAGTGATTGACTGATCTATCAACGCAAAGCCCAAACCGCTGAACAGAATGAGTTGAAACTTAGAACACAGATAGGTATTATGACGTCCTCCGCTAATTAAGGATTTCTAGCATAAGCTAGTTAGTTATGTTTGGTTTTCCACTCGCTATACTGGTGGTAGGCTTTGGCCGTGGCTAGTTACCACTCACTGGACAAAACCGTGTCGCCAAGCGGTCATTGTGACCGTGTTCCGGCATGATGTTCAGTGAAGCCAGGGAGAGATTTATCCCGCCTTCTAGGTACAGTCTGCTGCCATCTACGGCCGCATCGTCGCTTAACATCACGCGAGATCGTGGACAAAGGCTTACCTATAATTATGTATAAAAATAAAAGGCTGGTATCGAGTCGCGCAACCCTCTCGCTCGCACGATATCGCAATATTTTAATTATAAATTCGTAAAATTAGCTTCTTGAACTTTTTTTTCAGAAAAAATAAGAGCTACTTTTTTATTATTTTTAAAAGAACTTCCACTTTGATACTTTAAAAAATGACAGAGGAATTGTAAATATATTATCAATATTACGTACACACACACACACACACGTGTGTGTGTGCGTGTGCGTGTGCGTGTGCGTGTGCGTGTGCGTGTGCGTGCGTGCGTGCGTGCGTGCGTGCGTGCGTACGTGCGTGCGTGCGTGCGTGCGTGCGTGCGTGTGTGTGTGTGTGTGTGTGTGTGTGTGTGTGTGTTTTACCTATTCACACCTCGTTTAGGTGTGAATAGGTACATGTGATAGATATTGTGCTGAAATTTGGTATATAAGTAGCTTAGACTTTAAAATAACACTTAGACTACTTACTTATCAGCTGGTAAAAGCTTTTTGACAGGTAGGTACATAACAGCCAGAACAGCATCTTACTTAATAATTTTTTTTTTTTTAAAGTGGCAAATGCCTTTATTGAGAAAAACAAACTAACAATACTACAGCTACTACAGCAGTAAAGAACACTTTTATTAACCACAGATCGGCCACAAGCCGATCTACAGAAAATCCAAGTGCTCCAAACCACTGTCAGTTGGCAGAGTGCCCAGAATGCTGGCAGCATTGCCACGTTGAATGGCAATACTTATACGTTGGGCCAAATATACCCCAGCATTTTGGTCACACGTCGCCTCGACCAAGCGCTCAGATAAATTTTGGAAAATGCGGTGAGCTCCCGGACCCCAAGGACCCAAAGTCTCTACCCCAAACGGCTCAAAAATGTAACCGCTATCGAGGTTAGCATATTTACGCCGCTTGAGCCGCTCAGCAGAAACTGCCGCCGCACCAGCCGCAATTTGAGTCTCTGGAAGATGTGAGGGCGCCAGTGTATCAACGCAAGTCGCGTCCCACACTAACGGCCGACCCAACTTCCAGGGAATCAAAGTCATACCGTCAGGTCTTTTACCATCGTCACGCATCAGACCATTCGGTTCCAGAATTGCTGCTACATTGGCGCTGGTAAAAGCCCGGCGAATGATGTCGTTGAGACTGGAGTGGCGGGAGATTCGGCCAGCGCTCCGAGAACATGAGAGACCATGGTGACCGAGTTCGTCGACTGCATTACCACACTGACAGCGGTGACCTACATAACATGCTGCACCCAGGCGCAAACAAACAGCTACACGAAAAGCAGATGAATCTAAAAGATTACCAGTATTAATGGAAGGGATGGCTTGCAACCAAAAACCAGATTCCCTAACAGAGACTGCTAGAAGTCGGGCACGGTCTGACGAGTTGGGACACGTTTGTATTAGACTATTCCGTGCCAACTCGCAGAGAGGCCCATCCCACAGTCTCTGTGAAGATGGTACTTTAGGTAAATCGGTATTGGGGCAAGCTGCAACCCAAGCATTTTTTGCCTCAGCTGAATTAGCTATAGCCAAAGATGATAATGCGGGGTCTCGCGAGGGAGCGAGTATTTTTTGAATGAGATTGTCCGAACTATGCACTGAGGACAAAAAAGCCGGGAGAGCGACACTAGAAATTTTACGGACCCCCAGGCCCCCAAACCTGATAGGTAAGGAGGCTTGAGACCAAGCCCTGTCATCCAAGCTCAAATTCAGGACCGACATCAGGGTATTTTTTATGACGTTGTCTAAGCTTACAAGAAGCTCATTGTGTTTCCACAATGGACAACATCGTAAAACGTATGTAAATTTTGGTACAAACAAACAATACCTGATAATAGTAAATGCCATGTGGGCATTAATTTTGATCAATCTGTCCGAGGCCATCATAAAATTTTGAATTTTTTCCTTAATAATTAATGTTATAAACGTGAATGTTTGTAAGAATGAATGGATGTCTGGATGTATGTTTGTTACTCTTTCACGCCTAAACTGCTGGACTGATTGAGCTGAATAGAGTAACTTTTTTTACACTTTTTTTTAGAAAAACTTTAGTTACCTACTATAAATATATACATATTATGTTATTTCTGTTTTAGTTAATTAATTTGTTCTCTTTTTTTTTCCTCTATGTATGAAGTGTGTTTCACAAGTAAATGTGTTTTCTTTGTTTCTTTCTATTTGTATCGAAAAAAAGGTATGTTAATACCTTTTTTAACTCCCGACGCAAAAACGACGGGGTGTTATAAGTTTGACGTGTCTGTCTGTCTGTGTGTGTGTGTGTGTGTGTGTCTGTCTGTGGCCCCGTAGCTCCCAAACGGATGAACGGATTTTGATTTAGTTTTTTTGTTTGAAAGTAGAGTTAGTCGAGAGTGTTCTTAGCCATGTTTGGTGGAAATCGATCCAAGATGGCCGCCGCTACAAAATGGCGGATTACTTTTTTCTTCCACGACCCCATCGATATGGGTATCAAATGAAAGGGCTTAACAAGTGGAATACAGCCCACTATATAAAATTTAAAATCCAAGATGGCCGCCATCAAAAAAAAATGAATTACGTATTGCGTTGGGGGTTTTTTAAATTTTTTATTTAATTCAGAATCAGAATCAAAATCAGAATCAGAAAATATTTTATTGTAAAAAACTGTGTATGTGGATGTTACATCGTAGGTATATCAGTATCAACAGTTGACCTTTTTCAGGCGTACAATATTGTTCAATTATAAAGCTAAATTATATTATAGTTAATTGGCTAAAATTAAACAGAAAATATGACAGCTTAATATTTTAGGTTTATATAGTACAAGGGGTTAATACTAAACTAGAAACTAATCATCAAAAAATTCGTTTATTGTGTAGTATACTTTTGTTAACAACCAGGATCTTAACTTGATTTTAAATATTTTTTCATTTAACATTTTCATATCAGTAGGCAATTTGTTGAAAATTTTGATGGCCATAACAAATGTGCTTTTTTGGTACATGGTATTGTTTACTTGGGGTATAGCTATATTATATTTGTGTTTAGTTCTTAAGATATCAATGCGATTAGATTTAATTTCGAAAAAAATTGTTGGTTACATACATTTAACAAATATGCAAATTTCAAAAATATACATACAGGTAAGCGTGAGGATTTTATTTTCTTTAAAAACATTACGTAGGGTGTCCATAGTTTCTAATTTAAATATTATTCTTAAGCTTCTTTTTTGCAAAATGAATGTTGATTCTATATCTACAGAATTTCCCCAAAATATAATCCTTATGTTAGTTGAGGATAAATATATCCATAATAGGCGTTCATAGCTATTTTTTGGGAGGATATGTTTCTTAGTATAGAAAGTATATAGCAGTATTGAGTTAGTTTTGTATTGACTTTATTTATATGTTATGATAAGAACTACCTGCACCCAGCGGTTTTACCCGCTGTACAGTGTGCCTATGTGTTATTCCAGGGTTTAAGCTAACTCTTTACCGAATTTCAGCTCAATCTGTCCACCTGTTTAGGCGTGAAAGAGTAACAAACATACATCCTGACATTCTTACAAACTTTCACGTTTTTAATATTAGTAAGATACGAGTAAGTAAGATAACTACTAAGCACGCATGTTTGACTAGATGAAATTTGGTATAGAGATAGCTTAGACCCATATACCATAATACATAGGCTAAGTAACAACGGGTAAAACCGCTGGGCGCATCTAGTTTTGTATTATTTTGTAAAATCATATCCCAACTTCTAAAATCAAGTTTATTAAACAACTTTTGGCCTTCAAATGTATTTGTAAACAATCAACGATCACTGATCACTTATTAGAAATATATTGGTACCTAACCTAAATTGCAAGCATGACCTAAATATTGCATTCATTTAGCTGCATCAATAGGGATTGACAAGGACAAACAAATTAAAATGTAATTAATCCGTAATTTAAATTTAAAAAATTAGATACATATTTTTTTGTAAATTTAATTTAAAATGATTATAATATGTATCTATATATTATTTATAATAATAATATGTATAATGTATGTATTATATACTTTCTCACATAAATATTCTGTAACTAGATTGAGATATTGCACACCGCCGTCTATTATTGTATTTACAGTCCTGTTCCATTCCCAGGTTGTCTGTAAGCAATTGCCTAGTGCGATAAGACCGCCGATTGTTTACCTAGCATTAAGATATCTAGATCATTTAGCTTTTTTGTAATCGTTTGGTATGCAATAAAGTATTATTCTATTCTATTCTATAACGCTTGTAAAATTTTGGTTGTGACGTCACTAACAGGAACTAGGGACAGCAGGCTTCAAACAAAAAAATAGATTCTTTCGGTCGTGACTAGTTTAAACTGAACAATACCAAGTTTTTTAAATTTTGTTCCCCATGCCATTTTTTTTAATATTATCAAACTGAAAACACTTTCGAAATGTGTGCAATATTGTGCAGGCTTCTCATGAGGAATTTTCAAAAAGCTAATTCTATGAATTTATATTGTAAAATGTATCAAATTGTGCGAGCGAGAGAGCGGGTAACTGGCAATAAAACTATTAATTTTTATACTATATATTTAATATACTATAAATTTAATTTTATATAATTAGCAAAAATGAAGCGAAATGTCTCAGGAGTCAGGAGATGTCGTGGTCAAAGGTTAGCCTTAACAATGAATATAATAAAAAAATGGTCATGTCACTAGGGTCAATGACCCCACAAAATTGTAGATACAAAATATTAATAATATCTATTGTTCAAATATACGCAGGAAAAACCTATATTACACAAAAAACAAAAATTTCTAAGAACAGAGGTCTACGAAACGCAAAAAATAGGTATGTGGTATATTGCGTGTTTATTTATTATTCAGCACAGAGCTAGGACTAACTTAATGCTACAATAGCATCTTCTACCAGTTGCCCTGAGGCAAGAGAAAATGTGTTATGAGAAATAAATGAAGTAAGATTGCTGAAAAATAATAAACATAATTAATTTTTATTTTATTTTTGTGTGAAATATGGGCGGTGTGTCCGAATTAAATGATTTTTTTATAAAATAAAGTGGGTTCCCGTCTGTCTGTCTACCTGCCCCAATGAATACTTAGATCTTTAAAATTACGCAACGAATATGATAAGATAAGATAAGAAACACTTTATTGATGTGTGTGTGGACTGTGTGGACTCCAAACATGCAATACTGTAATTTTTATGAAATAAATAAATTCTTTATTATTATTATTCTTTATTATTATATCCACATATACAGTAAATTTTACAAACAACAAAATTAAAACTAAGGGTGTATCAATTGGCGGTCTTATCGCTCAAAGCGATCTCTAACGATCTCTGATATGATACGGTTTTTTTTAATTAAATAGAGAGATTCAAGAGAAAGAAAGGATATGTGTATGTATAACTCATGCATAGTATAGTAGAGAGATATACGCTACGAAGTTCGCGCGAGTACACTAGTAATATTTATAATAATCATAATAGTAGTGTGCCCAACTTATATGTTGCAGTTTCAGGTCACCAAAATTACTACGCGGCCTGCAACATGACCTAACGACTGCCTCCTGCATATCCATTTTTATAAAACGAAGCAAGACGCTCTCGTGATGGTAAGAGATAACGCTGCCCATAATCAGTGCAGTGCTACCCAGGATTTAACAAAGGTAAGATTCTGGACGCATTGCTCAAACGGTTCTTACTTGAGAGTCATAAGATGTTAAGACTCTTCAGCCCAGTAATTCCACTAGCTACAGTGCCCTCCTACCTGTGCACAGTAATGTTTTTATACATCACTGCTCAGGCGGTAGAATAACTGGCACTGTTGGGGTACCCACCTAGTCGACCTCCTGCAAAGGAAGTCTACCCCCGGTAAAATGTTATAGTCACAGCCGGGACTCACAGTTTTTCGTCCCTTCCAAAACCAGGTGAAATTTTTGTCACACACAGATTTAATACACAGGTAATTAAAAAGCAATTTTAGATATAAAGTGCCTATAATAATGTGGTATGGTACTTATGTATAATTAATTACCCTGTTTAATGAATTTTAATTGCAGTTTTTAATAAATTTGTTTATAAAAGTGCCTTGGTATTTAGCATAGAGTATGGAGATATGATACGACAGGAACGAAGCCAATGCCAGTTATATTCTACCGCCTGAGCAGTGATGTGCAAACATTACTGTGCACAGTTACAGGCACTGTAGCTAGTGACATTACTGGCCAGAAGAGTCTTTAAGTAAGAAGCGTTGGTGCAGTGCGCCCAGAATTTTGCACATTGTGAAATCTTGGGTAGCACTGTACTGATTATGGGCAGGGTTATCTCTCACCATTAGGAGAGCGTCTTGCTCGTCTTCTTACTACTTTGCATGAAAAAAAAATGTGATCGTTTTTCGTTAAAAATAGGCCCCTACTTAGGGCTCATTGAAATTTTATCAAAATTCGTCGAGTGGTTTTCAATTTATGAATAAAACTTGCGTTTGGAGTCTAGATCAACGCTGTACCTAAAGCTTTTGTCACGAAAATTAAGCCTTTTTCATTTTTTTTTATTATCTTAAATTACTTTTTTTGAACATGCTGATTAAAATCTTCAGCGCTATATTCATCAATAGCTGTGTTATATTTTATTTTTACAAGCTTTTATTTACTTTCACCTGCCTGTTGTCTGTCTGTCCGTCTGTCTGTCTGTAATCAAATTTTGCAACTTTAATTTGACCCACTTCCCGGTGTCCGATTAAGCTAAAATTTTGTATGCATGTATAAATAGGATGACAATGCAATATTTTGACATGGAGCTGATCTGATGATGGAACTGGAAGATGGCCATAGGATCTCCGTAATTTATGACGCAACCCCATCGAGTTTGGGCTCAAACGATTCGTCTTGACAAGTACCTACTCTATGATGCTGGGTAGTAATAATAATAAAAGCTTGTTTTTAAAAAGTTTTTTAAAATTTCACTTATTATCTTTGAATAGGAGACATACATAATAACAGGGGAGGGCTATTTTTTTATATGATAACTACGCAACGGATTTTGATGCGGTTTTCATTAATAAATAGAGTAATTCAAGAAGAAGGTTTATATGTATAATACATTTATAATTTTGTAGAAGAACACTGATAAGTTTCTATTGAGCGCGACGAAGTGCGCGCTGGTCTACTAATTATATTTTTTAATAAATGATGAATTTTAAGCACACTATTTTATAAAGGTATATAGTGCAAATTTCATTTTTTTTTTGTATTATTACAAAATTATAGTTGTTGCTTAATTAAATTATTAATATATTTATTTAAAAATAAAAACTGAAAATAAAAAGGCCAACAGTAAATTCAATCCCAGCACAAAATATTTAAAAAAATAACAAACCCAAAATCTATCTTTCTTTTGTTTAATTAATTTAACCCAAATCCGTATGTTATTGAAAATCAAAGGGTTTTTTTTTTATTTTTTAAGTAGGTATTCATTTAATTATTTTTAAGTGTTTACTTTTTTAAAGTATTTTTTTTAAATATTAATTTTAACTATTTTAGAGAAAAAAAAAATCAGCTGAGATCGTGGACAAAGAGCAAAAAAAAATCGTAAAAAAATACATACAAATAACCAAATTAAAAAAAAAAACAAACCTTTCAACACATACACAACACGAATTCACTAAAGAGGCACATACGAAGAAGTTTTCACGCTCGCGACGCACACGCGCGGTCGACCGCCTTACGAAACCACAAATGCTTATAAATTTTAACCTTACACTCTAACCATTCATCTAGCTGAGTATATGACCTCAGAATGTATATATACGATGTTTTTATTTTGATTTAGAGTTGGGTTTGGACGTCTCATCTCTAAAATAAATACTTAGTAGAGTCCTTTTCAAGAAAGAGGTCCCGCGGAATTTAGCGGAACTAAATTTAATTTAATCGATTGTCACTGGACTTCTTATCCTTAATAATTTTTATTTGTTAGATAAAATAAATAGACCAGGGTAGATCCCTTTAAAAATATTAAAAAGTAAAAAAAAATAATAGTAGGATGAAACCCATTAGAAAAGGAGGGGAATATTATAAAAATAAAAGGAAAAATAATTTACGGGCGATCTGAGGTCGGGAAGGGGATGGGGGTGAGTTTTTAAGGGTAAAAAACGGTTTTTCTCGATTTCCGGCAAAACTAAAAATCCTATCGAAAAAAGTCAAATGGCAAAGTTGTAGGTAATAAAAAGATCTAAAACTTTTTTATTTGCACTTTTTTTACATAACCTCAAAATTGATGTGAAAAATTCAAAAAACCAAGTTTTTGGTTTTTTATTTTTATCTTTTACAAAAAATATTTTTTTTTAACGAAATTTGGTGAAAACTTACCTTTTTATGTCCCAAATACGCTGTAATTTATTTGATTAAAAATATTTATTTTTTCACCTTATTTTGAATTATTATCGAAAAAACACCCTAATTTTCAATCGAAAATTCACCCGTCAAAATATCAGCTTTTTTCAAAAAGTTGGTATGGTTTCTGTTCGTTGAAATCTCTACTTTCCGATGGTGAAAAAAAAATATATGTTACTACAGTAAATCTTGTCAGAAAATGCAAAAAAAAAAACTAGAATTCGAAATTTTTTTGAGCTATTTATTAAAATTTACACTTTAATTACTCGAAAAACGTTAGATTACTTATGCAATTTTTTTGTTATCAATGTCACATGTAATCTAACGTTTTTCGAGTAATTAAAGTGTAAATTTTAATAAATAGTTCAAAATTATTTATAATTATTAAAAAAAAAATCGAATTCAAATTTTTTTTTTTTGCATTTTCTGAGAAGATTTACTGTAGTAACATATTTTTTTTATCACCATCGGAAAGAAGAGATTTCAACGAACAGAAACCATACCAACTTTTTGAAAAATGCTGATATTTTGACGGGTGAATTCTCGATTGAAAATTAGGTTGTTTTTTCGATATTAATTCAAAATAAGGTGAAAAAATAATTATTTTTAATCAAATAAATTACAGCGTATTTGGGACATAAAAAGGTATGTTTTCACCAAATTTCGTTAAAAAAAAAATAATTTTTGTAAAAGAAAAAAATAAAAAACCAAAAACTTGGTTTTTTCAATTTTTCACATAAATTTTGAGGTTATGTGAAAAAAGTGTATATAGAAAAGTTTTAGATCTTTTTATTACCTACAACTTTGCCATTTGACTTTTTTCGATATGATTTTTAGTTTTGCCGGAAATCGAGAAAAACCGTTTTTTACCCTTAAAAACTCACCCCCATCCCCTTCCCGACCTCAGATCGCCCGTAAATTATTTTTCCTTTTATTTTTATAATATTCCCCTCCTTTTCTAATGGATTTCATCCTACTATTATTTTTTTTTGTTTTAAAAATTATCGACTCTGGTCTAAAATGCCTATTTAATTAAGAAATTATGAGGAGTTAAAATGTTATAGCAATTTTAATTTTATATTGCGATAGTGTCGCCCCGCAAAAAGGACGTCTTTCGTGAAAAGCACTCTAATCCGTAATTGGCATTGCAAAAAAAATTATATAAAAATAATAATGATATATGATGTTTATTAATAAATTTGTTTTTGCATTGAAAGGAGCAAAAAGAAAGGGGCGTAATTCACGACCATTCAGGTCTCGATTACTATCAACATAGATATATACTACTCTGGATTACGCCTAACCACTTCAAAATCGACCAAACTAAACAGTGCCTAAATCCATAATGAGCGCTGTTTCGGCGTCAGTCTCGCGCCAACCATCAAGTGGAACGTAGCTCTTAAGAATTGCAAAAAGAATACACTTACATAGAGAAAATAATATTGGATTTCATTTTTTAGGTAAGTTTTATACATTTAACCACTACTTTTAGTGATTAACATTCAAAATAATGTAGATTATTATAATTTATGGAACTAGGCGTTACTTTGCGGAAATCCATCATAACAATTATTAGTTATTATTTAATATTTAGTGTTAATTCCGCTCTATATTTAGAGCGGAATTAACACTAAATATTAAATAATAACTAATAATTGTAGATTATTATATCAAAATTAGCATTTAAAATTTTTATTGCTTGCGCAGTTGTCTCTTTCACTCCTTTACGCGAAAGAGCGGGACAAATTAGACCGATAAATTAGAGTCATTTGGGATAAGTAATTTTGAGCATTAGCGCTGTAAAAATAAAGTTGAACTTCACTAGACGCAATAATTTTGTCAATGGCACGGAGTGAAAACGTCATAAGATCGTTATGTGATTATAGCAAACTAAACTTTATCACTTTATATTAGTGTTATTTTTTGTATTACCCTTAGGATGTATGTATATATCAATAGCTAGAAAGATATAGTAAACACGTGCCGTTTTCGAGCTTTGCAGCACAGCGTTGGGTTAAATCTTGAGTAGTATATCTATGACTATCAAAATTAATTTGAAAAAAAACCTTGAAAAATCCTACCGTTCCAATTTGAAATCAAATGCAACTTTTATTTTTGTTTAATTTTGCAAGTTTGCAACTATTTTTGTTTACCGGGGGTAGACTTCCTTTGCAGGAGGTCGTCTAGGTGGGTACCCCAACAGTGCCGCCTGATTCTGATTCTACCGCCTGAGCAGTGATGTGCAAACATCACTGTGCTCCGGTAGGAGGGCACTGTAGCTAGTGAAATTACTGGGCTAAAGAGTCTTAACATCTTATGACTCTTGAGTAAGAAGCGTTGGTGAAGTGCTCCTAGAGTTTCACATAATTGTGAAATCCTAGGTAACACAGTACTGATTATGGGCAGCCGTTATCTCTTAACATCAGGAGAGCGTCTTGCTCGTCTTCTACTTCATAACATAAAAAAAAAAAATAGTTTGTTATCACAAAGTAAGGTTTACAAAATGTAAATATTCTGTTTTGGTTACTCGTAATTAATGCGTAGGCATGTATATAGTTTTCGTCTTGACTCTTTATGGAGTCAACATAAAAATAAGGAATTATTTCACAAATTTAATGTTGATGTAATAATGTCTGTGAAATAAATTTCGAAATTGTTATTTAAATAAACACGAATAATAATAAAATTATTTTTATTAAAAAAAAAAGCTCAATTGCATTAGTCGCACGTTTTTATTGACAACTTCAAAATAACTGCTCGACCGATGTAGACAAAATTTCAATGGGACCTTAGAAAAGTACCTTTAAAATAAAACTTTTAATTTGTTCCACCTTTTTATGCCAAGAAGTAAGAAAAAACGAGCAAGATGCTCTCCTACTGTTAAAAGCTGTCCATAATTATTATTAGAGAAAACTTTTTAGTATTTTTTTTCTTTTTTAATTGCATTTTTTAAGCCTATTGTAATCATTAATAATGTTGCACGTAGCGCGATTATTACATTTGCCAGTGTCGAGTTTCAAAGGCCATTAAAATATAAGATCTTTCAGCAACTAACAGATAGTCCTCTATCAATTAATAATAATTAATATGAAATATGATACAAACAATCCGATAAGGAATACCATCAGTATATTTTATGATATGCCCGGTTAGGCCAACCATTTTTAAAATACATCTTGTAACCTAAGAGAATATTCCTACCATGTATGGGAATGATGAGTGAATTTCAAAATGGGTGAAATTTACTTAAATTATGTGTGCGCTCTACATTTGCAGTATATGAAAGGTTTTCATTCTGTTTTAACCAACTTTAAAACGGAAGGTTCTCGATTTGACTGTAAAATATTTGTTTTATGGCAATAAGAGCCAAGACGAGCAAATCACGAGCATAGTTTCAATCATGAACTTTTCAAGAAAACTATAGTGGTTAAGAGCGTTTATAACGGTTGACGCTCTCTCGCTCGCACTATTTGATAAATTTTCAAATATATCAAATCGAAAACACGTTTAAAATGTGTGCAATAATATTACGCAGGGCGGATCTTGAGGAATTTTCAATAAATTGATTGTATAAATATCTTAGAGGAAACTGTCGTAACCCACACTTTTACGTGCCTTCTGAAACACGGTAGAGTACAGGCGAAAATCTTTGCAATACTGAAATTTGAATCCAGGGCCTCCGGATTCCGGATGCCAAGCCACTGAACTACGGACTCTACATTTAGCGCTTTATTATGCCCCCAGGGGCCCCATTAAGGCCAAATTTTAAGCATTGGTGGCCAAGGGGTTATGTGGTGCGGATGCAATAAATCTGGAACACCGGGTTCGAATCCCAGGCCCGCACCAATGACTTCAATTAGTTATGTTTGGTTTTCCACTCGCTGTACTGGTGTTAGGCTTCGGCCGTGGCTAGTTACCACTTACCACTCACTGGACAAAACTGTGTCGCCAAGCGGTCATTGTGACCGTGTTCCAGCATGATGTTCAGTGAAGCCAGGCAGGGATTAATCCCGCCTTCTAGGTATAGTCTGCTGCCATCTACGGCCGCATCGTCGCTCAAGATCACGCGAGATCGTGGTCGAAGACTTACCAATATTAATGAATACAAAAATATATAAGTATATATCCATATACAAGGGCGGATCCAGGTTCTGGGGGGGGGGGGTGGCAAGGTGCAGAAAGACAAAAATATTTTAATTTTTACCACGAAAAAAGTGTGTTTAACTAGCTCTGAACAGTTATAAAGTTTAATAGAAAAAAAGTTATAATCTTGACCATGAAATATGTGCAAAATTCGTAACTCTACAATGCTTCTAGGGAGGGTCTTGGCCCCCTAGCCCCCCCCCCCCCCCTAAATCCGCCTATGTCCATATATGTAAAATAAATAGAGTCAAGCAACAAAAAAAGCAAGTGAACAGAGTCTTGAAAGGTTGCCTACCTTTCAAGACTCTACGTACCAGTGGTACCCCCGTAATTGTAGGTATCGATAGGCGACGGTAGCCACTCACCATCAGGTGGGCTGTCTGCTTGTTTGTCACCTATTACACAAAAAAAGCCATTTATTGCCAGGAAAGGGTACAATAATCCTAAATCTACTTCTTGCTTAGACAATAGGGATACATTCAGCATGTGCTGGATGACATAACTACGTATATATGTATCCAACATAATCTAGACACGCGGCAGCGAGTCAAGCCAAGTTCAAGCAAAGGAACTGGCGACCGCGCCGTGTGTTATATTACACGAACCATCCAAAGCGCGTTTTGACGACTTTTTACACCCTCGTTATACAAAAACTATTACACATAGACAAGTCAAATTTGGCACATATACTCTTATATACGAACTACATCTGTGTTCCAAATTCCAATAACACAGCTCAAACGGTTATTTAGATATAAACATCCAGTAATCGGTGAAGTTAATACATACTGAGGGATAGATCAAAAGTAATATCCCAGTTCCAGATGACCTAGAAAGCTGAAATTTGGCATCCCGATAGGTAATGTCGTAGTAACAAAGGGAAAAATCAGAAACTAGTATTTTTTTATCATTTTAAATTATTAATTTTTAAAAAATGTATGATATTAAAGTTTGAGACGCCTAGGTACGCATAAAGCAATACATGTTGCATGTTGCTATAATTTTTGTGTAGGCGGCTATTTTCTGTTAGATACTACGAAGTGCGCGCGAGTCCACTATTCCTACTAATATAAATACAAACTTTGTACCTACTGTACGTATGGATATATGTTTTTTACTTTTTCACGCCTAAACGGGTGGGCCGATTGACTTTAAATTTGGTATAATAAATATAGCTTAGACTCCTGGAATAACATAAAATACACTAGGTACTGTACCAAACTGTATAGCGGGTACAACAGCTAGGCACAGCTAGTCACTAATAAAAATAGGTTCCTGGTACCTACGTAACAATTGTATATTGTATATTCTATGTAAATACCTATCAATATATCGACTCACCAGCACAAGGCGGCTCAGTAACATAGAAGTAATAATATTAACATTGTTTACAATAAAAATAATGTAGGTATGTATATCGTCTTAGGTGCTAGTTGGTGTAAACATTTTAGATACCTACGTACCTGTAACGTATAGTCATAATATTATAGGTATGTGGCGGTATCTGGGGGCACGGCAGTGCCCTCGCCAAGTCGTCGTCATTACAAGTCTTGTCGGCTTAGGTTTCTTTTGATCGAAATTTTAATCCAGTTCCAGATGATCTAAAAAGTTAAATTTCCATCCAGGTAGGCGGTAGGTATAAGATAGCTGGGTGAATATAGATAAATGTATCAGTAACTAGTATTGTTTAAAAATCAATTGATTAGGTACAATATTCAAATAAATAGTGCACATGAATGCTATATATAAATAAGTACCTACTAAATTAATTATAGGTATAGGTATATCGAAGCACGGCGAGGCTCACGGGCCGCGATGCGACGGCCGTGCCGTGGAGCAGTGGGGTGGGGGGAGGTGCAATAAAATAATCATTTGGTATTAATCTTATTATGACTGAGTGTCTTAAACCGTAAACCTATTACATATCAAAAAGTACTGTACAAAAAGCAATGATATCCCATCAAAAACATAAATGTGAAAAGAGAGCCAAGTTCAATATTACGATGTATGTACTCATAGTAGTTACTTATGATTTGGTAGTTGACTTCAACGACAAAAGAAGTGAGATCTAAATGGGTGCCAAGTTCAATGGTCAGTCTTGAAAAATATTTACAACATAAAATATTTTATTACAACTTAAAAGATTATTTCTTCTTATCACTTAGAATTAATATTATTTTGAAGCCCAAAGTTTGACTTGGCTAGTTCTCATGGGTACCATACGACGAAGTATAATTAAGATAAGACAATAGATACTTTATTGTACACCACATAATGTTACAGAAAATACATAAGTACATAATTAAAATTACAATGTACAAGTGGCGGTCTTATCGTTAAAGAGCGATTTCTTCCAGACAACCAATGGATGGAGGGGACTAATTTACACGATAAAAGACGGTGGCGCACTAATAAGCATTAAGTGCGTTTAATAGTGATCAAGCTAAAGTTAAGAAAGTACCTGCCTAGTATATTAAGAGAACTGGCCAAGTCAGTCTTTAGGCTTCAAAATAATATTAATTCTAAGTGATAAGAAGAAATAATCTTTTAAGTTGTAATAAAATATTTTATGTTGTAAATATTTTTCAAGACTGACCATTGAACTTGGCACCCATTTAGATCTCACTTCTTTTGTCGTTGAAGTCAACTACCAAATCATAAGTAACTACTATGAGTACATACATCGTAATATTGAACTTGGCTCTCTTTTCACATTTATGTTTTTGATGGGATATTATATATCCTTATATGCCCAGGGCCTTTTATAAATAAAATAAATAAATATTTCAGGACATTTCACACAGCGCCACCTAACCCCAAGCTAAGCAACTTAATGCTTGTGTTATGGTGGTTAGGATAACGGATATAATACTTATTATACTTTTCTTTTGTAAATACATACTAATAATAGATACCTATTGAACCACCCTATTATAGGTTAAAGACGGATCTAGGGGCTTCCACTACAATGTAATCTTTTATTCTTATGATAAGAAAGAAAACATGTGACTGCAATGTATGCATTAAAGACATAGGTTACACGGAAGGTCCATGATAAAATTTATCTTCGACCTTAGACATCTACCCGGTGGATAGAAGACTATTAAGTTACTGATTTATTATGGTACTAATGACCCGCGCGCACTGCAACGCCTAACAGAAAAAATAAGCATTTCGCTACATAATCGTTTTTAATGAGAACTGGTCGCATTAGGAACACTTTGCCGGCATCCGTGTTTCCCAAGCGGTACAACTTGTGAATCTTCAAGTGTTAGAAATTGTGATACATAACGATTTAAATGCTTAATAAACGATGCGAAAAAGCAAATCAACCAAATTAAAAATAAATAATATAGAGAATGACATAGTCTATGGCACTATGGTCTGTCATAAGTCATGATGACAAGGCGGCGAGATGCAAGCGTGTGATAAAATAGCCCAAAAACAAAAATTGAAGTTGAAGTGATAAAATAGCAACAGAAAAATAGTAAACTATGTAATTGCCGAAAATATAATACAGTTCAACAAGTAAATATGTACTTTTATTCAAGATCCTGTTGGTATGTATGTGTGATTCTTTCATATCAGAAGTGAAACGAACCTGACGAACGCTAACATGTCCAAATGCTGTTAGTAAGAGCTATTCATGACGGAATGGATACTGAAAGAGATTGGGTATGTCATAAATACTTTTTCATTAATAGTTCTAGTGAGTTACTAGGTAATTGTAGATCGATCTTGAAATTTGGCTGAGCGGTGAAATGCGCGTCAGCGATGTGCACTGCTTTACGTTTTCGACGCAACGCTATGGTAAGTTGGCAGCAACTGGTTGTGCCCAGGTATTTATTTTGCTCACTTATTATTGTGTTTAATATTTTGTATCAAACGATAGCTTTGCTGGTCTGTGTAGTTCGGAGTTCAGAAGTCTTACAAATTTTATTGGTTTGATTTTCTGTAGTGTAATAATGATTGCACACACACATTACAGTATACTTAATAATAATTAATTATTAAAATGGATAAAACGGACAGTTCTACCTCTATATTATGGTGGGTTCGTGTACAATGTTTTGTTACCTACATAATATTGTTGCACAATCTAAACAGAAATCTTGCTGATATTTTATGTGATATTGCTCTTCGGAGCAAGGACCTTTATGTTAAATTAAACTAAATTTTAACAAACCTTTACTGTAATCAATGGTAAATAATAGTTATTTTGCTATAGCGAAGTTGCTAGAATAAGCAAATTTTGCATAACCTTATTTGATTTGGTGAGAGGATGAAGGAATAAATAAAATGAATTACTGTTCATATTAAGGCATTTCTTGTCATGCTTGAGGAGGTCAGTTTTGAAGATAAGGCGCTGGCCGCACTGATCTGTCAAGTTTTGCTTCTTTGTCAAGAATAGCTGATAGTATAATGTATTTTGAATTTGGCTAAATTGTACAATATGTTTTCCAATGGAAGTAAGAGAATCTTACTCTAGCATTTATGATGAAATTATTACTGACCATATCCTTATCGCAGACTTTCCTAGCACAGTGTTTGTGATACCTTGAGAAGGTGGACATTAGCAGAGCTGCGGCACCCAGCCGCACGTTGGAGCTACAAGCTGAAGAGAGGAATGTTCAACGTGTGGCTTTTGAGTACCTAAGGTATTATGAAACTGTTTGTCAATGTTACCTACAAAATATGGCATCGGTTCACATTAAGTTCACTTTGGACTTTGTAACAATTCGGTTCGTAAAGATTATTTTATTAATCTTCTATGCTTAATACTGAGACGGAATGTATAGTGTACCGTAAAGTCTATTACTGTAGTTATTAATCAGTCATATTCCCATTGGCAATTAATAATAAATCTTGAAGCTTAGCCCCTGAAGCAAGGAAATATGATATTAGAGAACCATTTTTAAAACTGGAACATTGAATATGTTTTAAGTAAATTATATCTGCATTAATTATGTATATCTGTATACATGTAGAGATGATGTACCTATACCCGGTAGGTATTGACACAAAGTATTTTTACATTTGAATTACTATAGCTATAATATTGGATACAGAGTTTTCTAGAATCAAATTGAATTTTAATATCAGTGAACCAGAACAATATTTTGGTTCGGAAAGTAAAAGAAAAAAAAAAGTGTTTAGTGAAGTAAAATGACAGTAAAAGCACGGCTTATACTAAATGTTCCCACTGAGGTCGAAGTGACTGTGATATTATAATATTGTTCTGTCAGTCTTAGGTCCGTCTAAACATAACATTGTACCTTGAAATGTGTCTTTTATTATTATTACAATTTGCATGCTGAAAAGCGGACTGTAGCAGACTATTATATTATAGAATAGAAAACTCCTTATTGTTCACACAAATACAGCAATATAAACTTGGAACTAAGGTTGCACAGAAGGAAGTGTTACGATTGGCAGTCTTATCACTGATGGCGATCTCTTCCAGACAACCATATTATAATAACTTGTTATCTTTTGTATACATACTCTCGCAATGAATAACTTTGAAATTTGAACTTTGAGTATATAATGTAGACTTATTAATAAATGTAGTGTATTCCACAATGAATGATGTTGACTCATCAAACTGATATTTTATGGATATATATTCTCACATATTATTTGGGAGGCCTACAGCTATGGTGCATAAATAAAGTAGTGAAGAGCCAATAAATAGCTTCCACATATAAAGTGATAACACCATTATATGCAAAAGGAATAAGGATACAATATTATAACAGATGACATATTATCTTTTTGGAAGGGTTTACATAATTGTTATCATAGACTTGAGTAAATGAAATGTATGTGTACAATCATTTGAATGCTCTTAGGGCAGTTTGTCTATTACAGAATGATTTACGGGTTACCACCAAACTACTAATGGGGGGGATTTATACTGCTCACTACATAGCTCAGATTTCATATTATTGAATGGTACAGAAGAACAAATAATAAAATAATTTTGTGATAATTTGTATTCATAGTTGGAATTCTGGATTTGCCCCAGATGTCATAAAGTAGAATTATTGTTATGACACTACATGATTTATAAACGTGAGCATGTAACCTTTTGTAAAGAAGACATTTTTTTAATTATTGCAATTGTTACTACCTACTTTCTATGTAAGGCAGATTTGAAATTTAATTAGGTAAATTATTTAGATATGATTACATTTAAAAGTAACGGTATGCAATGGTTACCTGTCGTTTGGACTATCTAGTACCATCTTTATAGGATAGTAGTATCCAGTCATTAAGTTAAGATTGCTAGTAGTACTAGTTTAAAAGTATGTTCAGGCTACCATATTTACACATTGTTTGTTCATAGAAACACTTCAAAAGTAAGTGTGAAATTACATGATCAGTAAATATCAATGGTCCATCTATGAATGTAGTGATCAATGAATATCAATGGCCCATCTATGGATTTAGTGATCAATGAATATCAATGGTCCATCTATGGTGTGTATATCTAGGATGTGTATATGAAGTCACTTAAATTATATAACATTAAAGCATGAAGAGTTTTGTGGGAAGCATTATGTAAATGAGAATTTACTTAATATTTATTCATAGGTGAATAAGAATTGTTTTAGATGAAGATATAATTAGTCTTCCACACTGTTAATAATATTATTTTGAATGGATGGTAAGAGACCAACAAACAAATGATGAACTGAAACTGTCTTTTACTATATATGTAAATATAGGTTACATATATACACATTGGTACACATGCACAGAATGTTCTCGTTTAGATCCATTTGAAAACTAGGTGATATAGTAGAAGGCATATCAAATATAAAGACTAACTGACAGTTTATATTTGGAGGACCATAATTAAATATTGATGATATTGCATTTTATAATATAATATGGTATTAAGTTTCATTTCACAAACTTAAAAGTTAACTAATAATTGTATGAGCTTGGATGAAGAAATTCCCACAGATTCGAGGTCCTTTGGCCGCGACAGACATAACCAATGTAAACACCACAATGCATGACAAGTGATGGCAAATTTTGGTATTGTCATTTAGAATAGAATGTTGTTTTTAAGATTTGATGAATTGGGTATGTTGATATTGTTCAGACCTAAATGATGGTACATTTCCTCATGCTAATAAGATGGTGCTCTCAAAGGGAGTCATTGTTCACAAATTGTCACTATCATATAATAACATATCAGTAACTTTCTGAAGGGACTTACTTTATGTTTTGGACAGCGTCATGATAGAAAATACTGTTGTAACCGGTATGGAAACTCAATTTTTGTGGAATTACTATGAAGCATTTGTGTGACTGTACAATTGTACAATGTCTATAATATTAATATTAGCAAGTGTTAGTAAAGAGTTTGAGTTGTTATGATAATTAACAGTTATTGACATATATATTTTAAAAAAAATGGCGACTTGTGTATTATGTATGGGTTATGGGAGTCCCTTGTGTTTTTATGTCAATTACATTAAGACTTGGTGACTGTTACGAGTTAGAACTCATACCTACAATAAAATATATATGTGACCCTGGTGAGGGAGTAATATGTTGAACTCATACCTACTATAAAATATATATGTGACCCTGGTGAGGGAGTAATATGTTCTAAGTTGGCCAGATTTTATCTGGCAAAGTTATGTAAATGTGACCCTGGTGAGGGAAATATCTGTTGTAAATTGGCCAGAGCTGGCAATGTTTTGTAAATGAGACCCTGGTGAGGGAAATATCTGTTGTAAATTGGCCAGAGCTGGCAATGTTTTGTAAATGAGACCCTGGTGAGGGAAATATCTGTTGTAAATTGGCCAGAGCTGGCAATGTTTTGTAAATGAGACCCTGGTGAGGAAAATATCTGTTGTAAATTGGCCAGAGCTGGCAATGTTTTGTAAATGAGACCCTGGTGAGGGAAATATCTGTTGTAAATTGGCCAGAGCTGGCAATGTTTTGTAAATGAGACCCTGGTGAGGGAAATATCTGTTTTAAATTGGCCAGAGCTGGCAATGTTTTGTAAATGAGACCCTGGTGAGGGAAATATATGTTTTTGGCCAGAGTTGGCGAAGATTGATGGCTAGAGCTGCCAAAGTTCCGGTTGGCCAGAGTTGGCGAAGATTGATGGCTAGAGCTGCCAAAGTCCTGGTTGGCCAAAGTTGGCGAAGATTGTTGGATAGAGCTAGCAAAGTAATCAGTGGCCAGAGCTGGTAATATGCGATGATGATATCATATGGTTCAGATCAATATGAAGATTTTGTTGATGAGACACCGACACACCGTAACAGACATTTGACTTCACTAATCGTACTATGATATCAAGAATGCAACAGCAAAGCATGAGAATCGTTATTTAAGAGAGACAAATCTTAGTGCTAAGCAATGACCTATCGAGTTTTCCGGAAAATGATTCAGTCTTCAAGAAGTTCTAAATACTGGAAACGCAGATGAATGAGGTATTGTTAGCTTAATTTATATGGCCATATAATATCTACTTGAATGTAATAGAATATCTATGGCCTTTATGAAGAATAATGGTTGCCATGGATACTGTTGCTCATAATGTCATCTATGTTTTAATTATTGAAATATTATGTAAATGCAAGAAAATGTATAAAATGAAGATATACAAAGAATTCTGAAGATATCAAACAAGCTTTCAGATGTACTATACTAGGAATAAAGAATATCCTTTATAGATCAAAAACGTTGACCAGAAGGAAAATCTGCTATACCCAGCAAATAGATCAATAAAACCAAGATGAATGCCAATGGGTATTGTACACATTATATCATAGACCGATGATAAAGGATATTTATAAACAAGACAAGGACATTGATTACATTGAGGTCTATGTTCCAGTGGTCTACCACTCGCCTATAAGATACCTGATTGGATGCCAAGAAGGAACTAGAAACAGATACACCAAATGGATGGAGTCACAGCATTCTTACTCAGCAAAGTTACTGAAGAAACTTACATTTATAACCTGGTTATGAGGATGAACATTATGATTGTAAACTAAATATGTCAATGTATAATAGACACGAGCCAGCGAACAAACTATTGGCACAGACAATTAAATATTGCTTTAGAATTTGGGATGCCTTGCTCAAGAATAAATCCATATGTTTATATTGTAAATGGAAAAGATGTGATTGTTATAGCAGTATAATATATCGATGATATAGATCTTTATAACATTAAGGAAATGTCATAAATTATAAAAAGAGATACAAAAATAAAAAAGGAAAGGTGCCTGAAGGATTTAGGAACAACCAAACATTACATTGGTTCCAGAATATCACAAGAATACAAAATTTAATTTCAATTGAATAAGCAATATATACAAAGATATTACAACAGTCAGCCCACTAATGAACATTGGGTGGCATGAGGTATCAGAAGGCAACAATGCTTATGAAACTCGTCTATAATGTACCTAATGATAATGGAAATGTTACCAGTTGTTGTGATGCAGACTAAGCAAATGATACTGAAGATAGAAGATACATATTTTCACTCCCATTATGCCATAAGCTAGAATTATGGAAAACAAAACATAGCCTTATCTAAAGTGAAGCATATTATGGAAAAAGTTATGCCATTTGATAAGTCAATGTGATAATATAGATGGAGATGACTGGAAGCTCCTTCGTCGGCATATCAGCAGATGACTGTCTTTAAATAAATAATCATGATAAAAGTAATCAAATTATAATATCTCTTTAATAAAATGCCAATTTCACTAAGAAAGTAATTTCGCATGATAAACGACGTAGTGCCATTCAAACGAAAAATTAATTATGACAATAAGATGTAAACATTTTAAACTTAATAAAACAAACAGCAATATCCATGAGTTTCTTGCTCGTTCTTCTCATGGAGGTGCTTTGCGAACGAGCGATAGTCATTTACTAACATAATTCTCAAAAAAAAAACGTGTTAAATTTAAAATTAATTAACTTGAGTTTTTCTTTTATTAAAATGATTTACAACAACACAACGCGAATATGAAGCTTAACTAAAAAGTTTTTATTTAATCTAAATCAAATTATTGCTCTGTACCATTAGTTGTCGATATTTAAAAAAAAAATGTACTTGCTCAAATGTATTTACTATCCCGAATACGATGTACTGTCGGTAGTATGGGGACATACACCAACAAAGAATGGCCGAGATGTGTTTGGGGATAGGGACATCCCCATGGCAGAACGGCCGATTGTTAGAAATTGTGATACATAACGATTTAAATGCTTAATAAACGATGCGAAAAAGCAAATCAACCAAATTAAAAATAAATAATATAGAGAATGACATAGTCTATGGCACTATGGTCTGTCATAAGTCATGATGACAAGGCGGCGAGATGAAAAGAGTTTTGGCGGCAAGCCTTGATCATATCATTAGCTCCACGTCTTTTGCTTAATAATCGTGTAGAATTTGATTGTTAGCGTGTAATAATGGTGGAATATTGCGTGTTAAGTGTTTTTGAATGTGCACAGATGTAGGCAAGTAATATGGTGCTGAAATATGAATTTTGGTGCCCCCTCCAAAACTCCTCCGAACTTTCAGTAAAATTCCACCCATTTTACTGGAAGACTCACGTGACTAGACGAGCTATTAAGCTCACTCTGACTCTGACCTGACTAACTAACTTATTACTTAAAAAATAACATTTTACTTGACACTGGCAAAACACGAAAGTGGAGACCATAATTTAATATCCCGTGAACATTCACGAATTTTACTCGACACTGGCAAAATGCACATGTTGCCATATTATAAAAAAAAAAAAAAAAAAAAAAAAAAAAAGGCGGCGAGATGCAAGCGTGTGATAAAATAGCCCAAAAACAAAAATTGAAGTTGAAGTGATAAAATAGCAACAGAAAAATAGTAAACTATGTAATTGCCGAAAATATAATACAGTTCAACAAGTAAATATGTACTTTTATTCAAGATCCTGTTGGTATGTATGTGTGATTCTTTCACAAGGCACGAGTGAATAGGTACCTTTCTAGGCATCTTACGTGATCCATCGTCGACCGCATTTTCACTTTCCATCAGGTGGGATGTGGTCACACGTAGGCCTATTTAGAATAAAAAAAAAATTATGCGTGTATTAAGCCGCGTCTCATCATTGCAAAACCGCAGAAAAATCCGTTGCGTAGTTTTAAAAACCTAAGCATATACATAGGGACACACACAGGTAATGGGCATACATACCAGGGGTAGACTTCCTTTGCAGGAGGTCGTCTAGGTGGGTACCCCAACAGTGCCAGTTATTCTATCGCCTGAGCAGTGATGTGCAAACATTACTGTGCTCCGGTAGGAGGGCACTGTAGCTAGTGAAATTACTGGGCTAAAGAGTCTTAACACCTTATGACTCTTGAGGAAGCGTTGGTGCAGTGCTCCTAGCATTTCACATAATTGTGAAATCCTAGGTAACACTGTACTGATTATGGGCAGCCGTTATCTTTTAACATCAGGAGAGCGTCTTGCTCGTGTTTCTACGTCATCACATAAAAAAAAACAACATAGGGATGATGATGAAGAAGGAGCGATTCAAGAGAAAGGTTTAGGTATAAATCCGCGTCTCCAGCTCATGTTTTCGTTCAAACATTCAACATGAGCATGCCAACATCCAAAAAAATCTCGGCGATTTGGAGTCACTTGGAAAGGAAATGGAAATAAATGGATGTCACTTACCTATCTATTTTGATGCTTTATAACTTCAAAACCTGCTATTTTACGAGGGTCGGTGTCAGCACATACAATTTTTTTTTATGAGTAGTATTGTCGTCAGCTCCGATTCGTCGTCCGATTCGTCCGATTTATATTATAGGTAGAGTCCTTTTCACGAAAGGGGTCCCGCGGAATTTAGCGGAACTAAATTTAATTAAAATTATTGCATAATTTAATTTAATTTCATTATTATTTAATTATTATTTTTCTAATTTAATTGCATCGATTATTACTGGACATTATATCCTAAATAATTTTTATTTGTTTTTATAAAATAAATACTTGTATGAAGATATGATATATGAGAAATTATGAGGCGTTAAAAAGTTATAGATATTTTAACTTATAAAATGTGCGATAGTGGCGCCCCGCAAAAAGGACTCCTTTCGTGAAAAGTACTCTATCGTCGCTGGCCGTGAATTTGAAAACAAAATCAAAATGGCGGACCAAAAGGTACCCTTTCAGCTCAACCTGTGATTCTACTGAACTATATTATGATTTCCTTTCGATTTTATTATAGTAACGTTTATTATTTTTATACTTTACTTGCTGCACCCAGCGGCTTTACCCGCTGTACTGTAGTCTATGTGTCCAGGGCCTAAGCTATCTCTATACCAAATTTCAGCTCAATCGGTCCACCCGTATAGGCGTGAAGAAGTAACAAACATACACACTCACACAGTCACACACTCACAAACTTTCGCATTTATAATATTAGTTTAATACCTTTTACGTAATTCGGCCATTCTCCGAGCAGTAAATTTTATGTGTCCTGGCTCAATAAATCCATAATAATAACAAATGTAATCATGCACATATTTTTATACGGTAGTAAACACCCATATCTATCTGTACACAAAACCTTTGACTTCTGCTGTAATTTGTTAACGCGTAATTAATTAATCTTTGTTCAAAAAGCACCTGTTTTCTAATTTCCGTGACGTGTCCTGACACCAACTTCATGTGAAAATTTGCCTATATTTTTTGTCGCATACAGCTCTAATATGGTTAATTATTTTTAAAAAATAGTTCAATGTTAGGTGTACTGCCTAGCAAAATATCTACGCAATAGAACCAGTCTGTAAATAATTATAAAAAAGTAAACATTTGTCCGTGTCAAAGTTATAATTTCCATGATATTTTGTGTTCTTGGGCGTACATCCCTAAATAACAGTATTTCGTACATCAGCATCGCATCCCTAGCGAGCCCTGAGTGTGTACCGCGGCCCATCAGCTGTTGCAGGTCATTAACCTTAGTGTACTACCAATAAAGCACATGAGAATCTAATTTCCGTACCCGTGGTTTCGAAATTTTATAATTTCCATTGTACTGGTTTTAACACCTAATTATTTATGTCAGAAAGTAGGTCGTATTTTAAATAGATCCAGTTCTTTAGTCTCTCTACGTTATAATAAGCCAGTATTTGCTTATTGTGAAAGTTTTTAAAATTTTGAAGAAAACCTGTTATATTCTAATTACCGTATACTAATTTCCATATTTTTATAAGTACCGTTGTATGAAAATTTCCTAGTAAAATGAACCTATTTGCTACCGTGAAGGTCCGAGTAGAGAGTTTTCCCATGGTTTATATAGTATGATATACTCACAACATTTTCTTCTTCCTTTCACGCTACAACCCTTGCCTTTCCACAATATTATTCCAGTAGTAGCGGACTCTGGCGACCTCATCCAGTGCAGTGGCGTGTTTGCCCACTACACATTTTTTCTTTCGACATCCTTTCTTTGTGGCCTGCCCATCTTATTCGCTGAGACTTATAGGCCTTGAAGATGAGCTCTTGTTTGATGCGTGCTTCTTCTTCGTCGGCTAGTGCTTATGCACTTATAAATGACTGGATATGGCTTCCAGACAACTTCCAGTCACCTACCGGATATCGTCATCCCATCCTTGCCCCATATTGCCAAACAGGGGGGCTTGGCAGGATGGTGACACCACGTTTGCCAAGACGCTGTCTCCACTCTAGAACACAACTAGTCCGTCGGTTATCGGTTCTGCGGGAAATGTGACCAGCCATTGCCACTTCAGCTTGCTAATCCCTTTCGGATATGGCGATAACTTTGGTTCTCTGCCGAATCACCTCATTTTTGATGCGATCCTTTAAAGAAACGCCGACCATGAACGCCTACTTCACACACTTGGCCCGTCACTATTGGCATCCTTGTTCATTCTTCTCTGTACTATGTGCAAGTCAGCGAAAGAAATATTAAAAAAAACAACAAAAAAAAACTTTTCATTCATAACTCGCTGTAATAAACATCTTAAGTGGATCGTGGTCAACAGATACGTGCTTTTTGACAGCAAGCTCCTGGAGCTCGATCAACAGCTGAGGCTGTTGATCGAGCTCCAGGAGCTTGCTGTCAAAAAGCACGTATAAATGTAGGCCATCCCAGCTGAAACCTCCGATTGGACTCTCTCGATGTTGTTCCTACCTGATAGCACGGTTTGCTCAAGGTAAAACATCATCAATACATATATTTCTGAACAATTTCAATAGAGAGTCAATTATAATCTATAAAAATTAGCATTTGTTGCAAGTCCTAAACCGTTTCTGCCATAATGACGATGTTGTCCACTAATCTCAAGTGTGAAAATGTACTCGCCGTTAATATTGATGCCCTATCCACTGTTTGCGGGTTCTGGACTTGGTGGTGGTATCTTATAGTATTTACAAACCTTTCAATACCTATATTGCTAATCAATTTGTATATTTTCTCTTCAATAATATTTTCTCCAAATATAACTTTCAATAATCAATTTGATATCGTTGCAAAACCTCCAGAACAGACCAGGTTTCAATGGAGTCAAAGGCCTTCTCATAAACTCTTCGAACGTCTTCGAACGCTAAGCACATGCTCTGTTATTTTTTCCGTTTATATAATCTCTCGCATTGTGTGTATGTGGTCTATAGTGTCATAGCCTACTCGAAACCCAGCATGTTCCGGTGGCTGGAACTCGTCAAATCTTTTTGCGAGACGCTTTATGATAACCTTTGAGAAAAGCTTATCGACATAGTTCAAAAGTCAAAAGCGAAATAGGTCTGTAGTTTTTCAAAAGACTGTCACTTTTTTTGAAAAACATCACTACTACGATTTTGCTTCACGCCTTTGGAGATCTCCCTGAAAAGAAGACAGCGTTAATAAATATTCGCCGGAGCTCTCGCAATATACATAAGTGTACCTACAACCCTCAAAAGCTAGGTAATGCAATTGTCACAAGAGATACATTTTATTCTGGTTTTAGGCTGAGGTGCCTGCGAGGCATACAACTGTTTATAAAAATCTTATACCTCTGCAAGAAACTCAGGCGGAGAGGTGACGCAGTTTACACCCGATGTAGTCAACTTCGTCCGCAGGTTCCTTCCCAATTTATGTACGAAGACCTGGTGCCTGAATGGTGCGTGTGTTGGAACTTGGAGGTCTCGTCTTACTGACTTGAATATTGTTTCTCGTTTTGTGTGTGTGTCTTCTCGCTAAATTAAGCGTCTTCTTCCCGCAAGATTTCCACCACTCTATTGAGATCCTGGTCTACGTCAACGACAATAGTGGTCCATTTAGTACCAAAAATAAATAAAAATTATTTGCAGCTGCAATGTTCTCATTTCCGTTTCAGTAATTATTTAAACTTTTCTCATTTCCATATCCATGTATTTTTTAAATCTCAATAACTTTAAAACTATTATTACGGGACTAAAACCAAATAAATTATTATATTCGTACATTTAATGTCTTTCATATTTTAATGTATTTGAGTCAATCCAATTAAAAATCAAAAAAGGCACTGGAATTAGGCAAAGAATGCTTAATTGGAGAATGGCCGAATTATATCTAATATTTATATTATACCTATCTAATGTCATAAGTTAATAAAATATTATTAACGTGCATAATAAATTATGCCTATGAACATCAATAATTGACTTACTTTTGCCGCTAAATATACGGAATCAGGTGCTTCGTTAAGAAACTTTTCAATTTCAGATGCTGTGATAACCTTAGATTTTTTGGTTAAAGACCAGCTGAGGCTCTTTTTAAAAATGCAATTAATTTAGGATAGGTGTCGATACTTACGTCTTTACTCATCTTTATTGTGGCCTTTAGCATTGAATAAATACTCCATAGAGTGCTTGATTTCTTAGTCTTGGATAATTCAATAAAATATGCCAATAAAATGTTTTCTGAGAAAGTTTTGGCTCCTTTAGGTAGTCGCCACGCGTTAAATATATCGTACTGCTTTAAATACTTGTCGCGTGATTGTTGAGGAAGAAAGCTCATTTGCGCATTATTGACAGTTTCCGTTAATTCTGTAGGAGTCAAATATAATTCTTCGTCGCTAGAACTATATAGAGTCACTCGTTTTACTTGTTTTTAGTTTCTTGTTTTAACCAATGAAGAAGGAATAATATTATAGGTATACTCCTATTCTATAGTTTTCACAATTGGACGTGAAAAGAAAAAAGCGCGCGCATAGATAACAAAAAAATTAAGAGCGCGCAAAGCAAATTAAAAAAAAAAGTATACCAAGGAGGTTCCGCGTCTGAGTTTTTAACAATTTTCATAGAGGTGGAAGTAAATAGGTTTAATGATGTTTTTGACTCACCAACTCGGTGCACACGATCTTCTAAATTAAAATTTACTTTACCCTCTAGAGGATAAAATGGACTTTTCCAGTCAAATATCGAAGCGCAAAAATACACTTTCCGAGGTTTCCGAGGATGAAGAGAATTATTTTTAATTTGTTATTAACCAATTTGGCATTCATAATTAATTTACAAGCATAAAATTCTACGATCTTAAAATTTAAAAAAAAAAAAAAATCCCATGGGTTTATTTGACATCATAAATCTACAACAATATATATCACACTAAAATATTATAAATGCGAAATTTTGTGAATGTGTATGTTTGTTACTTCTTTACGCCTAAACGGGTGGACCAATTTAGATAGAAATTTAGTTTAGATACAGTCCCGAATCTCGAGAAAGCGCATACGGTAGTTTCACCCCATTTTTATCCCACGAGATAACCGGACCGATTAAGATGAAATTTGTTGTAGCAATAGCCTCTGGACAACGGATTAAGCGTGAAGACACGCAATTCGCATTTATCATATTAGTATGGATAAACGTATCTACATTCTAGACTACGTTACATGAATGATTAATGATTGTATACTATAAATCACCAAGGCCTGTTACACCATGGGCGATTAAAACAAAGAGTTTATTCATTACTCGTACCTATGACTCTCTCACTAGCACGATATGATGGGTTATAAAACAAATATATTATAATCTCGCACTGTGCGATTAACTCGCTCCTTCTTGCTGTACACCTGCAAATCGTGGAATGAGCTTCCGCCCGCGGTATTTCCGATGAGCTATAACATGGGACTCTTCAAAAGGCAAGTAAATAGAGTCTTGAAAGGTAGGCAACGTACCAGCGGTACCCCTGGTATTGCAGGTATCCATAGGCGACGGTAGCCACTCACCATCAGGTGGGCCGTCTGCTTGTTTGTCACCTATTACATAAAAAAAAAAAAAAAAAGAAAAAAAAAAGAGATAGCATAGACCCTGGAATAACACAGAAGGAATAATACAGCGCAGTAAAACCGCTGGGCGCAGCTGGCTTTACTTCTTACTAATATTATATACATACGCATAGGCGTACCCAGCTTCTGGTCTAGGGGGGGGCAGGCAAGGGCGGATTCAGATTTTTTTACTGAACTTGAACTTTGTGCCTGTGCTATGTGCCATATGTTCTAACGTTGAGCAGGTAGGACCTATTTAAAGGTACTCCATACTTTGATTTCGGCTCGCACATAGCGTAAGAAAATTGAAATATTCTTCCTTTTTTTCATTGAAATATTCGCCCCGAGAAAATTTTATATTTTTGGTAACTTTTCGTTACCAAAAATATAAAATTTTCTCACTTACTGCAGTTAATTTGCTGCGAGCAGTAGAAAAATAAAAATGTACATCCATTGAAAAGCGCGAGCAGCTTGCTGCGAGCGCCAAGAAATTTTTTTATTTTTGGCAAGGAAAAAAGTGCGGTTAACTTGCTCAGAGCGGTAGAAAAATTATAATATTCTTCCTTAAAATAGCGCGAGCAGCTTGCTGCGAGCCCCGAGAAAATTTTATATTTTTGGTAGCGAAAATACTGCAGTTAATTTGCTGCGAGAGGTAGAAAATTAACATATATTTCCATTAATAAGCGCGAGCAGCTTGCTGCGAGCGCCAAGAAAATTTTATATTTTTGGCAAGGGAAAAAGTGCGGTTAACTTGCTCCGAGTGGTAGAAAAATTATAATATTTTTCCTTAAAATATCGTGAGCAGCTTGCTGCGAGCCCCGAGTAAATTTTATATTTTTGGTAGCGAAAATACTGCAGTTAATTTGCTGCGAGAGGTAGAAAATTAAAATATACTTCCATTAAAAAGCGCGAGCAGCTTGCTGCGAGCGCCAAGAAAGTTTTATATTTTTGGCAAGGGAAAAAGTGCGATTAACTTGCTCCGAGCGGTAGAAAAATTATAATATTCTTCCTTAAAATAGCGCGAGCAGCTTGCTGTGAGCGCCAAGAAAATTTTATTTCTTGTTCTACAGATATTACATAAGACATTCGATTTCCAGGGGGGGGCAGCTGCCCCCCCCTGCACCCCCCTGGGTACGCCTATGTACATACGTGAAAGTTTGTAAGAATGGATGTCTGGATGTGTGTTTGCACTGGCGGATCCAGTATTTGGTTCTGGGGGTGCCCCAAGATGCAGACGGGCAAAAATATTATAAGCAGGGGGCCTTGGCCCCCTGCCCCCCCCCCCCCCCCTAAATCCGCCTATGTGTGTTTGTTACTCTTACACGCCTAAACGGGTGGACCGATTGAGCTGAAATTTGGTATACAGATAGCTTAGGCCCTAGAATAACATATAGGCTATAGAATAGCGGGTAAAACCGCTGGACGCAGCTAGTTAATGATAAATTAAATAAAAACAATCATGTTTGTTTTAGAGAAAAGGTCATTTCCGTCCTGACATTATGATAACTTTTTTATTAGATGTTTTAATGGACCAAACAAGGTACTGAAAGAAACCTTCTAAAAGAAGGTAAGAAGCACACTTAGTACGCCCAATTCGTTTGACCTATGAACAATAATTTGTCTTTACAATAATACCTACAGAGAATGAGTATAAAGAGTACCTACATAGGTACCCACTGAAAAGTGTTGTTGAAAGCTTTAATAAGTAAAAATATCAAGCAGATAGAGTTAACCGTAAATTACTTGTTCTTACTATTACTCCATATTGTATGCCTAATTTTGTCTAACCTATGTGTTATTCCAGACCCTGAGCTATCTTTATACCAAATTTCAGCTCAATCGGTCCACCCGTTTAGGCGTGAAAAAGTAACAAACATACATCCAGACTTCCATACATTCTTATAAACTTTCACGTTTATTATTATTAGTAAGATATATATATTATAGACATTATGTATGTACGTACAATATTATTGACAATATTAGGTAGTGTAGAAATTAATTTTCCTGTTATGACTCATCGAACGCACACATAAATCTTTCACGACCGTTTATGCTTCTTTGTTTTGAAAACGATATCACCCCACGGAGTCTATTATTACAGAAAAATAAGTTCAGAGATATGAGATAACCTATTATTGTAGTACATAATAAAACATGATTTATCTTGTTCTTTTGTAATAATGTGTCATATGTGATAAACAGTTATTGATTGTCTGGAGAGTTCTTGGTCAAAGGGGCGATGACATTATGGTGATTGCAGAAAGAATTAACGCCTTGAAAAGGGGTTATCAATTGGACAAAATAAGTATGTAATACTAGCTCAGGTTTTACCTGCTGTACCTATGTGTTATTCGAGGATCTATAAGCTCTCTGCCGCGGATGAGTGCTTCGGCGTACCCGTTGCCCTGCCATTATGGAGTCCCGCAGGAACACCCCCAGGTTTTTAGTGGGTATCTTCGCTGCGGGAGTCCCACAAACCGCCCCACGCTCCCCGGCGTAGGGTGATGATGCGTAACGCATTTTTCCTGGGTCAAAAAAAGGGTCTAAGCTCTCTATACTTACCAAATTTCAGCTCAATCGGTTCACCCGTTTAGGAGTTAAGAAGTAACAAACATACACATTCACAAACTTACGCATTTATAATGTTAGTGCGATTGTTAGAATTATTAATCCTTTCAGAATTTCGATGCGAGTTTTCCTTAAAGCTGACGATAGACAGAGGCGGGCCGGAGCGGTAAATCGGTCGCGATCGATTTTGTTCCTGCCCGCATTCGCTTTATATGTGACAGGTTACGTACAAATTCGAACATCACAAAAATTCCGTCCCGCAGTCCCACACCGCGACCGCTTTCCCGCCTGTATGTGGCATCACCTTAAGACCCTTGTTAGTTTAACTATGGTTTAAAATATAGTCGAACTGGTCCTGCCGATGACGAAGGCCGCATGTCGCACCTGTCAAATGACGCGTCACACGCTGTGTGAATATCATTCACTTGTTGCGATTGACCGTTTTTAAACTGCATCTCTACATGGCCTATTGGCTAATTCACACTACGATTGATGACAACTTCAATAGCCATTGCTGCGTTTGTTATATTACTCATATTAATGAGGAGGCTTAAGCAAGTAATGTACGCAATTTTGTATATGGATTCTAGTGTTTTGGGTGATAGCCAATAGGCCCTCTAAGCGCCTATTGCAAAAATGTTCTTACACATAGAGGTAAAGTTAAAAAACCTGAATTTTTACCGGGTACACTTCTTTTGCAGGAGGTCGACTAGGTGGGTACCCCAACAGCGCCAGTTCTACCATCTGAGCAGTGATGTGCAAACATTACTGCGCTTACATTAGTACTTTAATTTAGCTTTAAGTCTATTTTGTTATTTGTTGTTCCAATAAAGAGTACTGTATTGTACTGTGCTTCGGTAGGAGGGCACTGAAGCTAGTAAAATTACTGGGCTGAAGAGTCTTAACATCTTATGACTTCAAGTAAGAAGCGTTGACGCAGTGCAACCAGAATTTTACCTATGTAAAATCTTGGGTAGCATTGTACTAATTATGGGCAGCGTTATCTCTTACCATCAGGAGAGCGTCTTGCTCGTCATCTTACTTCGGTGTATAAAAATAATATTAAAAATTTCAAGGTCCGCAGAGAGTATCCGGCCACCGAAAATGCGGTGCTCTTCACGTTCCGAACCATTATTTCTATTTCATATCTCCCTTTTATAAGATTCCATGAAACTCGAACGCTCAGGCAGAAGTCTTTTCAGACCTCTCGGCGGCGTCTTCAGGCCACTTTGGGTTACCCCGTCGAACTAAAGTATTTTAAAATGAGGGACGCGTTTCTAAGAAACTTTTACGATTTAGTAATTCATTTGAAAGATATTCAGTTTAATACTTTTCTTAACGCAATAACTCCTTTGATTTTTTTCTTATACAACAGAAGTAAGAAGACGAGCAAGACGCTTTCCTGATGGTAAGAGATAACGCTGCCTATAATCAGTACAGGATTTTTCAATGCTGATGAATTTATTTCGTATTTCCACATTTTGGGTCATCATAAAACAAAAAACCAAAAATAGTTTTAAAAACATTGTAATTAATCAAAAAATGTAACATTTTACAAAAATATATTTACACATGTATTAATGTAATTATGTATAACTATCACTAAGTACATACAGCTACATAAATCATCTACTTAAAAACTGCAAATTAAAAAAAAAACGATATTGCTTAAAATTTTCAAAATTATATATAGGTTAATCTTTGACCACGATCTCGCGTGATGTTAAACGACGATGCGTCCGTAGATGGCAGCAGACTATACCTAGAAGGCGGGATAAATCCCACCCTGGCGTCACTGAACATCATGCCGGAACACGGTCACAATGCCCGCTTGACGACACGGTTCTGTCCAGTGGGTGGTAACTAGCCACGGCCGAAGCCTACCACCAGTATTTCTTTACTTAGCTGTAAAAAAATCCTCATATAAATGTAACTAGTGCACCCGCGCGCACTTCGTCGCGCTTAATAGAAAATTATTAGTGTTTCTCTACTATATTATGCATGTATTATACATATAAACCTTCCTCTTGAATCACTCTATCTATTAATGAAAACCGCATCAAAATCCGTTACGTAGTTTTAAAGATATAAGCATACATAGGGACAGACACGGGAAGCAACTTTATTTTATACTATGTAGTGATGTCTTTTTTTAATATAAAAATTTAGAAGATTCTATAATACATACGACGGATTTTTTTAGACATATTTTTCATACACTTTTAAAATCATTTGTATGAACCACGTATGTATGTATTCATACAAAAATGTATGAAAATGTTGTATCATTTATGATGCTGTTTGTACACTATTCAACTTAAAACTATTTAAAGATTTTACATTTAAATGGAGTTATATGAGTTAGGTATAGGCTATTTACTTAAATGTAAGAGTGCGATGGAATTTGTTCTTTTTAAAGTAACTCTTATATAAAAAGTCTTAGATAATTATAATAAAAAAAAACCCCTTTTTGGCTTTAATTTATTTTAAAATGATTAAGAATCTTTTCTTAGCGTACATCCACGCAAAACAAAAATATTGTCGATCAAACTTCAATCAAATTAGATCAATGCAAATCAATGCAATGGTTTATATCAATTCAGCTTGATTTAATTAAATCTAACCATAGCGTACTTTTCTTAATACTTTAAATTCAAGAAAGTCATTACAAAACTTTTTTCATACTACATCGCATGACTTTTGCCAGTGTCATTTACATTGTCTTTTATAAAGTACGTGTAGTCAACTACAAAGAGATGTATCCATGTTAGTCTTACAAAATGAAGGAACTTTTAGTATGCAAAAATTATATATTTACCCTTACTTCGTGACATTTTCAGTATCCACCAAATCTTATACTATATTCGATTCATTTTAAATGCTATTATTATGTATCACCTAAGGAAAAGTAGTGGGATACATCATTGTTGCATATTAAACGAGTCGGTGATAATATAAAGTTTGATTGCTACTAGAAATGTCACGAACCAAGGGTAGTTCATTGTGGCAAATGAAAATTTACTTCATTTTGTAAGCCTAACATGGATACATCTCTTTGTAGTTGACTGTACGTCTTTTAAAAAGAACAAATTTTATCACAATATTTAAAAAGCACAGCAACGTAGAACTAACTTCAAAATCATCACAGCGTTTCAGAATGATCCGTTACTAGTTAAGGCGTTATATACAGACAACATTACTACTATATTAATATTACGGAAGATTTTTGGAACGAAGTTCCTTATCGCGCGTTGTGAAAGGGGGCTTGACGGAAAAAATTCTTACGAAAAGTTGTCACGACACTTTTTGCTATAGTAAGCTATTGTAAGCTGTGCGGCGTGCGCATGTTTCTCTGTCTGTCTCTCTCTCTCTCTCATAGAAAGCAAGCCATATATTTTCATTAATCGAACTTCGTTCCATCCGGGTGTTCCTTGACACCTCTCAAGTTTTTTTATTTAAAATTTCATTTTTTTATTTGTTTATGGCGAAAATACGATTTTTAAAGACAGAGGCGGGACGGAACGGTAAAGCGGTCGCGATCTTCATTTTGTTCCTGCCCGCGTTCGCTTTATATGTGACAGGTTACGTACAAATTCGAACATTACAAGTGAAAATTTTAAAAATCTTTTATTATTATTACTTATTACCATCTAGCAAAAAAGTACTCGTCAAGACGAATGAGCCCGAAACGAATAGGGTTGCGTCGTTTAATTACAGACTTCCTATGGCCACCTTCCAGCTCCATCATCAGATCAGCTCGATGTCATAATAATATTGCATTGTCATCCGATTTACACATGCATGCAAAATTTCAGCTCAGTCAGAAACCGGGAAGTGGATCAAATTAAACTTGCAAGATTTGCTTACAGTCAGACAACAGACAGATGAAAGTAAATAAAAGCTTTAAAAAATTCCGTCCTGCACCGCGTTCGCTTTATCGCCTCTGTCTGTCATCAGCTTAAGGATATACCTTTGGCTAACGAATCTACGACAAAAACGAGAATGACAAATTTTGAAAAATTAATTCGTAGAATTTACTTTTTAAAAATGTCTCTCGGTAAAGCTTGAGATAATATTTTTTCCCAGATATTATGTTATATATGTTTTCCCGGTTATTAAAAAAGGGTTTACATACTACAAATGTATTATTAATATTTTTAAGAATAACTTTGTAGTAGTAATCATATTTTCGCCACAAATTCGAGTAAAAAAAACATGTACATACATGTTACAAAACGCGTTTATACTCGTACAATTTGACGCTGTCTCGCTCGCACTATTTGACAAATTTTGAAAAATTCATAGAAAATTGCACGAGCAATATTTAAAAAAAAAAAAAAGGTAGCACTCCGGGAGTGCCGGCAGAAGTGAAAACTTCAATATTAACGTTGTGTTTAATTATAAGTATAAAAGTACTATCATTTATGAGGTAGAATACAATGTTTATTTATTGCGCTATCGTACACAAATATGACAATTTATATGTTGTTATTTATAACATATCGTTATTTATATATTACATTAAATTTTATCTCTCAGAAAAATCAACTTCCATCCATAATTTCAACGACTTTTACACCATCGTTATTATCAGAATCATCATCGCAAATTTTTACAACTGATACAATTGGTTTATAATAACTGAAGTAAGAAACAAACAGTTTTGATTCGAACCTATTTAAGTGTCTAATAAAGACCGCATCAATAGTAGTTTTGTATATCGTTTTGCTAAAATTGCGATCATTTGACATAGTTAAACCAAATTCACAGAGCAGCACACTCAAGCACGGTAGAAAGAGTGGGAGATACTAGTTCCTCTCCCTTCCCCTCGATCTTACGCTTTTTCGATCAGCATCACGTGACCCTGACGCGAGTTTGAAAGTTTTTACCTATACAAAAAAAAGTGCTCAGCGCCGCTAAAGAAGTTTTCACTTCAAAAATATAATATCAAAAGTTTCATCATGCCATTTTTAATATGATATCTGTAACTGAAAAAACTTTTAAAATGTGTGCAATAATATCATGCAGGGCTGGTCTTGAGAAATTTTCAATAAATTAATTCTATGCATTAATATTTCAAAATTTGTCAAATAGTGCGAGCGAGAGAGCGTCAAACGATATAAACGCTCTTAAAACATTATCTTTTGTATCATGTATAATTGTATATAAAATGTAAAATTCTAATGAAAATCTACGTCTTTACAGTTTTTAGATAATACTATAACTTGTGCATGAAAAAAATACAATTGAAACCTCTTTTTAACCCCCGACGCATAAACGACGGGGTGTTACAAGTTTGACGTGTTTTTTTTTTAAGTAGAGTTAGTCGAGCGTGTTCTTAGCCATGTTTGGTGGAAATCGGTCCAAGATGGCCGCCGCTACAAAATGGCGGATTAGTTTTTCCACAACTCCCTCCAATATGGGTATCAAATGAAAGGGCTTGACTAGTAGAATACAACACACTATGATAAATTTCAAACCTAAGATGGCTGCCACAACAAAATGGCGAATTACATATTTTAAGCGCGGTTTTTTAATTTTTTATTTAATTCACTTGTTACCACAACAAGTAACACGTATAAAAATATAAAATACAAAACAACGGCAATAAAACAGCTTTCTTATCGCATGAAGCGATCGCTTACAGACGACCTGGACAGAAATCTATAGAGGTATTATGTCAATCAATCAGTAGAGATCGCTCTAAGCGATAAGGCCGCCTATTGTAGACCTTTATACAGTTTAGTTTTAAGTCCTTTTTTGTTTTATTTTGGTTGCAATAAAGAGTATTTATTGTACTATTCTTTTTCATGTACAAACTATAATAATATAAATATATAAAAATATGCTACATTTCTAATATCACTTATTAATATTAATTACGCCGCTAGGAGTTCACTGAAAAGAAAGAAAAAAAACTATTATTCAAGGTATTCGTTCAAGTTTTTTTGGTCAGCGGTTTTACCCGCTGTAAAGTAGCCTATATGTTATTCCAGGGTCTAAGCTAGCTCTACTCCAAATTTCATCTCAATCGGTCGACACGTTTAGACGTGAAGAAGTAACAAACATACACACTCACAAACTCTCGCATAATTTATATTATTAGTGTGATTCTTGTTGCACTGCACCAACGCTTCTTACTCAAGAGTCACAAGATGTTAAGAACTTGAAATTGGCAAATGCACAGAGGTGCCAAACTCCGATCTCGGAGTTAAAGAAAAAAAAGTTAAGACTCTTTAACCCAGTAAAGTCACTAGCTACAGTGCCCTATCTGTGCACAATAATGTTTGTACATCACTGCTCAGGCGGTAGAATAACTGGCACTGTTGGGGTATCTAGTCGACCTGCAAAGAAGTCTACCCACGGTAATAGTATTGTTTTATTTATTGTAGGTTAGCCTTTGACGTTCTCGCATGATGGTAAGTGAATCGTCACGGCCGTAGATGGTAGCAGACTAAACCTAGAAGGCGGGATAAAAAATCCTTGTGGCTAGGCGCGGTGACGACAGACGGAGCAAGACGCTGACTGAATGGTGGCCAAAGATAGGCAAACGGAATGTCGGTCGTCCAGCAGTTAGATGGGTGGACAATATAGTCAAAGTAGCGGGTCGCACATGGACGAGATTGACACAAGACAGGGTTAAATGGCATAACATGAGGCTGTGGATGATGATGATGATGATGATATACTTACTTAGTTAGTTCTCTCGCAGTGATAGGGCCGGTGAGACCCGACCTCGACCGCGATCTACTCAATTGTGCACGCCGTTCAGCTGGGGAATTATAATAAATGTATTATAAAATAAATAAATAAAATTGATTTATTTAGGGCAATAACCCACAGTACACAAGTCAAAAATAATAATACGAGTATATGTGTAATAAAATTATGCATATTTTTCTGTATTACTAGCTGCGGCCATAATCATCTTAAGGGGCTGCTCAGACGACAGACTTTTTTTTTTTATGTTATGAAGTAGAAGACGAGCAAGACGCTCTCCTGATGTTAAGAGATAACGGCTGCCCATAATCAGTACAGTGTAACCTAGGATTTCACAAATTATGTGAAATTCTAGGAGCACTGCACCAACGCTTCTTACTCAAGAGTCATAAGATATTAAGACTCTTTAGCCCAGTAATTTCACTAGCTACAGTGCCCTCCTACCGGAGCACAGTAATGTTTGCACATCACTGCTCAGGCGGTAGAATAATTGGCACTGTTGGGGTACCCACCTAGACGACCTCCTGCAAAGGAAGTCTACCCCCGGTAAAACTAGACTAGACTATCCATGACGCACTTTTTAGTCTGTGAAAATAGAACCTATGCAATTATATGCAGTAACGCACACGACGCGCAAAAAGTCCGACGCACAAGTAATATAATTGCATAGGTTCTATTTTCACAGACTAAAAGTGCGTCATCAGTGCCCTTGTTGGTATAATAAATACAGGCCAGCGGTTTTACCCGCTGTACTGTAAGCCTATGTGTTATTCCAGGGTTTAAGCTATCTCCCGCGGACGAGTGCTTCGTCGTACCCGTTGCCCCGGCATTATGTCGTCCCGCAGGAACACCCGCAGGTTGTATAGTGGGTATCCCCGCCGCGCACATACAAGGCGGGGGAGTCACACATACCGCCCCGCACCCTCGGGCGTGGGGTGATGATGCATAACGCATTTTTTATAGGTGGAAAAATTGTCTAAGCTATCTCCATACCAAATTTCAGCGGGTGGTTACCGTCGACTATATATGAGCAATACCAAGGGTACCGCCTATGTTGCCTACTTTTTTCCATATTGCAAATAAATATTTTTAAATAAAAAACTTTAATGTTAAAAAAAAGAACATTAATTCTATATGTATTAACTACCACGCACACGACATCAAAAGCGAAAAAAACAAGTAAAAATAACTATACTCCTATAATTATGTATAATTAAATATTATAATCAATGAAAAATATACAAAAACACAGCCGTTTCGTATTATGGCTAAGCTCGTTTACATTATAGCTGAAAAGTCGCGATATTTAAAATATCTAAAGCGTAATTGTGTTTAGTTCCAAGTTCTTGTAAGTTGTATCACGGTAAAGAGATAAACAGTAATTTGACTCCCTAGAAGCTGTTGAACTCAAGGTCGCGCGAGTTTGAAACGCGGTCAACATGGATCGGCAAGAAGCGACGTGTCGAATAGACGATTTTATGCAGTAAACTTCCGAATAATGGTTGTGAATTAGTAAAAATATCACAAAGTATTCAATTCTCTTTGATATTTTGTGTAATTCACAATAATAACGCCTATTCGTCACCTCGCTGCCTACCGAACCCTACCCACTTAGTTGCAAACCCGCGCGACCTTGAGTTCAACCGCTTCTAGGGAGTTACATTACTGTATATCTCTTTACCGTGGTTGTATCAATAGTGTTATCTAATCTAATGTAAAGCGTATAGTAATATAATATTGTATGAACTTGTCTGTATGTCTGTAATGTGTTCTCGGTGCGCTTGCGTCGCCACGCTACGACGCCATCTAGTTACAATTACAGTAAACTTAACAAACTTATTTGACGCTGTCTCGCTCGCACTATGTATTGATTACTAGCTGCGCCCAGCGGTTTTACCCGCTGTACTATTATAGCCTATGTGTTATTCCAGGGTCTAAGCTATCTCTATACCAAATTTCAGCTTAATCCATCCGTTTAGGCGTGAAAGAGTAACAAACATCCAGACATCCATTCTTACAAACTTTCATGTTTATAATACTAGTAGTTCGCCTCGAACTGGGACCTCGCAGCCCAATTTCCGTGGTAAACCTTAGAATTTAGGCCTCGACTAAATATATCCTAATACAACTTTAACATTAATATTAAAACTCAAAATACAAAAATTCAGAGAAATTAAAACTCAATAAACCTACGTACCGAGATTTTTAGAATATAATCCTTCTTAGAGTTTCGTTCCTCTGAAGGAAAAAACGAAACCCTAATAGGATTACTTGGTCATCCGTATGTCTGTCAAGACCCATTTATACTCTACATTCCGTAGAATTGTATATTTTACCATAATACACAGATCTATGGCCGCTTGGTACCCGAAAATTAAATTTCTAAGTTAACGTAGAAAAATATACACCCGTTTATCCTTCAAAAACGTACCTACATTTTTTTGACCCTCTGAATAAATCAACATTAGGGAACTTGCCGTTACCATAATATATTTATGAAATTTGGCAGACTATAAGTACATATATTTTAAATTCGGGAAAACTTCTGAAAGCTATACACATTTGAATTAATTCATTTAAAAATGGCTCTATTTAAAGTACGTAAACATCGAAGTTAAGCAATATTATGTACGTACGTATTTGGATGGGCGCGTACGTAGTGATCTCAACATTTTGCTGACTTTTTTGGAGAGAGCCACCAGCGGCCCGCGATGCATTATGGTGTGCTCGTGCACCTTTATTGTTGAATGTGCCGGCACAAACAATTACTCTAAGTTTTAAAAGGTTATGCAGACAGACTACTCAAATAACCTTACTGCCAGCGAAAAAGCAGAGGCTCTCAACTCTAAGAGTTCGCTTTGCTCGGTCGAAGATATAATATGTATGTATTCATATAAATTATGTATTTAAATTATATTTTGTAACAAAACGATTCAGCGAGTTTTTTTTATTCTATCACCACTTCCACAGACATTGTTACCTGCTTATTATTGTTTATGGTCTCCACTTTCGTGTTTTGCCAGTGGCCGTAGCATGCCACACAGAATCCCGACCAAACTTCAAGAGTAGAACTGTCATCCCATACATTCACAAAACTATAATGTATGGCATGACAGTTCTACGCTTGACATTTCAGCGGGATCTCGTTTGGCATGCTACGGCCACTGTAAAATATTATTTTACTTGACAGCGAGTTATAGTCCGGTACATTGTGTTCGGGATAATTTATACAAAATTTTAGGCAATGTGACGTAGTTATGTCGTCATAATAATATTATATTATAATTATGCCTATACTACTAAATCCAACTTTGGTTGCTTGCCATTAGCGATGGGCATAAAATAACGCTATTAATAAGGTTTTTATTTTAAATAACTATTTAACTTTATTTTTATTTTACTTAAATTAAAAAACATTATATTTTATCGATCGAGCGAAATGAGGTTTATAAAAAGATTAAAAAAACAGCACAACACGTGTACTTACCTACATGTATGTGACACCTATCTCAATAGCAAATTTAGGCGGCCGGACTATAATTGACGCAATTATTGGTATTACGCAATGTACTAAAAAATAATGTTATTGAAAATAAGATAAATTGCTTGAAATTCTCGAATTATTGGACTTTATCGCTATTAATTCTTTAGCTTGATCTACTTGCCTGCTCTTTCTTGCCTGTAGGATCTTTCTCAAACTTAATGTACCTAACAAATTGTGCAAAACATTATAATTTAGTCATCTTTATAACTCTACAACCCTTGGATCGATTTGGCTCATTTTCGAACATGAGAATTCTTTTAGCTTATACTACCTGATCGCAAAGTTCCATTAAGATTGGAACTTTGGTAACGTTGTAATTAAGCATTTTCTATAACTCTAGAACCCTTCGACCGATTTGGCTGATGTTCGAACTTAAAAATTCTATTGACTTAAACTACGTATTTGCAAAGTTTCATAAAGATTGGATCATCGGTTTTCAAGTTATCGCGTAACAAACATACATACAAACATACACTTTTGATAATATATTTATGTAGGTTATAAAAAATGTGTGTATATTAGAAAAAAAAATATCAGAGCACCAGTTTTGAAATTATCGTCAGACCTATCGTAAAGACTTTAAGTCACCTATATCTCTGCAACCCTAAGGTCTATTTCGCTATTCTTTTCACTAAAATTATTCTATTAACCTATCTAACTTGTGTGTAAAGTTTCATTTAATTTGGATTAACCGTTTTCGAGTAAATGTCGATCAAACCTAAGCGCTAGAGGTCAACCGCTAAACTGGTCGAAACGCAGGCTTTTCGCGGCTCTCGACTCTAAGACCTCGCTTCGCTCGGTCGATTATTAAGATCTATTGCACTTATTTGTTGTATTCATTTTGGGTTTTTTTTTATTCGTTATAGGTTAGCCTTTGAATACGATCTCGCCTATATATCAATTCATAGAATTAACTTTTTGAAAATTCTTTAAGAGGAACCGTGCACAATATTATTGCACACATTTTAAAAGTGTTTTCAGTTTGATATATTAAAAAATCTTATGGTAAGATTTTTTGTTTTTTTTTTTAATATTGCTCCTCATGCCATTTTTTTATTAATATATCAAACTGAAAACACTTTTAGAATGTGTTTAATAATATTGAACAGGGTTCCTCTTGAGGAATTTTCAAAAAGTTAAATCTATGAATTTATATTGCAAAATGTATAAAATTGTGCGAGCGAAAGAGCGTCAAATTGTATAAGCGCTCTTAATCATTACATAGTATAAAACAAAGTTACCCTGCTTACACAGTCAGAGTTTAATCACATTATTATAGGTTGTGTGGCCAACCTATATGTTGCAGTTTCAGGTCGCCGAGATTACTACTGTGTCTGCAACATGATCTAACGACTACCTCCTACATATCTTATAGGAAACCGCCGGGACCCCCACCCATATCACATAAAAGAAAAATACAGTATAAAAATATATATATAAAAAAGGAATAGGTATTATTCCATTTTGTGTTACAAAACGTTTAAAGTCATCAAAATCAGTTCATCCATTTTAATGATGATTTTCTACAAAAATAAAATAACTACTCATAATTGCAAAATAAATGTCATAAACTGAAACTAAAAATCAAGCACTTTTGCAAATAACTATTAACTCAGTTTTGGTCTACTATCGTGCAAATTACCTTCAATTCTGTGCAGTATAGCACTAACTAATTCGTCTTCGTCACTATAATCTTCTAAATGAGTGCATGAAACATATGACATAAGATGCCTAAGACATGACAGAGGTATATGACTTTTACCCACAGAAGTAATACAAATAGAAGTAGCCATTGTATGTGTGAGTGTGATGGCAATAGGGAAAATTCTGTGTGAAGAAAAAGGAGAACCTATTTTTTTCCGTCCCTTTCACCGTGGCCGGTTTATGCTGTTTGTCAAACTCTGTCAAACTGCTTCACTTTGACAATAATACCTATGTGTTTCGTTTTTTTTTCTAAATTTTAAAGCAATTTGAGACAATACAATGATATTCAACTAGTTTATGACCCAAAATATCAATATATCGCGTATTTTCATAAAATTATGCAAATACGTAAAATGTTTTTTGTCTCATAGGTGGCCACGATGATGTGAACCCCTGTTTCTACCTACATGAAAAGACTAGCTGCGCCCAGCGGTTTTACCCGCTGTACTGTAGCCTATGTGTTATTCCAGGGTCTAAGCTATCTCTATACCAATTCAGCCCAATCGGTCTACCCGTTTAGGCGTGAAAGAGTAACAAACATCCCGACATCCATTCTTACAAACTTTCACGTTTATAATATTAGTAAGATGAAAACTTTATTATACTGCTATTTCACTAATCATCGTGCCGGTCTGGTCAGACTTGGCGACACGTTTTTGTCTAGTGGGTAAAATTAGCTTACTATCAAGGGTCTTATTTTACCTTGGTCAAACTTTAGACAATGCTTTTTTGATGATTTTGAAGAAATGTCTTCTCTGATACTTTAAAATATGAAAATATGTTAAATATTAATGTACTGTGTGATGTGTAATTTAGTTGCACGATGATATTTATGGACCTTAACACATTGGCTGTAGTGGCGTTTTATAGAACTATCCCAGGTGCCTGAAATGAATATTGTATGGAACAATCTTTTGACAAAACACAATGTTTGTTTTTCAGCCGTCAATGTGTTAACCTTAATTTAAGTTATAAAAAGAAAATATTTCTTACCTCCAGCCACTCTAGGGTTAGCCTTCTTTCTCGGCCGTTCTCTGCTAAACGCTGAGCCGCTCGACAACGCTTCCATTAAACTGTAATAAAACAATATGCCTTAGACGTTTTGTTAAAGGGCTGATGTTAGCCATTTTGTATATTTTGCGGAATAAATATTTTTCATAATGTGTAGAACAAGCACATAAAATGTGTAATTAAATAGTTTTTTAACTTTATTTAGAAATTAGAATGACTTGTATTTATTGATTTTATCGATAAGACCGCCAATTGTAACACTTTTTCTCAAATGTTAGATTTTATTTTTTTACGTGTTCTGTTCAATAAAGTGTTTTCTATTCTATTCTTTTCTATTTTTTAATTAGTCATTTTTTTCCAACTCACCTATCCATAACGCCATCTTGAGCACTCTCCATATCAACAAACTGCTTGTATCTGTGTTGTCTATCCCGCCTTTCTTGTTCGGCCGCTGCCCTAGCTTCCTTGGCCCGGCGAGATCTTGCTTCTGTCTCGCGAGCTATGAGATTTTCTTGGTGTGCCGCCTTTGAAAGAAATTATATATTTTTATACTAAATTCAACTAAATAAGGATTTTTTTCCATTTTCTTATACATTTGAGACAATTTGAGTTTAGAAATAACTCTTCACGATTTCTTAACGCCTAGTACTTCGAGTTCACAAATTTGGGTTATTTTTCTTTAATTTTCAAAAACTACTGAACGGATTTTCATGCGGTTTTCACGAATAAATAGAGCGATTCAAGAAAATATTTTTCGTGGTATATTTTTATAAAAAAATTGCATAAATTAATTACAATTTCCAATTTTGAAGGTTTATGTGGATATGCAAGAAGACGAGCAAGACGCTCCCCTGATGTTAAGAGATAACGCTGCCCATAATCAGTACAGTGCAACCCAGAATTTCACAATGATGTGCAATTCTAGGTGCACTGCACCAACGCTTCTTACTCAAGAATCATAAGATGGGGATGGGGATGGGGATAGGTTACTAGTTATTATTGGACGTTTCAGTCTGAAAAGACCTCCTTGTTGTTCATAAACGTCTGGTACTTTATATCAGAAATTAACGAATTCGGTCGCCATTTTTGCTTATTGTTCAAAAATTACTGAAAAGATTTTCATACGACTTTCTCTAATAAATACAGTAATTCATTGCAAGGGTTTTAGCGTTTAAATAATAATAAAAAAATGAATTAGCTATAAATCAAATGTAAATTCTAAATATATATAAATTGAATTGTTCCTTACCACAAAACCGTCCTTAAAAGTCTTGATATCATTAAAGAACTCATCCAACGTGTATTTGTGTGAATCGAACACATAATACTCTGCTATTTCGTTATACAATGCTTCCATTTTCTTGTACATCGAATGTAAGAGGTCGCATTGTGATCGCGCCTCTTTGGCGAATGACTGTTTTGGAGTTAAGGGGAAATATTGATATTAAATCTTAGAAATAGACAAGTAAAATTTTAAAAGAAACTATAAACAAGCTTTTATTATTATTACCATCTAGCACCAAAGTACTCGTCTAATAGAATCTACTTAGTGGCGCTACCTACTGCCCGCACCAACCGTTTTGCTTCGTTTCTAATGAGAACTGGTCGCATTTGGAACACTTTGCCGTCAACCGTGTTTCCCGAGCGGTACAACTTGGGTATCTTTAAGGCGCGAGTGAATAGGTACCTTTCTAGGCATCATACGTGATCCATCGTCGACCGCATTCTCACTTTCCATCAGGTGGGATGTGGTCAAACGTAGGTCTATTATGTATAAAAAAAAAATCAAATGAGCCCAAACTCGATGGGGTTGCGTCGTTTAATTACAGAGTTCCTATTATAGCCTTTCAACTCCATCATGAGATCAGCTCGATGTCATTCATGTCTGCATTGTCATTCATAAATGGATGGATGGTCCTTACAGATGAAATCGTATACGATTTACACTTTCATGCAAAATTTCAGCTCAATCGGTAACGGGGAAGTGGATCATGTTAAACTCGCAAGATTTGATCACAGAAAACTTGAAATAATAGACGCCCGCCACCGACGCCTCTTCAGCTCGTGACCACGGTTCTTGTAACTGAGCCGATCAGTTCAGATCACAGATCAGTTCCATGTCATAATAATATTGCATTGTCATCTGATCTACACACGCATTCAAAATTTCAGCTCAATCGGAAACCGGGAAGTGGATCAAATTTAACTTGCAAGTTTTCATTACAGACAGACAGACAACAGACAAGTGAAAGTAAATAAAAGCTTGTAATAAAAGGATACACTCATGGTATCGTGGAACAAATCATCATCGTTCTGCGGCACCCTTGAGTTATTTAGATCGGTCTCCAACGCTCTGATGTCACTGTCCATCTTCTTGAGGGATTTCTGGAGGTTTTCCATCGAAACGCGCGCTGCTCTGTTGATATTAAATATAACTTTTAGAACAGAATGAAGAATGCACGTGTGGAATGGAAGGAGGGAAGGGAGGCCTTTAAATAAAATAAATAAATATTTCAGGACAATTCACACAGCGTCACCTAACCCCATACTAAGCAACTTAATGCTTGTATTATGCAGTGGGACAACAATGGCCTAAATAAACAAGTGAAATTTTAAAAATACTTTTTAAAAACAAGCTTTTATTATTATTACTATCTTGCATCATAAAGTACTCGTCAAGACGAATCAAATGAGCCCAAACTCGGTGGGGTTGCGATGTTTTATGACGGAGTTCCTATGGCCACCTTCCAGCTCCATCGTCAGATCAGCTCGATGTTATAAAAATATTGCATTGTCATCCGATTTACACACGCATGCAAATTTTCAGCTCAATTGGAAATCGGAAAGTGGGTCAAATTAAACTTGCAAGATTTGATTACAGACAGACAGACAGACCGACAGACAGACAGACAACAGACAGGTGAAAGTAATTAAAAGCTTGTAAAATAGAATGATACCTACTTTATTGCATACCAAAATACAAGAAATCAAAAAAAATCTTTTATTTTCCCAAAATATACATTGTTTACAGGGTTTGGGGCTCTTCTTTTAAGTTACAATAACCTGTGTTAGAAGAGCCCCCTTTTATCTGTGATCAAAAACAAAATAATTCGTTACTTAAAAACTAATTAACATTAACTAAAATAGTAGAAGAAAGAAGGAGGTAGTTAAGGGAGGAAGGTAGTGGAGGTAGTTGAAGAAATTGTTATGAACATAATATGACCAACATAAAACTAGAGGTAAACAATCGGCAGTCTTATCGCATAAAGCAATCTCTTACAGACAACCTGGTTGGAAGGGTTTATTAACAAGAGAAATAAAGAAAAACTTTTCAAAAACTAGCTTTATTATTATTACCATCTAGCACCAAAGTACCTACTTGTCAAGACGAATCAAATGAGCCCAAACTCGATGTGGTTGCGTCGTTTTATTACGGAATTCCTATGGCCACCTTCCAGCTCCATCATCAGATCAGCTCGATGTCATAACATTACATTGTCACCCGATTTATACACGCATGCGAAATTTCAGTTCAATCGGTAACCGGGAACTGGATCCAAATTAAATTTGCAAGATTTGATTACAGACACATAGACAACAGACAGGTGAAAGTAATAAAAAGCTTGTAAAATAATCACTACATAGTTAACGTGGGTTTGTTCAAATCAAGAGTGAATAGGTTGTTACTGAACAAGCGTGCTACAACTGAGACTGCATCGTCACTTACCAACAGGTGAGATTGCGGTCAAACGCTTGTTTAGTCTGCTATAAAAAAAATACTTGCAAGTTTTCATTACAGGCAAACAGACAACGGACAGGTGAAAGTAATACAAAGCTTGTAAAATCTTGTGAAAGTCTTACCTGTCCACATGAGGCATTTCTTCCGCGAAGCTTAATACGTCAGGAAATTTATTCTCTATGGTTTCTACTAAGTAATGTAGTAACGTTTGTTTGTTCTCCAGATCTTTTGTCGCTGTTAACTGTAAAAAAAATATATTGTAGTAAACATAAAACTAACAAGTGAATTAAATTAAAAATAAGAAAAAATATTTTTTTTATTTATAATTAGTAGTAATAATATTAAAGGTTAAGTTATTGATTAATAGGTATGTATAATTGTATGAAATTTTTTTTTAAAATATTTTATATCATAAATTTGGTAAGCAGATATTTTTTGGCAATAAAGTAATTTTTTATTCTTATTCTTTATTCTTAAGTACTAAAGCAGTATTTTTTTAAATTGGGCAATAAATGTTTTTTTTTTATTATTATTATTAAATTAAAAATAAAAACCCCAACGCAACGCCTTCAAAATATGTAATTCAATGGTGGCGGCCATCTTGGATTTTAATTTTATCATAGTGCAATGAGGAAGTATTGTGGAAAAAAGTAATCCGCCATTTTGTAGCGGCGGCCATCTTGGACCGATTTCCACCAAACATAGCTATGAACACTCGACTAACTCTACTTTCAAATAAAAAAACGAAATCAAAATCCGTTCATCGGTTCGGGTGCTACGATGCCACAGACAGACACACACACACACACACACACACACAGACACGTCAAACTTATAACACCCCGTCGTTTTTGCGTCGGGGGTTAAAAAGATCCCCCTTACCTTAGTTAGAAAACTGATTTCAAATCCATAAGCACCCGCATTGTTAGAACCAGTATTCATGTAATTTCCCAACAGTAGTAAAAGCTCCAAGATCTTGGCGAATTTGCCGCTTGATTTGACCTCTTCACAAGCCGCTGTCCCCGATACTATGTCCTGAAAGAAATACATAATGTTTTGGATACATGAACATATAGGTTGGCCACACAACCTATAAATTGTGATTTGACTGTGACAGTGTAAGGGCAACCTGGGGGTTAGACAAGCGCCGATCGTTTGTCGCTATAGCTAAAAAAATGTACTGAGATGACAGTCGTTGTCGTTTGTTTTTCGATAACGAATGTCATCTCAGTACATTTTTTTTAGCGATAGCGACAAACGATTGGCGCTTGTCTAGGCCCCCAGTTCTGTTAAAAGAAAGATGAAAGAAATGATTTTATTTGAGCCAAAAACAGACGATACTTAAAACGTCATAAACTAAAGTAGGTAATATTATAAATAATAAATAAATAATAATAATAAATATTTCAGGACATTTCACACAGCGCCACCTAACCCCAAACTAAGCAACTTAATGCTTGTAATATGGTGATTAGGATAACGGATATAATACTTATATACTTTTCTTTTGTAAATACATACTTATAATAGATATTGAAAACCACCCAGACCAGAAACAAATACCTGTGATTATATTTTGTTCGTTTAACTAAGAGAATTTAAAAAACATTGATTTACGAACAAACATTTTTCTTTAAAAATTGATTTTTGTTCTATAGTCACTCGTAGTCCTTAAAAATGATATTGGTATGTACCCTCTACAGGAAAACCATGTTTAACTTCAGAAATAATCTCTGCTTAATATTCGCGTGACCACCTCTACGGGAAGAGCTGCCAAGAAACTCGAGTTTTTGATACTTACAGGTTTAACTTCAGATATGATCTCAGCGTAATGTTCCCTGAACGCTAGACTCCTAAGTCTTGGTCCTAATCTCTTAATGTCGCTAACTCTCATCGCAAACTGCTCAGCTTCGGTTAACTCGTCGAAACTGCACGACAATTCCGAGAGACGTTTCAGTTGATCCGCCGGGGGGAGGTACTGGAAATAAATAAATTTATTAATTAAAATTATTTAATTAAAATTAAGTTATTTATTTATTAATTACCGTGGCAAATGCCTTCATTGAGAAAAACAAACTAACAATACTACAGCTACTACAGCAGTAAAGAACACTTTTATTAACCACAGATCGGCCATTTATTAATTAAAAAATACAAAATCTAAACTGACTAGCCAAGACTTACAATTTTAGGCTAAACAATATATTCTTACTTAAAAGCAAAATAGTGTCATTATTATTTATTTATTAATACTTTATTGTAACACCACATGAAAATTAAAAATTTACAACAGTAATTAACAAACAAAACAAAGATGTTGCAACCGGCGGTCTTATCGCTAAAAGCGATCTCTTCCAGACAACCGTGCAGGAAGGGAGTAACATAATATGGCAAAAACTGGGTACTGGGTGGGCGATTGGGTTGAAGAGTCTTAACATCTTATGACTCTCAAGAATTCGGCGCAGTGCACCCAGAACTTTACCTTTGTAAAATCCTTGCTAGCACTGTATTAATTATGGGCAGCGTTATCTCTTACCATCAGGAGAGCGTCTTGCTCGTCTTCTTACTTCGTTGCATAAACAAGTGAAATTTTAAAAATACTTTTTAAAAACAAGCTTTAATTATTATTATCGTCTTGTATCATAAAGTACTCGTCAAGACGAATCAAATGAGCCCAAACTCGATGGGGTTGCGTTGTTGTATGACAGAGTTCCTATAGCCACCTTCCAGCTCCATCATCAGATCAGCTCGATGTCATAAAAATATTCCATTGTCATCCGATTTACACACGCATGCAAATTTTCAGCTCAATTGGAAACCGGGAAGTGGGTCAAATTAAACTTGCAAGATTTGATTACAGACAGACAGACAACAGACAGGTGAAAGTAATATAAAGCTTGTAAAAAAAGTAAGAAGACAAGACTGCGCCCAGCGGTTTATTCCATATCTTTTTTTTTTTAATTTTTCTGTTTTTTTTTTCACTAACCTGTATTAACAAATCCAACACATTAGCCGATAAGACCGCCGTGTCGCACTTCAATATGCACGTCCTAATTTGATCGTACGACATGTGCTTCAGGGATCCTCCTAGTAGAATACTTAGGTTTTGCGCCGCTTTGCTGTCTAGAACTTTTAGGTCTTTCACTTTCTTCATTGTGTGTACCCTGTGTCAAAATAGAAAAATATTGTTAAAATATGGAAATTAGTAGGAAAATTATGAATCAGTATCTTACTAATATTATAAACGTGAAAGTTTGTAAGAATGGATGTCTGGATGTGTGTTTGTTACTCTTACACGCCTAAACGGGTGGACCGATTGAGCTGAAAGTTGGTATAGAGATAGCTTAGACCCTGGAATAACACATAGGCATACAGTATAGCGGGTAAAACCGCTGGGCACAGCTAGTTTAGATAGATAGATAACCCTTTATTGAAACACAATATGTACAAAAACAACTTAAAACTATAATATAAACTTTAAGGGGCTGCGCAGACGACAGACTATCCATGACGCACTTTTTAGTCTGTGAAAATAGAACCTATGCAATTATATGCAGTAACGCACACGATGCGCAAAAAGTCCGGCGCACAAATAATCCGTGTAATTCGGGCAGACCGCACCGCGCCGCGCCGCGCCGCTCCGCACAAAAAGTGTGTGAAAAAAATTGAACGTTTGCTTCAACGCGCGCTAACGCAGACGGCACACACTTTAGTCGGCAATCTGCATTTGCTAGGGGTGGACGTAACGCTTCTTTCTTCTTCTTTTTCTGTACTTCATGTACAAAATAATACTTCGCGATCTCTGCACGATTCCATAGCGTCTACGTCCCTACAGCTCTGCCGACAGAATGATCGAAAATGTGCGTCGTGTGCGTTGAGTCTGTGAAAAATCCGCAACCGACTTTTTGTGCGCCGCAGACTCGATCGCACTAAAAGTGTGCCGTCTGCAGACACAGACTATCCATGACGCACTTTTAGTCTGTGAAAATAGAACCTATGCAATTATATTATTTGTGCGCTGGACTTTTTGCGCGTCGTGTGCGTTACTGCATATAATTGCATAGGTTCTATTTTCACAGACTAAAAAGTGCGTCATGGATAGTCTGTCGTCTGCGCAGCCCCTTAGTGTTACAATTTTTCAATTTTGGTTTTTCAATATCTATTATAAGTATGTTTTTACAAAAGAAAAGTATATAAGTATTATATCCGTTATCCTAACCACCATAACACAAGCATTAAGTTGCTTAGTTTGGGGTTAGGTGGCGCTGTGTGTAACGTTTATTTATTTATTATTATAATTAGCGGTCTCAACGCTAATAGCGATCTCTTCCAGACAACCGTGCAGGGAGAGGAGAACAGTTGATATTCACTATTCACATGGGTTAGGTGGTTAACCATATTTGAATGATACACTTACTTGTCAACATTATCTTCGCTTTTCTTGGCCAGCGGTTTACTTGAGAACTTTAATGCTAGACCGCTTAATATATCTGGAGACGCCAGTTTATCTTCTTGTACCTGAGGAAATATAAATTATTATTAACCCTTTAACCGCCACCGTCGGATATATCCGACAAGCCTGTTCTGTTACGTAACCGCCAGAGTCGTATATTTCCGACGAGCCGTATATTTCCGACTGCACTTTAAATCTACATTTTTTAAGTCATAACACTGTATTTTATAAAACTATACTCGTAATTAGATAAATAGTGAATAAAGTTATGATTTACAGTTGGTTTTATGCTTCTCTCCCAAATAGAATAAATATTAGACATCACTTTTATTGTAGGTATTTATAATTCAAAAAACTTGCCTGGCGCTAGGGGCACGACAAGTGATTTTAAGTCTGGCGGTTAAAAGTTTAATAATAAAAACGTTCCGCGACAAAAATGTTTTATCCTGTTGCCTGTGGTATAAACAAGTGAATAAAATTTAAAATTAAAAAACCCCCAACGCTATATAATATGTTCATGTTCGACATACCTTAACCCAAAACGCCTTTTCGGACATCTTCTGTGGAATGATAGTCTTCCAGTTGGCCCGTTTGAGGGGTCCTTCCACCGCGTACTTCTTCTTGGGTTTCAACCCGTGTGGTAGGACATCTGGTTGAGGCTACAAGTGAAATAAAAAAAAAACACTTGAAAAAAAACACTTTAAAGCTTATATAGAATAGTTTAAAATGAGGCTAAGTACAACAAACGACTGTAGAGCCTGTGGCGAGGGTACAGAAACCATGGAGCACATTTTATGTGAATGCGACGTTCTGGCTACGAAACGCATGAGCCTCCTTGGGACAGCGTACCCCAAACCGGAGGAGTACAGGTTTCTTGCTCTTAGTGGGATCACCACTCTAATAAACCACTTCTTCGAAGAGTAAGAAACGGTAGACAAGGGGTGAACACAATAGATCCCAATGGGTCGATGTGTAGCTGACTTTGTCAGCCCCCTATATAAGAAAAAATTTGTGCGTGTACTAGTTTACACACGTAAGTAGTGAAACTTCTTTAATTAAATTAAATTAAAATTTTAAATTTTTTAAATTCATGTTCATTGGAGAAAGTGAAAGTACTCTTCGTCTGAACCAACCGTGGTAGGGGCAAGAAACAAAAGATGGCGCGTAACTGAAAAATGTGACGCGCAACCGTGACGCGTAACCGAAAATGTGACGGTAATTTTTTTCCAACGCCGATAAAGAAGTTTCACTTCAATAAGGTACCAAAATACATGAAATAGTTATAACAAACCTAAAACTAGAGGTAAACAATCGGCGGTCTTATCGCATAAAGCAATCTCTTATAGACAACCTGGTTGGAAGGGAATTAGAGGAAAATTATAACTGCGGCGCGTAACAATGACTTTGTCATTTGAATTTTCTTTTATAATTATTACCATCTAGCACCAAAGTACTCGTCAAGACGAATCAAATGAGCCCAAACTCGATGGGGTTGCGTCGTTTAATAACGGAGTTCCTATGCCCACCTTCCAGCTCCATCATCAGATCAGCTCGATGTCATAATAATATTGCATTGTCATCCGATTTATACATGCATGCCAAATTTCAGCTCAATCAGAAATCGGGAAGTAGATCAAATTAAACTTGCAAGATTTGATTACAGACAAGCAACGGACAGGTGAATGTAAACAAGTGAAATTTTAAAAATACTTTTTAAAAACAAGCTTTAATTATCATTACCATCTTGCATCATATAGTACTCGTCAAGACGAATCAAATGAGCCCAAACTCGATGGGGTTGCGTTGTTTAATGACAGAGTTCCTATAGCCACCTTCCAGCTCCATCATCAGATCAGCTCCATGTCATAATAATATTGCATTGTCATCCGATTTACAAATTGCAAATTTTCAGCTCAATTGGAAACCGGGAAGTGGGTCAAATCAAACTTGCAAGATTTGATTACAGACAGACAGACAGACAGACAACAGACAGGTGAAAGTAATATAAAGCTTGTAAATAAAAGCTTGTAAATAAAGAAACCTATAAACATATATATGACTTATTCTCCCTCTCTTTTAAACTTTCATAACACCCGACGCCCGACAGGGTCCACAAATAACCTAGTTAAATGTATTTCAATCTGTAAGATCCTTAACAAGAAAATTATATGGAAAGTATTTGAATCTGAATCTAAAAAGTGACCCTATAAGGGTTCCGTTTTTTCCTTTTGAGGTACGGAACCCTAAAAACATACAAAAAAAAAGAAAGACAGAAAAATATTTATTTAAGCACGGAGACACAGGCACATAGAATATATCTATAACATTTTAACTCTTTACAATTTATCATATTTAATTCTCAATTAAATAGATGTTTATTTTATCTAACAAATAAAAATTATTTAGGGTATGAAACATACCATCCTAGGCATCATAAATCCGGGTGGGGGCGGGGGTCTAGGCCCCATTCCGGGCATCGGCGGGGGCGGGGGGCCCCCCGGCATGGGGGGCGGAGGGGGGCCTCCCATTCCCGGCATTGGAGGGGGAGGGGGGGCTCCACCTGTACAAATATAAAAACAATATAAAATAACATATTCCCGTTTCCGTGGGAATTTAGAAATGATAACTATCCTGGAAGTCAAAATACCTATATACCAAATTTCAGCTTAATAGTTTTAGCGGTTACAGAATTTTATTCCCGTTCCTGTGGGTATTTTGCAAAATCCCATCTTACTACTTGTCTACATTGTATAAGGAACCTATGTTCTAAATTTCATCACTCTAGGTCCAATGGTTTCGTATCCACAATGATAAGTCAGTCAGTTTACCTCTTTATATATAACTAGCGGTTACAAATTTAAATTATATTCCCGTTCCCGTGGGAATTTCTCAAAATCCCTTCTTATGCCTACGTAACCTAAAAAACTCGCTATCCAAATTTCAGCTCAATCGGTCCAGCGGTTTTGCCTCTACGATGATGAATCAGTCAGTTTTCCTCTTTTTATAATAGTATAGAAGTATAGATAGTATAGACAGATATTTATTATAATAAATAAATAATAATATTAATACCTGCACCAGGTAAAGGAGGCGGCGGCGGTGGCCCTCCACCTAAAAACGAGACAAAGATAGACAATTTACATGCGTGTGAGAGAGATAAACATAGTATTGTTTGTTTCTACTATAAAGGTGTTAAAAAGAGATAGAAAATAACATGCAGAGAAATTAGTGTTATCGTATAATAATATAAGGAAAAAGGCAATAAGCACGGCTATTCACTTATTTGTCAGGGAATCGAACCGAAGACCGAATTGTCAAAATGTATGAAATGGCGTGCAATGATGAAGGAATAGTATGGATGGGCCTCTTTTCGTTTTTAGTATATAAAATGATATTACACAAGCGTGGCAATTTTTCATTTTTCTTGTTGTTCATTGGTGCATTGGCTGTCAATCTTGACTTTTTACAAGCTTTTATTTACTTTCACTTGTCTGTTGTCTGTCTGTTTGTAATCAAATCTTGCAAGTTAAATTGAATTGAATAAATCGGATGACAATGAAATATTATTATGACATGGAGCTGATCTGATGATGATGAGGTGGCTATAGGAACTCCGTAATTAAACGACGTAACCCCATCGAGTTTGGGCTCATTTGATTCGTCTTGACGAGTACTTTATGGTTATAATAATAAAAGCTTGTTTTTAAGTTTTTTTTATTAAATTTCACTTGTTCATACATTTGACGGACCGCGTTGACCCTAGTTGACCGGTAAACTTATACGCAAAAGTAGCACTTAGAGCCGCACTGTGATGGTGTGTTACGTCGTACCGATTTAATACGTCATTTCATACGTTTTTGTCAATTCGGTCTTCGGTTCGATTCCCAGACGGATAAGTGAATAGCCCAGCCGTCGTAGCACATTTCGACATTGACATAAGACTAGCAACTCCCGTCCCACTGTCAAGAGTAATTGTCGTGTTGTAAGAGCACAATGACATTGGGAGTAGCTGCACATTGTATGCAATGACAGCGCGAGTAGCAAGAGTAGCGTCTTGATATAATGTCAGTTTAGTCTTGACAGTGGGACGGGAGTTGCTATTCTTATGTCAATGTCTTACTATGCTAAAGGGGTTGCTGACCACCCATTGTAGACCACATTTTTGTTTAGTTTTAGATTTAGACAATAAATTTCGTCATCCCCTACTGATAACCGCGGCGTTACCTACTGCCCGCACCAAGCGTTTTGCTTCGTCGTTCTTAATGAGAACTGGTCGAGTTTTGAACACTTTGCCGTCATCCGTGTTTCCCGAGCGGTACAACTTGGGTATCTTCAAGGCACGAGTGAATAGGCACCTTTCTAGGCATCTCTAGTGATCCATCGTCGACCGTATTTTCACTTTCCATCAGGTGGGATGTGGTCAAACGTAGGCTTATTTAGTATAAAAAAATAACATCCATTTTGAAACTCTTAAATAAAATAATAAATATTAGTAAACTAAATACCTACCCATTCCCGGCATTGGCGGTGGCGGTGGCCCAATACCTATTAATTAGAAAGAGATATATAGTTTTATTGCATGCACGTGAAAGAGATAGCTATATACATACATTGTGATATTAAAATTATCAGTGTTTCTCTACTATATCATGCATGTATTATACATATAAAGCTTCCCCTTGAATCACTCTATCTATTGAAAGAAACCGCATCAAAATCCGCGTAGTATTAAAGATCTAAGGATACATATGGACAGACAGACAGACCAGACGTAACTTTGTTTTATACTAAGTAATATGTAATGATAGATTTAACGGGCGCAGCTAGTCAAAATATATAAAAGGAAAGAGTGACTGATTGCTGACTGATCTATCAACGCACAGCCCAAACCACTGAACGGATTGGTATGAAATTTGGAACATAGATAGATTTTATGACGTAGACCCCCGCTAAGAAAGGATTTCGCCACGCGGGCAAAGACGCGAGCATAAGATAGATAGATAGATAGATAACGCTTTATTGATACAACATAAAAGAACTTAGAACTAAATACAATTTGTAATGTAGACAGTGTAACAATTGGCGGTCTTATCGCTAATAGCGATCTCTTCCAGACAACCAAACAGGGAAAGGAAATAAATTACGTACGACGGTGGTTGCAAGATATTAAGTGATGGAAATACATTATGTATAGTTACCTAACTACTAAAATACATAGTCACTACATAAATTTTAATATAATACACCAATACATATAGTAAATATAAAACTAAATATATATAATAACATTATAATATATTATTTGCCTTTATATAATGAAAATATATATATACATATATAATACACATACTATAGATAATATTATCATAGTGAAAGAAAGTGAGCCTTGACACGAAGTTTAAAAGTGGCAAGTGAAGGTGCACGTCTTATCTCCACAGGGAGATTGTTCCATAAGCGAACAGCTTCCACAGTGAAGGATCCACCATAGAAACCGGTGCTGTGTACTGGACATTTCAGAATTAGATAAGCTAGACTATCTATATATGCTTAACCTATGTGTTATTCCACTCTGAGCTATCTCTATACCAAATTTCAGTTCAATCGGTCCACCTATTTAGAAGTGAAAGAGTAACAAACATACATTCTTACAAACGTTCACATTTATTATATTAGTATGATTAGTAGAACATTAAATACCTACCCATTCCCGGCATTGGCGGTGGCGGTGGCCCAATACCTATTGATTAGAAAGAGATATAAATAGTGTTATAGCATGCGCGTGAAAGAGATAGCTATATACATTGTGACGTTAAATCCAAAGAAAAGTATCATTAATCATTCATTCAATGTAATTAATAACCAACCCGTCACAACATTTAAAGCGGTTGTAGACAAGGATTTATAACAGTCTCTCTGAATATCCACAGATCGGAATCATTCAGTAATAAAAAAAAACAACTTGTACTGGCGCTTCGCCGACCGCTGCCGTGGCGCGAGTAGCGTCTTGACATTATGTCAGTTTAGTCTTGACAGTGGGACGGGAGTTGCTACTCTTATGTCAATGTCTTACTATGCTAAAGGGGCTGGGTGATCCAGAATTAAATCTGTACCAGTAATCCCTTAGTCACCAATTCTTTGAAAAACCAATAATTAAATTATAAAATAACGTCAATTTTACCTCATTAAATAAAATAATAAATATTTCAGGACATTTCACACAGCGCTACCTAACTCCAAACAAAGCAACTTAATGCTTGTATTATGGTGGTTAGAGTAACGGATATAATACTTATATACTTTTCTTTTGTAAATACATACTTATAATAGATATTTAAACCACCCAGACCAGAAACAAATACCTGTGGATCACACAAACATTTGTCCCATGCGGGAATCGAACCCGCAAACTTCTGCGTTTCAAGCGGGTATTAGCCCACCGCGCCACAGAGGTTGTCATTCATTACTTATTGATGAATGGTTTAGGCGCTATTCGTCAAAAGCGCAATTCGTCAAAGGAGCAGATCGTTCAAAGCGCATTTGGTCTAAATGAAAAAGCTCAATTGGTATTTTTTTTATTTCAGTTTAGATGAGTATTTTTGTTACTTATTTGCGCTAAAAATACTGTATCTAAGGTACTGTATTTATAAATATAGGTAGCTTAGATCCTGAAATACATGATTGGGTAAATTTCAGCATGTTAAATCTTCTGGTGCAGCTTAGAAATAAGGTAAATAAAAAAGTTGGACGATTTGCGCCTCGGTTGTAAAAATGCGCTTTGGACAATTTGCGCCTCGGTTGTCCAAATGCGCTTTGGACAATTTGCGCCTCGGTTGTCCAAATGCGCTTTGGACAATTTGCGCCTCGGTTGTCCAAATGCGCTTTGGACAATATGCGCCTCGGTTGTCCAAATGCGCTTTGGACAATTTGCGCTTCGGTTGTCCAAATGCGCTTTTGGACAATTTGCGCCTAGGTTGTCCAATTGCGGACGAATAGTCCCTAAAGCTAATGAATTACCTGTAGGCATAGGTGGGGGGGGTGGTGCGGGCCCTCCTACAAACAAACATACTGCGATGTAATTCATGCATGTTATATGTGAATGTATAGGGATGTTGACAACATATCTTGGTACTTTTATGATTATTATTAATGTGAAGATTAGCTACATCTTACTAATATTATAAACGTGAAAGTTTGTAATGAATGTATGGATATACTAGCTGCGCCTGGCAATTTTACCCGCTGGACACCTATGTGTTATTCCAGGGTCTAGTTATCTCTATACAAAATTTATTTATTTATTCAGATCAATCACATAAACTTCAGATCAATCGGTCCACCCGTTTAGGCGTAAAAGAGTAACATACATTCATCCAGACATCCTTAAATTCTTACCAACTTTCAAGTTTGGATTTTATTTTTCAAATAAAATAGCTAAATTTTCAACACTATATATACAGGCACTATATATACAGGCACTATATATATAGGCTGAATAAACAGATATTTTTTTTTAATTTGTCAACGTCCTTATTTGATGAAAATTAACAATTTTAATAAAAAGAAAACAAAGGAAAAGAAATTTATCAAGAAAATAAACATTAATGATGACCAAAAATTTCAATACGACTGTTATGACTACGACATTTACTAAACTTTAAAAAGTCTGGTGAAACGAATTTCATGCAAAACATATGATAATTGTCAAAGTGTATGAAATTTATAGAATTTTCATGCAAAAATAATTTGAAAGTTTAGTTGAGTATTAAAAAATATAAATAAATACATACCTCCCGGCATTGGGGGTGGTGGGGGTGGTACGGGACCCCCTGGACTTCCGATAGTCTGAAAAGAACAAGTAAATTATAAATAAAATAGAATTGAAAACTCTTTATTGCACACACAAATCTAATCTATCTTCTATCTAAATATATGAAAGGAAAGAGTGACTAACCTCCGCGTAGTTTTAAGATATAAGCATACATAGGGACTAGGAAAAGAAAGACGGGGGGTGCGACTTTGTTCCCCATGAATACTATGTAATGAATTGTGTGATGAAGTGCTTCAACATGGGACTCCTTAAAAGGCAAGTAAACAGAGTGTTGGTCGGTTGGCAACGTACCAGCGGTACCCCTGGTATTGCAGGTATCCATAGGCGACGGTAGCCACTCACCATCAGAGCAGGGCTATTCACTTATCTGTTAGGGAACCGAACCGAATACCGAATTGTCAAAAATGTATGAAATGACATGTCAAGTTGTATCTACATAATACGTCATTTCATACATTTTTGAAAATTCGGTATTCGGTTCGGTTCTTTCACGGATAAGTGAATTACCCTGCAGGTGGGCCGTCTGCTTGTTTGTCACCTATTACATAATAATATGTGTATGGTCCAGTCTGGATCCCGTCCTCTAGATGTATCTCTTGTCAGGTTATGGACCCAGTATAAAATAAGCTGACTATATTTTACGTTATTTGGTGTTTCAATAAATAAAGAGTTACCATAGCTAATTTTAATGAAAACATATATTGGCAATAATAGCAATATTGCTAATGTGCGGTCGTCAAGTTATGGGCCCAGCATATTAAGATCACTATATTTTTTCAAATTTAATGAAAAACTCGTACATTAAGTGTAACATTACCTTGGCGATGCCTGCAATATTGCTAGTGTGCGGGCCCGCATTAATCCTCTTCAGTCGTCAGGTTATGGGCCCAGTGTAATATTAGACTCACGTCACACGTCACATACAAACATTCTTACCTTTATAATATCAGTAGGATTCAATGCATGTTTCATTCTTACCTTTATAATAGCAGTAGGATTCAATGCATCTTTCATTCTTACCTTTATAATAGCGGTAGGATTCAATGCATCTTTCATTCTTACCTTTATAATATCAGTAGGATTCAATGCATCTTTCATTCTTACCTTTATAATATCAGTAGGATTCAATGCATCTTTCATTCTTACCTTTATAATATCAGTAGGATTCAATGCATCTTTCATTCTTACCTTTATAATATCAGTAGGATTCAATGCATCTTTCATTCTTACCCTTATAATATCAGTAGGATTCAATGCATCTTTCATTCTTACCTTTATAATATCAGTAGGATTCAATGCATCTTTCATTCTTACCTTTATAATATCAGTAGGATTCAATGCATCTTTCATTCTTACCTTTATAATATCAGTAGGATTCAATGCATCTTTGATTTTCTTGTCAGGTTATGGACCCAGTCAGGTTATGCGCCTAGTATGTATAAGATTAGACTCACGTCTTATACAAACTTTCTTACCTTTACCACATTAGTAGAAATCATTGCATCTTTGATTTTCTTGCCAGGTTATGGGCCCAGCATATGTCATAGACTATACATAGAATAGAATAGAAAACTCTTTATTGTTCACACAAATACAATAATATAGCTTAGAACTAAGATTACACAGAAATAAGTGTCACAATTGACGGTCTTATCGCTAAAAGCGATCTCTTCCAGACAACTTTTAAATTATTATGTAACATTACCTTGGCGATGGCTGCAATATTGCTAGTGTGCGGGCCCGCATTGATCCTCTCCTGTAAATGTGCGGCGCGGGCCTCGGCCTCGTGTCGCGCGGCGATGGCTGCCTCCAGCTTGTTCTGCAACTCTTCTGTTTTACGCTCTTCTTCTATACGGGACTTCTCTGCGGGATAGATAGATAAGATAATCATTTATTAAATAACTAGCTTATGCTCGCGGCTTTGTCCGCGTGGCTAAATTCTATCTTAGCGGAGGTCTACTTAATGAAACCTATTTATATTCCAAATTTCAAGCTGATCCGTTGAGTGATAACGCCACCTAACCCTAAGCCAAAGAATAGATACTATTACTACGTAAAGAAGCGACACTCACCTCCCCCCGCCAAATTTTTTTCCTCCCCGCCAAGTGGTCTACGAGTTGGCTACATGCACAGGGTTGGCAGTTGGCAGTAATCAATAGCGCGTATATAATAATTTTTAATTTTAAGATATAACATTACATTATAAATTGGGTTTTATCGTTCGGTGTATGAATGATATTACCAATCAGTTATTCCAACAAAAATCTGAAGTTTTTTTAGATTCTAAATGGGTCCTAAATGTATTTACAGCCCTAAATGTATTCAAATAGGTCCTAAGTGTATTAATTTTCCACAAATTAAATATATCAAAACTAAAAATAACATTACGTAGCTAATAGTTATAATTTATGGACCCTGTCGGATATTGCAAAAAGCGCCATCTAGTCGATTTAACACGTACCACTTGCTGCAAAGTGAGTTTCGTATCAACCCTACGTAGTTAACACACACTATGATGAGTATACGCACGTTACGTGTTCAATGTAGTAGTAGTAGGTAATTACTGGTCGACAATTGTACCGAGTGTCATGGGCCTGCCTAAGCTAAGCAACCTAATGCTTGTGTTATGGTGGTTAGGATAACGGATATAAATAATACTTATATACTTTTTTTTTGTAAATACATACTTATAATAGACTAGCAAACCCGGCGAACTCCGTTTCGCCACCAGATGGTTTCCTGAAAAATTCCTGAATTTTCTTTGCTATAAACCTCACGGAGCCCGAGACCTTTCCAACGAATGCAAAACCGTGGAAATCGGTTCGTGCGTTCTGGAGTTATAGCGTCAGGGAGGAAAACCCGACTTATTTTTATATAGTAGAAAAAATAGACCCATTTCATAAACGTATATCATATTTTTATGCAAAAATATATGAAGTTTCAATATAAAAATACGTAAATAAAAATGATTTTTTAAATACTGCCTAAAACGTTTCGAACTGTCATCTGACAGCGCGTGACGTCATACCACTGGCTGGTCCTTACGCTTCCTATGAAATGTTCCTGATTTCGACAAATTTTAATTATTCATAACTTAAAAACCACTAAACCGATTTTGATGCAACTTATGCTGTGCCCTTAGTTGGAGCATACTTAAACCAAAAATAAAGTCAATAACCAAAATGAATCTTATATTTTCAGAGAGACATTTTAGTTATTGACTTTATTTTTGGTTTAAGTATGGACCAACTAAGGGCACAGTATAAGTTGCATCAAAATCGGTTCAGTGGTTTTTATGTTATAAATAATTAAAATGTGTCGAAATCAGGAACATTTCATAGGAAGCGTAAGGTCCAGCCAATGGTGTGACGTCACGCGCTCTGATTGGCGTTCGCATTCGCGTAACAATAAGTAAATTTTTTTGAAATTAAAATTGATTTTATTCAATTTTGGCTTGTAAATAGATCCTTAAAATGTGATTTTAGGTTTTTAAATACTGTCTTTTATGTGAAAAACATAACTTTATATCAATTCGTAACATGTGTCAACATCCCTATTTAACCTCAAATTCACGATCCACATAATTTTTTACAGTTCAACTTACCACCTTAAAGACAAATGCCTGCTGTTGAAATTTAATAAAAATTTGCCCAAGAACACGCTTTTTTTTGTGTTCATCCAAGGAGAGCCATTGGCTACTACGTTGCCAGTATTAATTCGAAATAAGGTTGCAATAAAACTTATCAATATCTTCCGCGCCGACACGGCCATTACCACCTTAAAGACAAATGCCTGCTGTTGACATTTGCCCAATATGCGCGTGGTTTCCAATTGAATAACTTATTTTTTTTACGTTTTTTTTCATTTCTTTTGAAATTTTTCCTGAATTTTCTTTGCTATAAACCTCGCGGAGCCCGAGACCTTTCCAACGAATGCAAAACCGTGGAAATCGGTTCGTGCGTTCTGGAGTTATAGCGTCAGGGAGGAAAACCCGACTTATTTTTATATAGTAGACTAGCTGTGTCCAGCGGTTTTACCCGCTGTACTGTAGCCAATGTGTTATTCCGGAGTCTGAGCTATCTCTATACCAAATTTCAGCTCAATCGGTCCACCCGTTTAGGCGTGAAAGAGTAACAAACATACATCCAGACATACATCCATACATTCTTACAAACATTCACGTTTATAAAATTAGTAAGATACAGAGAGCCACCCAGACCAGAAAGAAATATCTGTGGATCACACATTTGTCCCATGCGGAAATCGAACCCGCAACCTTCTGCGTTGCAGGCGGGTATTAGCCCACCGCGCCACAGAGGTCGTTAATATGTTATCATTGTAGTCGAAAACACTTTTGAAATGTGTGACAAGTGGATCTGAGCGTACTTCGTTACGCCTAACAGAAAAGTATGAGTTTTTACTACTTTATTATGCATACATATAAACATAGGCGATTTAGGGGGGGCAGGGGGGCAACCCCCCTCCCCCCAGAAGTATTGTAGAGGTACGAATTTTGCACATATTTCATGGTCAAGATTATAATTTTTTTGCTTGGCAAGCTGCTCGCGCACTTATTATTAAGGATATTTGAACTTTCTAACTGTTCAGAGCGAGCTAGACACACACTTTTCGTAGTAAAAAATATTTTTTGCCTGTCTGCACCTTGCCCCTCCCCTCCCCCCCAGGACCAAATCCTGGAGTTTCTAACCGGGAAGTGGATCAAATTTTACTTGCAAGATTTGATTACAGACAGACAACAGACAGGTGAAAGGAAATAAAAGCTTGTAAAATATATATCTTACCAACAAGTCCATCAATAAGTGGTTGTACATCAATATTGAATCTCTGCGTCAACCTGAAGTCGGGATCGTAACCGTTCTTGTGAAGAACTATTTGTGTGATGCATTCTTCTATTAATTTGTAATATGCTGGCCTGGAAATGATAATATTGGTGAGAAGAGTAGTTATTATTAGAGGAACTTCGAAAGAACTAAGCCGCTTCAACCATTTCTCTCTTTTGTGGCAGTCCATATAAATTTACAGAATTAACCCTTTCAAAACTGGCGTGCACAATTGTAGACATAAGATATAATGAAAAAAATGCATACCTTAATCTTAATACTAAGTAGAATGGGAGTCATATTTGTCCACATTAAGAAAAACTAGATTTTTCCGAAAAGTAGAACTAATTTTTTTTTTTTATAGTCTCCTTACTATACTTTAGACACATGGAATTTACCAATTCCTTAGGATGAAAAAAATAATTCAGGTCTGAAAGGGTTAATTTATTGTAAACTCCTCAAGATCAGCCCTGCATAATATTATTTCACACATTTTAAAAGTGTTTTCAGTAGGAGTTGCGTCGTTTAATTACAGAGTTCCTATGGCCACCTTCCAGCTCCATCATCAGATCAGCTCCATGTCGTAATAATATTGCATTGTCATCCGATTTATAAAAAAATCAGTTCAGAGTACCGAGAATTGGGTCAAATGAACTTGCAAGATTTGATTACAGACATACAGACAGACAACGGACAGGTGAAAGTAAATAAAAGCTTGTAAAAAAGAACTTACCTAATTAATTCATCATCTCTAATAAACAACAAATGTTGTAATATAGACAGTAGGTAAGGTTCAGCTGACGTGTCCAGAACTAAATTCTTCACTAACTCGAAACACTCGTTCGGATCGTTGAAATCCACTCTGAAACAAACCAATCGTTATATTATTATTTTAACACAATAAGACGACGATCTTCAAGGATATAACGCACTGCACTTATATACGAGTATGTCACCGGAAAATATTGTTCAAACCTAACCTAACCAACTGTTTTCGCTTTTTGGTCATGGCCACTTCAAAACTTTCGTAGCTCTATGGTATTCACACTTATAATTTTACGTGTTAGTTCAGTAAGTTTATCAATTTACGAAAATGTGGGCGTAAAATAATACAATTTATCTCTCGTTTGGAATCCTACAAGAGTTTATAAATTTCTTAGGAAATTTTAGGAAATTTATAAACTTACGAATCTTGTTATTTTCCGGTGACATATATATTTATCCTTTTATAAATACGCGAGGAAAGTAATATTAAGTTAATTTTTGGAAAAAATAAATCAATAAAATCAACACGAAGACTTTAAGAGCGTATATATCGAGTGACGCTCTCACGCTCGCACTATTTTCCAAATTTTGAAATATAAATTCATAGAATTAATTTATTGAAAATTCCTCAAGATTAGCCCTGTGTTATATTATTGTACATATTTTAAAAGTGATTTAAGTTTGATATATAAAAAAATGGCATTGGCAATATTGCCCATATTTAAACGAAACATATTTCAAAAAATCTCATCATGCCATTTTTCAATATATAAAACTGAAAACACTTTTAAAATGTGTGCAATATTATGCAGGGCTAATCTTGAGGAATTTTTAATAAATTAATTCTATGAATTAATTATAGTCCAGTAAAAGAAGAAATGTGGATCGAAAAGTCGAAAGCAGAAAAACTAACTTAGTAACTTTGTTTGGACTAGTTAGGAGATAAACATACTAAAAGTCCCCACCCCTCCGAGGTGAGCCCGAGGGGGGGGAGGCCGAAGAAGGTCCCATTTTTAGGTTTTTTGCTTATATGTCAAAAACTGTGCGTTGTAACATATTTTGTAGAGCTACATTATTAAACCTCATAAAATTTTCTACAACTTCGGCCTTGACACTTTTTATCTATCTCCAATCGTTGTCCAGCTATGAGCTTCCAAACATGGTCACAAAGTCAGTAAAAAAATCTTAAAAATAAAATTTGACCAACTTCTGGTTGTCGTATCATAATGAAACTTTGCAAATGTCTAGAAATCTGATGACAATTTAATAATCTGGTACTACTGAGCTGATGTGATGATGGAGCCAGGAGGTGTCTACTGAAACTCATCAATGGCTATTAGTAAAACCGGCGAGTTTAGGCTCATTACATTCGGATTGATGAGACGTAGGCACCTCCTGGTCCATTATCAGACCCTCGACAGCAAGTGTAATGAAAAAGTCTCATCGATTCGAATGTAATGTGCCCAAACTCGACGGGTTTACTAATAGTCATTGAAGAGTTTCAATAGACACCTCCTGGCTCCATCATCAGATCAGCTCAGTGGTACCAGATTATTAAACTGTCATCAGATTTCTAGACATTTGCAAAGTTTCATTATGATACGACAACCAGAAGTTGGTCAAATTTTATTTTTAATTTTTTTTTATCGACTTTGTATGCAAAAACTAATTTAAGCGTTTTCAAAATAGACCATGTTTGGAAGCTCATAGCTGGACAACGATTGGAGATAGATAAAAAGTGTCAAGGCCTAAGTTGTAGAAAATTTTATGAGGTTTAATAATGTAGTTCTACGAAATATGGTACAACGCACAGTTTTTGACATATAAGCAAAAAACCTAAAAATGGGACCTTCTTCGGCCTCCCCCCCCTCGGGCTCACCTCGGAGGGGTGGGGACTTTTAGTATGTTTATCTCCTAACTAGTCCAAACAAAGTTACTAAGTTAGTTTTTCTGCTTTCGACTTTTCGATCCACATACCCTTTTTGGGCACTCATTGACTGGGCTATTATAAGTATTGCCATTCAACGTGGCAATGCTGCCAGCATTCTGGGCACTCTGCCATCTGACAGCGGTTTGGAGCATGCGGATTTTCTGTAGATCGGCTTGTGGCCGATCTGTGGTTAATAAAAGTGTTCTTTACTGCTGTAGTAGCTGTAGTATTGTTAGTTTGTTTTTCTCAATAAAGGGATTTGCCACTTAAAAAAAAAAAAAAAAAAAAAAATTCTATGAATTTAAATTTCAAAATGTGTCAAATAGTGCGAGCGAGAGGGCGTCACTCGATATACACGCTCTTAATCTCCTTTTAACTTAAATTAGTTTGTGCAATTGCCGTTTTCATATCTTTTTAAAAGAAACCTGCGTCTGAGAGCTAATAATATCATACATACCTAACATCATCAAATTTGGCGAGGAACTCATCTTGATCAGCCGCGGAATGAGTATCAAACACATTCATTTGAATCTGTCGCGCGCCACCCCCCGCTGAACCAGATCTAAGATCCTCTGAAACAAGCGAAATTTAAAAAAATACTTTTTAAAAACAAGCTTTTAGGCGATTTTCACACTGCCCCGCATGATGCAGCGTAGCGCGTGGATGCGTGTTCTTCCGTTGCTTGTAAGTATCTCCGTTTGTATGGAAAACACGCACAGTCTAACACACTGAAAATGCATCCACGCGCGTTCATGCGGATCACGCGCATACACGCGGAGAAACATGCACCCCCGCGCGTAGGTGCGGGCCGAGACGCAAGGTATGGCACACCGAATCCCAGCCAAATCCAGTTTTGATCGAAGAAATGAGAGCCGCCGTGCGTGAATCTACAAACGCACCTACGCGCGTGAGTGCGCAAAAAACCCGCACGATGATGCAGATCTGCACTCCCGCAGGAACGCGCGTAGGTGCGTCGACACGCAATATGCAGCATGATGCGGGGCAGTGTGAAAATCGCCTTAATATTATTACCATCTAGCATCAAAGTACTCGTCAAGACGAATCAAATGAGCCCAAACTCGATGGGGTTACGGAGTTCCTATTTCTTCCAGCTCCATCATCAGATCAGCTCCATGTCATAATATTGCATTGTGATCCGATTTATACAATCATGCAAAATTTCAGGTCAATCGAAAAACGGGAATTGGATCAAATTACACTTGCAAGATTTTGATTACAGACAGACAATGGACAGGTTAAAGAAAATGAAAGCTTGTAATAAATAAACTTTTACTGGTGGTAGGCTTCGGCCGTGGCTAGTTACCACCCACTGGACAAAACCGTGTCGTCAAGCGGGCATTGTGACCGTGTTCCGGCATGATGTTCAGTGAAGCCAGGGAGGGATTTATCCCGCCTTCTAGGTATAGTCTGCTGCCATCTACGGCCGCATCGACGCTTAAGATCAGGCAAGATTGCGGTCAAAGGTTAACATAACGAATAAAAAAAAACTTGAGAGGTGTCAAGGGACACCCGGATGGAACGAAGTTCGATTAATGAAAATATCTGGCTTGCTTTCTATAAGAGAGAGAGAGAGAGAGAGACAGACAGAGAAACATGCGCACGCCGCACAGCTTACAATAACTTACTATAGCAAAAAATGTCGTGAAAACTTTTCGTAAGAATTTTTTCCGTCTAGCCCCCTTTCACAACTCGCGATAAGGAACTTCGTTCCAATAATATTCTAATAACTCTTACCTATTAAATCATAGAGTCCAGTTCTCATAAACTCGCTTCGCAGGTGTAACCTAAATTCTAACTCTTCAGGCTCCGTTATAATGGCGTTCATAAGTTGCATGCAACCAGTCTGAAATTAAATTAATATCATGTAAACATAATTATGAAAATTGAAAATATAGTTAAGAGCATAGGCGGATTTAAGGGGGGGGGCAAGGCCCCCCCTCCAGAAGCATTGTAGAGTTACGAATTTTGAACATATTTCATGGTCAAGATGTTTTTTTTTCTCAGTGCTCGCAGCAAGCTGCTCGCGCACTTATTATTAAGGGTATTTGAACTTTCTAACTGTTCAGAGCGAGCTTAACACACACTTTTTGGAGTAAAAATTATAATATTTTTGCCCGTCTGCATCTTAGCCCCCCAAAACCAAATCCTGGATCCGCCAGTGGTTAAGAGCGTATATATCGAGTGACGCTCTCGCGTTCGCACTATTTGACAAATTTTGAAATATTAATTCATAAAATTAATTTATTGAAAACAGACCAGCCCTGCATAATATTATTGCACACACTTTAAAAGTGTTTTCAATTTGATATATTCTGAATTATAATTATTTTTGTATGACTGTTAAATGTGACGAATTATCGGAAGACACATATCACTCGTTCTGCGAATATTTCTGCTAACTTCTAAAATATTCAAAAACTTTCTATGTCTTACCTTCAAACTCTCAGGAGCCTTGGCATCCAGTCCTTCAACGATAGGCAAAAACCTGGGCTTCCTGCTAGATTCCCCGGCCATGGTGATCGCTTCTAGAACTTTCTCATGACCGTTGGGAATTAGGCATATGGCTGCTAACACCTGGGAACGAATATAAGTTTTTAAACTAAAAGTATTTATATATTATGACTAGCATATGCTCGCGGCTTTTACCGCATGTCAAAATCCTTTCTAAGCGGAGGTTTACGTCATAAAAACTATCTATGTTCCAAATTCCGACCCAATCCGTCCAGCGGTTTAGGCTGTATGTTGATAGACAAATTAGTCACTCATTCCATCAATATATTTAGATATATTTTTTTATGTGATGAAGTAGAAGACCAGCAAGACGCTCTTCTGATGTTAAGAGATAACGCTGCCCTTAATCAGTACAGTGCTACCTAGGATTTCACAATGATGTGAAATTCCAGGAGCACAGCACCAACGCTTACTCAATAGTCATAAGATGTCAAGACTCTTCAGCCCAGTAATTTCACTAGCTACAGTGCCCTCCTACCGAAGCACAGTAATGTATAGTGGGTACTTATCCTGCCTTCTAGGTTAACTTTGCCTCTATCTACGGCCGCATATCTTGTAGTAATATGTATAGATCAATATATAACCACGCGGGAAAGTGGTTAAAGCCTGAATCGCAATTAAATAAAACCGGTCAAGTACGAGTACGACTCGAGCACCGAGGGTTCCGTACAAACCTATGGGTTTCTACAGAACCCTAAGGAAAAGTGGGTATAATATTATATACTGTAGGTTTTGATTCCCTTGCGAGTACTTGCGAGTTTGAAAATATGCGGCTAAAATTGCTGTTTCTTTTGATTGCGTTGACATAGATGTTTGATTTTTGTACAGCTTAAAGTTATTATAAAGCTGAGTATTTGGTATGAATTTCAATTTAATACCTGTACGCGTTCTTGAGGAAAGGGATACTAAATACAAAATTATTAAAAATATTTTTTTATATGATGTAACAAAAAATTTATAGTTTTCGCAATTTTTCCTATGCATGTGATTTAAGACGTTGCTGCGTACCAAATTCCAAGATTCTGAGTTAACGGCAAGTACCCTGTAGGTTTTGATTCCCTTGAGAGTAGTCGCGAGTTAAAAAATACGGCTAAAATTGCTGTTTTTTTTTAATGCGTTGAGATAGATGTTTGATTTTATTACAGTTTAAGGGTATAATAGACCTTAGTATTAGATATAAATTTCAGTTTAATACCTGCACGCGTTCATGAGAAATAAGGTAGAAAGTATGAAATTTTTAAAAATATTTTTTTATATGATGTAACTAAAAATATACAATTTTCGCAATTTTTCCTTTATCTGTGCTCTAAGGAGTTGCTTCTTGCCAAATTTCAAGATTCTGAGATCACGGGAAGTACCCTGTAGGTTTTGATTTTTTGAGAGTATTTGCGAGTTTAAAATTGCGACTAAAATGGCTGTTTCTTTTGAATGCGTTGATATAGAGGTTTGATTTTATTACAGTTTAAAGGTATTATAGACTTGAGTATTTGATATGAATTTCAATTTAACACGTCTACGCGTTCACGAGAAAAGGGGTAGAAAGTATGAAATTATTCAAAATATTTTTTTCATATGATGAAAATAAAAATTTATGGTTTTCGCAATTTTTCCTTTATCTGTACTCTAAGAAGCTGCTTCGTGATGCAAATTTCAAGATTCTGAGTTCACGAGAAGTACCCCGAAATGAGAGAAAATTTGCTGAAATTTGCGACATATTCGACTTTATCTTTTGATTGCGTTGGCCTAGAAGTTTGAATTTTTCACAGCACCAAGAGGCAATAGACCTTAGTATTTCCTATAAATTTCAGCTTGTTACGTCCACGCGTTCCTGAGAAAAAGGGTCTTGACAGACAGACAGACAGACAGACAGACAGACAGACAGACAGACGGACGGACGGACGGACAACAAAGTGATCCTATAAGGGTTCCGTTTTTTTCCTTTTGAGGTACGGAACCCTAAAAAACTGTATTGTTCGCTTAAAATCATCAAGGTCTACTACAAAAACGCTCGGTCTACTCAAATATCTCTTGGTCTACTATAGTCTTCTACTCAAAACTACTACTATCCGTTCCGAGTCATCAAGGTCTACTATGAAAACGGTCGGTCCACTCAAAAATACTTCGGTCTACTGAGATATCATACGGTCTACTAACCTTAGCTGCTTCGAGAGCACAGGTGGGTTTCCTAGCGTCAAGACTTCGTGCTAACACTGGTAATGCTTCTCTACACTCAAACATTGTTCGGATGCCCACTGTGTTGTTTAAAATGGCGGATAGACATCTTATGCACTCATATTGAACTCTGTCGTAGCGGGAATCACTGAAATCAAGTGAAATTTTAAAAAACAGGCTTTTATTATTATTACCATTTTGCATCATAAGGTACTCGTCCGGACGAATAAGCCCAAACTCGATGTGGTTGTGTTGTTTTATTACGGAGTTCTTATGGCCACCTTCCAACTCCATCATCAGATAAACTCGATGTCATAAAAATATTGCATTGTCATCCGATTTGCACACGCATGCAACATTTCAGCTCAATCAGAAACCAGGAAGTGGGTCAAATTTAACTTGCAAGACAACGGGCAGGTGAAAGTAAATAAAAGCTTGTAAAAATGGCTATCTCATAGATTATAATAAAGTGATAAATGGTCTTATTTTCTCCCTTTCTTACCGATAAAATCCTCTTCCACTGACAGCATGAAAATAAATAATTTCATACTTAATTTTACTTCTACTTTAGTGATTAACTTTCAAAATAATGTAGTTGGGCATTTTCAAAAAAATGTGTACCAAGTTCAGAAAATCGACTTTATTTTTAACATGCTTTTTTCTTCGAAATTTGAATATAATATAATAGAAAACATAGTTTATTATACATAAACATGAAAAAAGACGGGAAAATCAAGGTATTTTCCCAATAATATTGAAATAAGTGAACCTTGTAGGGAAATTGGTTTCCGTTCGTGACCAGCTTTAAACGCAAATAAAAAATTACATGTAAACATTAACGATTGGTTTTTTATTTTTTTAAACTAAGGATTAATATAGTTCGTAGATGAATAAAAGAAAATAGCCCTAAGCTTCGAAGATTAATAAATAATGATTCATTTTATTTCATTATGTGACATAGAGGGGACAGTCATACAATGGCGGCCTAAAATTATAAGGATGTATTTACATGGTGGACTTAAATAATATTAAGTAGTATATTTTTTTTGTTGCGGTGGTAGCCAAGGGGTTATGTGGTACAGTTGTCAATCTGAATCTGAATTTTCCCGCACCAATAACTATAATTAGTTATGTGTGTTATTTTACACTCGTTATACTTTTTATTACTTAGTTTATTCCGCTCGACGAACATCTAAGCTCGAGCATAGGCATATGCTGAAAATCAGCGCTGCGCATCCTTGCCAGCATAAAGCTGAGCATATGCCTTTTGCCTAATTAGTATCACATTTCTTTTAATTTTTAATACTATTCCTTAATTTTTCTTGGATATTTGTTATTATGGATATTAATGTAAATGTAAATTGTATTTTATTTTTTTGGGCAATAAAACTATTTTTTATTTTATTTTATTTATTTTATACTGATGGAAGTTTAAAAAATAACATTATAAACTAAGCCTTATATTTTTCCGACATATAGTGACTTGTCGTCCTGCATTATGTGACCGCAGGATCGGTCACGAATATGAAGTCACATAATGCGACATGCTTGAGGTTTTAAATTAATTAAAAATAGCCCATGAGACTTAGCTCTATAATTAATTTGATTTCAAATCAATAATGAATTTTCAAATAGGTCAGTCGTAATTAAAAGTAAAGGAAATGTTTATAAATAGAAAAAATGGTCACGGTAACCTGACCTAAAAAACATCCTCAGAAAAGACTGCTCATTAATATGTTCGCGCTGGGCTTCTGGTTAATCCAGAATGGAGATAAAATAGCTTCTATCGATGATAATACACATAAGGTTGCTAATTAGTGCGAAAAATAAACCATTTTCGATGTTTTTTGTATAAAAAGGCGGTCACAGAGATGGGAACTTCCTGCATGGTCAAAAACTGTATCCATACTATAAATATTAATATCTCGATAAAACTAATTGAATACGTGAAATGTTGCCTTTAAACTACTAAAATAAACCTTTCCAACTTCAAAAAACATATTTTCAATTACACTCGTATTGAAGAAAAAAAGTTATTAAAGATTTTCTAACTCAATCTGTGAAGGGGACATGCAAAATAGACTGCCTTTAATGGTTTATAAACCTCGTATTTTTAATATTTTAATGAAATAACAAATACTCTAAGTTTTATTTAACAGAATAATGTATTATTTATGCACTCCAATTCATGTATTCCTGCTAGTATGGTATTAACCATCAAAAAAAAAATTATAAAGTCAGGGGACAGCACAAAATGGAGTACAATTTTTTTTGAAAATGCCCAGTTATTATATCCAAATTAGTATTAAAGATTTAATACGCAGTTGTCTCTTTTACTCGTTTACGCGCAAGAGCAGGACAAATTAGAGTCATATGGGACAAGTGATTTTGAGCATTAGAACTGTATCCATAAAGTTGAATTTTGCTAGGCGCAATAAAATCAATGGCACCGAGAAAAACAAAACCTTAACTTGCATTAAGGTCGATTCATCATCATCATCTCAGCCGTAGGATGTCCACTGCTGAACATAGGCCTCCCCTTTGGACTTCCATATGTACCGGTTGGAAGCGACCTGCATCCAGCGTCTTCCGGCGACCTATATGAGGTCGTCTGTCCACCTTCTGGGTGGATGTCCTACGCTGCGTTTGCTAGTCCGTGGTCTCCACTCGAGCACTTTTCGACCCCATCGGCCATCCGCTCTACGTGCTATGTGGCCTGCCCATTGCCACTTCAGCTTGCCAATCCGCTGGGCTATGTCGGTGACTTTAGTTCGTCTACGGATCTCTTCATTTCTGATTCGATCTCGTAGAGAAACCCCGAGCATAATAGCCCTTTCCATATCACGCTGAACGACTTTGAGCTTCAAGATGAGGCCAATAGTGAAGGACCACGTTTCGGTGCCATAAGTCATCACCTAACACACATTGATTCCTTTTATATATTTAGAGTATAGATATAGATAAAATATTACTTACTTGGAATAACACAAATTGAGGGTAGACAGCAGGCTAACAATTCCTTTAGTCCCAAAATCTTCTATCCACGACAGGGGATTATTGGTGAGTGATATCCTTAAGTTTTCTAAGCAGCCGTGCAGTTTACCCACAGATAGCTCTGGTTGGTTCAGATAAGTCACATAGTCTGATGGTTTTTCGAATTTAGATCTACCCTCCTGAAAAAGATTTAGAATAAGATACTAAATAAGTAAAAGAAAAAACTTTTAAAAACAAGCTTTTATTATCATAACCATCCAGCACCAAAGTAGTCGTCAAGACGAATCAAATGAGCCCAACTCGATGGGGCTGCGTCGTTTAATTACGGAGTTCCTATGGCTTTCCAGCTCCATGATCAAATCAGCGTCGTCATAATAATATTGCATTATCATCCGATTTATATGTTTTACATGCTCAATCAGCTCAATCGAAAACCGGGAAGTGGATCAAATGTAACTTGCAAGATTTGATTACAGAAAGACAACAGACAGGTGAAAGTAAATAAAAAAGCTTATAATAAGGCAATAAGTCGAGAGTCTAAACTAACCTGAGTTTTATCCGTGACGAATCTGTACTGAACCAACATTTTCTTCTGCTGATCTCGGGAGTACTTCCTGAGTGGCTCTTTCTTCGCTTCACTGAGATTCATGTCCGACTGAAATGCAAAACAATAAATAAATAAATTATAAATATTTCAGGTTTTTTTTTATTCGTTATAGGTTAGCCTTTGACCACGATCTCGCGTGATCTTAACCGACGATGCGACCGTAGATGGTAGCAGACTAAACCTAGAAGGCGGGATAACCCCCCCCCCCCCTGGCTTCACTGAACATCATGCCAGTACACGGTCACAATGACCGCTTTGGCGACACGGTTTTGTCCAGTGGGTGGTAACTAGCCACGACCGAAGCCTACCATCAGTACAGCGAGTGGAAAACCGCACGTAACTAATTAAAGTTATTTTCACACAGCGCCACCTAACCCCAAGCTAAGCAACTTAATGCTTGTGTTATGGTGGTTAGGATAACGGATACACTTTAAGATATGTTAATTGTGTTATATTGGTAGGCTTCGGTCGAGTCGAGAGTCTAGTAACCACTATAACAACAAAAACTTCGGTGAAACCATGATTTTATTTATTTATTTCGTACACATGTAGGTAATTAATATAAAAAAACAACCCATGCACTTGGTACGTCGTTTTATCCCGATACTACCCATCACTACGTTGTTTTATACCAAAACTTCTCAAATATTCGCAACATGGTAAAGTCAAGTTCTAAGACATACCAGCATCTCCTCAAACCGCCTCTGTAGCTGGGCGTCATCCAGCGCATCAATCTTGCTGGTGTACTCCTCGTTGCATCAATATGATAAAATACGTACGTTGTTTTATCCCGATGTGATATATACTACGTTGTTTTATACCAAAACTTTCCAGAACTTCGCAACACGGTAAAGTCACAGTAAAGAGATATACACACAGTATTTTGACTAACTAGAAGTTCTTTACCGTGGTAAAGTCAAGTTATATCATACCAGCATCTCCTCAAACCGCCTCTGCAGCTGGGCGTCATCCAGCGCATCAATCTTGTTGGTGTACTCCTCGTCATCTTCAGCTCGGGGGTCGGCACCGCGCGGCACAGTGTCGTAGCCACGCTCGATCTGCCCGCCGGCCTTCTTCGGCCGCCCGAACCATGTGTCCAGCTGGAATAAATACATAGAACGTTATAGAATATTGATTAGTATAGGGATAATGAAGAAGAGAATCATCAGAAATGAAGGATCCGTAATATCCGAACTAAATTCACCGATATAGCCTAGCAGATTAGCAAGCTGAAGTGGCAATGGGCAGGCCACATAGCGCGCAGAGCGGATGACCGATGGGGTCGAAAAATGCTCGAGACCACGGACTAGTAAACGAAGCGTAGGACGTCCACACACAGGTGGACAGACAACCTTATAAAGGTCAACGGAGGACGCTGGATGCAGGTCGCTTCCAAGCGGTATATATGGAAGTCCAAAGGGAAGGCCTATGTTCAGCAGTGGACGTCCTACGGCTGAGATGGTGATGATGATAATAGCATTAATAGGTAAGTAGGGTAACCTGTTCTGTTGGAGTATAACCCTCAATTATTGTATATAGAAGTTCATGTTACTGATAAATTAAACCTTCTTAACACATAGGCTGCGGCGGCGTTTTTTAAAACTACCCACGGTCCGGAAATTAATTTTGTTTTTTTTTGTATTTTGTTTGTTTTGTATTTGTTTTGTAGTGTTTTGTGTATTTTGTGTGTTTTTTTTTTATTTTGTATGGAAAAATCAGTAGACAAAACAGAAAATTGTGTGTGTGGCACACGCGTTCCGACCTCAAAAACACAGCTATTGTGTTTCCGCAGTCAATGTGTTAAAGAGTCTAGTATATGCTGGGTAACTGTATCGCTCGTTTTATTTGTCGATAGGTCTTCGGTTCGGGAATACATACTCCCGCCTAGTTCCCGTTGGGGTAGGCAGAGACTATTTTCCTCTACTTAGTACGATCCTGACACACCTCTTTCGGGTTTCGAATTCGTGAATATGTAATATCAATATTTTGTATCTCTTAGTACCTACTATTTGCTACCTCATATCAAAATTTAGACCTCAGCAGGGCTATTCACTTATCCGTTAGGGAACCGAACCGGAGACCGAATTGTCAGAAATGTATGAAATGACGTATTACGTCGTATCGATTTAGAGTCATAGCTCATTAGAGCCACCCGGCACCCACTCCGCACCGCCTCGCCTCGTGCGGTTAGTATTCTTTATTATGGACTTGTATGGGTATGCGCTCGGCGCTCACTACATCAACTACATCAACTCCGTAACGTCCCCGGATCGCCTCGGTCGCAAGGCGAGGCGGTGCGGAGTGGGTGCCGGGTGGCTCTAATGAGCTATGACCCTTAATAATACGTCATTTCATACAATTTTGACAATTCGGTCTTCGGATCGGTTCCCTTACGGATAAGTGAATATCCCTCTAGGTGCAGATCATAGGACTCAATGTCACCAGTTACAAATACCATAGCCCATCAAAGGGTCACAGACCCGACCCACATACAAAACAAATTAGGCCTATCAATATGATCGTAAATCAATTAGTACATTGAACATTGTCACGTCAGTTTGACCAATCGATTCAACACAATGGTATGCCGTAATGTTATGGTGGGCAATTTGGCAAGGTCTGACATTGCCTCATCACCTTTTTATGGCAGGCTAAACAAGCGTTTGACCGCAATCTCACCTGTTGGTAAGTGACGATGCAGTCTAAGTTGTAGCACGCTTGTTCAGTAGAAAACTATTCACCTCTTGATTTGAACAACCCCACGATATAGCATTCAGGAAACACTGTTAATCACCTCATTGTTTTTCCTCGATAAAAACTAAAGACGATGTCATTCAAAGCCTGGACGCGCGAGTTTTTTGGAGTTTCGTACCTCTAAAGGAAAAACGAAACCCTTATATGATCACTCGGTCGTCTGTCTGTCTATGCGTTATTTCAGGGTCTAAGCTATCTCTATACCAAATTTCACGTCCATCCGTTCACCCGTTTAGCCGCGAAGAAGTAACAAACATAAAGATAAAGATTTATTAAGATAAAGATTTCGCATTTAGTATAAGTGTGATTATTGTGCCCGTCCCCGTCTCTCGACTATATGTAGGCAGAGAGTCCTCAAGTTCTTCGGGCACACAGTCAGGAGAGACCCAGACGGCCTGGAGAGGCTGATTTTCACCGGCTGTGTCGAAGGGAAGAGGGGCAGAGGGCGCTCGCCTACAAGATGGACCCACACGACCCAGGACGCTAAAGGAGCCACCTTGCAAACCTCCATACAGATGGCGCAAGACAGAAGCGTCTGGGGGGAACTGGTGGCAAGGACTACGCATCACAGTCACGTCCCTCAGTCATGAGGATACGACAAAGAAGAAGATTATGGTCCAAAGCCAAATAAATAATTTTATTTACACTGTGGGTTTTAGTATATGTTTAGTACTTAGGTACTTATACACATAGGTAGGTTATACATATAGGTACTTATTGCCAGTATTTTGACCCACTTTTAATCCCATTTCGCACATATTAAAGCAATAAACCTTCAAGAAATTCGCACATGTAAATCTGGCACCATCAAGACATACAAACGATTCGGCACGAAGGCCATATGAGTCAACGACTAACGGCTTAGGCATTATTAAAGGTAGTCTGCATTGAATAATAAGTACGTAGGTAATAGGAATATGTCCAAAAATATTTCTTTGTCCGTCAAATAGAACAAGTTAAATTTTAAAAAAAACAAGCTTTATTATTATTACCATGTAGCCACCAAAGTACTCGTCAAAGCGAATCAAATGAGCCCAAACTCGATGGGGTTGCGTCGTTTAATTACGGAGTTCAAAACCGCTGGGCGCAACTAGTTCATAAAGATGTCAAGATAAATAAAACTTACAGAAAACGGCGACTTTTCTCTCACAAAATCACCCACCACTTTTAAATTCTCCATTTTATAAACACAAATTTTATCCCTTCATGGGGACGAGAAGACTATAAATTCGAAAAAAAAATAACTAAACAAAATACAACAACTACACAAAACTACTAAATAACTACACAAAATTTCAAATCTTCATTTATCCCGCAAAAAAATAAAATTTCAAATACAGACAATTTTAAATATATATTTTTAAAATCCGGACAATTCCTTTTGTCTTTTTGATGGGTCCAATTTTCTAAATTTTCTATGTATTTTTTATCCAATTATTAATTTATATTCTTCCAATTCACAAGCAAATTTACGCACTTTTAATTAAATTTTTGATATGTTTTGTAAATAAGTACTAAAATTTAATTCACTTTTGTAACGTTTTTTGGCAAATTTAGATCTAACACGACTTTTATTACTATAGGTGGAAAAATATAATATTGTTTTGTAAATAAATAAAAGAAAACAATTTATTAATGCACTGCACAATGTGCCAAGTTTACCAACAGAATGGGGCTTCTGTAGTGTTTACACCATCGACTAAAATACCCCACTTTTTGAGTTCATGTAGCCACTGGTAGGGTGACAGTTAGGTTCTATAAAGTTGGGATAAAATGCCAGTTGCATTTTTTTAATTAATTTATTTAGGGGACCTCCCAAACATGTAAGATAGGGGTGATTTTTTTTTTCTGGCTGATCTCATCATATGGGGTATTGTTGAATATGTACCTACCTGTGGCCACCAATGAGACAAAAAACAGTTTACAAATATTCATTATTTCATGAAAATACGCGATATAGGTCATAAACTAGTTGAATATCATTGTATTGTAGTCCAGTAAAAGAAGAAATGTGGATCGAAAAGTCGAAAGCAGAAAAACTAACTTAGTAACTTTGTTTGGACTAGTTAGGAGATAAACATACTAAAAGTCCCCATCCCTCCGAGGTGAGCCCGAGGGGGGGGAGGCCGAAGAAGGTCCCATTTTTAGGTCTTTTGCTTATATGTCAAAAACTGTGCGTTGTACGATATTTTGTTGTACTACATTATTAAACCTCATAAAATTTTCTACAACTTCGGCCTTGACACTTTTTATCTATCTCCAATCGTTGTCCAGCTATGAGCTTCCAAACATGGTCTATTTTGAAAACGCTTAAATTAGTTTTCCATACAAAGTCAGTAAAAAAATCTTACAAATAAAATTTGACCAACTTCTGGTTGTCGTATCATAATGAAACTTTGCAAATGTCTAAAAATCTGATGACAATTTAATAATCTGGTACTACTGAGCTGATGTGATGATGGAGCCAGGAGGTGTCTACTGAAACTGATCAATGGCTATTAGTAAAACCGGCGAGTTTAGGCTCATTACATTCGGATTGATGAGACGTAGGCACCTCCTGGTCCATTATCAGACCCTCGACAGCAAGTGTAATGAAAAAGTCTCATCGATTCGAATGTAATGTGCCCAAACTCGACGGGTTTACTAATAGTCATAGAAGAGTTTCATTAGACACCTCCTGGCTCCATCATCAGATCTGCTCAGTGGTACCAGATTATTAAACTGTCATCAGATTTCTAGACATTTGCAAAGTTTCATTATGATAAGACAACCAGAAGTTGGTCAAATTTTATTTTTAAGATTTTTTTACTGACTTTGTATGGAAAACTAATTTAAGCATTTTCAAAATAGACCATGTTTGGAAGCTCATAGCTGGACAATGATTGGAGATAGATAACAAGTGTCAAGGCCGAAGTTGTAGAAAATTTTATGAGGTTTCATAATGTAGTACAACAAAATATCGTACAACGCACAGTTTTTGACATATAAGCAAAAAACCTAAAAATGGGACCTTCTTCGGCCTCCCCCTCCTCGGGCTCACCTCGGAGGGGTGGGGACTTTTAGTATGTTTATCTCCTAACTAGTCCAAACAAAGTTACTAAGTTAGTTTTTCTGCTTTCGACTTTTCGATCCACATACCCTTTTTGGGCACTCATTGACTGGGCTATTGTCTCAAATTGCATTAAAATTTTGGAAAAAAAACGAAACACAGGTATTATTGTCAAAGTAAAGCAGTTTGACATAGTTTGACAAACAGCATAAACCGGCCAAGCTGAAAGGTACGGAAAAAAATAGGTTCTCCTTTTTCTTCACACAGAATTTTCCCTATTGCCATCACACTCCCACATAAAATGGCTACTTCTAGTGGTATTACTTCTGTGTGTACCTACTACAAAATGAGGGATGGAATGCTAAGAAACTTTTTCGATTTATTATTCTCTTTGAAAGATATTCACGTTAAAAACTTTTTTGAGCGCCCCCAATGCTAATATCTGAATTTACCTTCACCTGTATTTACTTTAAAACTTTGAAAAGGTTAGAATACTAGGCTTTAGGTTTAGCTCAATTGGTTCAACCGTTTAGGCGTGAAGGGATAACATACCCACTACCCACGCATTTATACTATTCGCAGGATTGCTTTTCTCTCAGAAAAATATCTCTATAATGTTAGAATCAGGCAATCAAAAGCTAATGGTATCTTCAATATCCATTATTTATTTATCTTTTGAGCATTTTAAGAATTTTCTATATTTTTAACATCTGACATCTTTCATAATAATTACGACAACCGTGTCTATGGCAACTGTCATCTTACATTATGACCATAGACATTGCCAAAGAGTATCTGGGGGCACGGTAGTGCTCCCGCCAAGTCGAGCGCGAAGCAAGCACTGCCGTACCATCCTTTACAGGAACCATTTCGCCGCATTTTCAGGCCCCTATTTGAGAACCTCTGGATAAGACTAGAACACAGAAATTTTCGTCATCCAGTAAGCTATAATTACATACTTCAAATCCAAAATTTCAAGTCTGTAGGTCATTAAGTTCCGAAGTTAAGCATAAGCAAAGTTTCGCATTTTCGACACTCACTCATGATCATCAAAATAGAACTAGTACTTCCCATAAACTCAGAGAGTTGAAATTTGGTACATACTTAGAATTTATTGTATAAACCATAGAAAAACTAAAAAAATATGCAATTTCGGTCTCGTTTTCATAAACAAGCAGCTCCATCGAGACTTGGCTAGTTTTTTACAGAATGTTTTTGGTGGGATTTATATTACATTAAGAAGGTATTAAATGGCATATAAATAATGAGGTGACCGTACAATAATTCAAAACCATGGTCAACCTACAAAAAGTCCAAAAATACACATCTTCTCACGACACTTTTATAAAGATGATCTACTTTGCGCGCTGATTTAGCATTTACGCTTGTCAGTTCTAAATATAGATCCTAAACAACACTATCGCAGCTTTGAAACGAAAGGGCCACAAATCAAAAATATCCAAAATTGCTTTTAATAAACAATTGGTCAGTATCTAAATATTACTAATATTATAAACGTGAAATTTTGTAAGAATGGATGTCAGGATGTATGTTTGTTACTCCTTCACGCCTAAACGGGTGGACCGATTGAGCTTAAATTTGGTATAGAGATAGCTTAGACCCTGGAATAACACATAGGCTACAGTACAGCAGGTAAAACCGCTGGGCGCAGCTAGTAGGTATATAAGTTTTTCGAATGGACGCAACCGTGTTTCGGAAGGCACGTAAAACTGTGGGTCCTGGCTGTTTCATATAAGATGTTAATGTAGATTGCAATGGCTAATTCATGTTACAGGCCTTGTAAGTAATTTCGGTGACATGTAACTGCGACATAAATTAGCCACGCACAACCTATAATTGTGATTTGATTCTGACAATGTTAGGTAACCTGTTCTATTGGACTATAAACCTCAATTATTAATTATTGAGTATTTTCATAAAAAAAACTTAAAGCATTGTAAGTAAATAACATAAACAATAAACAAGTGAAATTTTAAAAATACTTTTTAAAAACAAGCTTTAATTATCATTACCATCTTGCATCATATAGTACTCGTCAAGACGAATCAAATGAGCCCAAACTCGATGGGGTTGCGTTGTTTAATGACAGAGTTCCTATAGCCACCTTCCAGCTCCATCATCAGATCAGCTCCATGTCAAAATAATATTGCATTGTCATCCGATTTACACACGCATGCAAATTTTCAGCTCAATTGGAAACCGGGAAGTGGGTCAAATCAAACTTGCAAGATTTGATTACAGACAGACAGACAGACAGACAACAGACAGGTGAAAGTAATATAAAGAAACCTTTTTAACGCGCTCTCCTCTAAAATTCGTAATTTTGATTTGTAGGCATTTTGTTTTAAAGCTGCGACTTGTCAAAAATTTCGCACAAACTAACATTACTATGCCTAACCATGTGATTAAATACTAGTATTTAATCACTTTTTAATTAAAACAATGTAATGCAATTTTAAAATTGTATATTTTTAGTATGGACATATAAGTTAATATATAAATAAATATTATTTTAGGTCAAGTTCATACTGCAAATTTTAAGGTAAAGGTTGGCGAAGAATAAAATATGACGTAATGTACGATCGCCTCCCACGCGGATAGAGGCGCTTTCATATCTACTGGTAAACTATGCTGTGCTTCGGTAGGAGTGCACTGTAGCTAGTGAAATTACTGGGCTGAAAAGTTGTAAGAAGAGAAGAAAGAAAGCTTGAGTAAAAAGCGCTGGTGCAGTGCTACCTAGAATTTCACATTAATATTAAATCCTGGGTATCACTGTACTGATTATGGGCAGCGCTATCTCTTAGCATCAGGAGAGCGTCTTGCTCGTCCTATTACTTCTTTGTATAAATTTAAAAAAAAACAACCTATTTACAATACTACGCAACGGATTTTGATGCGGTTCTTTTAATAGATAGAGTGATACAAGAGGAAGATTTATACGTTTAATATATGCATCATATTATAGTAGAAACTCTGATAATATTTGCTCTAAGGCGCTACTAAGTGCACGCGTGTCTACTAGTTATTTTTAGGTATTTAGTATTTACGCAATGTCAAACATAGAAATCAATTAGTTACCCTATATCATGTGTGTGTGTGTGTTTTTTTATAACATTTTAAACTTCCGCGATTTAAACTCATTTTAATTATTATATTAGTCGGGACTTATCGCGCCTATTGTCTGGGCTTATTTATTTTTTTCAAAATAAATTAAACCCTGGAAAGTCAACTCCTCGTCCTCTCTCTTATGGCACAGCCGGAATGTATGAAATATTGTTCCGTACTGCACACGTTTACCGTCAGCACGTATGAACGTCGCATAATATCTATTTATGTCCATGATACGAGTAGCTTTATGAGTAATGACTACTTAATTACTTGTCGTCAAACAAGAGATGAGCTGTTTAGAGGAGTGTTAAAGGATTGGCGCATCTTGGATGAAATAGGCATGTTGACATGGTCAAAAACTTTAAAATATAACAATCTGTAATTTTAATAATTAAACAAATAAGACACGTATTTTTTGGGGTGTGAATAAAAGGAGTGAAAAATTAAAAAAATACTTTTTAAAAACAAGCTTTTATTGTTATTACCACCTAGCACTCTAGCACCAAAGTACTCGTAAAGACGAATCAAACGAGCCGAAACTCAATAGGGTTGCGTCGTTGAATTACAGAGTTCCTATGGTCACCTTCCAGCTCCATCATCAGATCAGCTCCATGTCATAATAATATTGCATTGTCATCCGATTAACACACGCATGCAAATTTTCAGCTCAATTGGAAACCGGGAAGTGGGTCAAATCAAACTTGCAAGATTTGATTACAGACAGACAGACAGACAGACAGACAGACAGACAACAGACAGGTGAAAGTAATATAAAGCTTGTAAAAATACATTCTGTTATCTAAAATTTTACTCATCTATGACATCATCAATACATTAGTCATATTGTTTGAATATAATATTATATTAGCAAGGTCGTGTATTAAATATTTGTACAAAACCGTGACTTGGAGCGCTCGTGATTTGTCTACGAACTAAGCTACGAATAAACCAAAAAATACTTGTCTAATATTTTTTATTATAAACTATGGACTTTTGGCAATTCGAATCTAGTAGGTATAATATCAGTAGATAAATAATAAGGTACCAACATAAACCAAGGAATTAAGTTGACGCCACACAAAGTCGTGCACAAAATGAAGATCACGACCGCTTTACCGCTCCGTCCCGCCTCTATCTGCCGTCGCCTTTATATGTATTCTACTATATGTGTTATTCCAGACCCCAAGCTATCTCTATACCAAATTTCAGCTCAATCGGTCCACCCGTTTAGGCACGAAGAAGTAACAAACATACACACTCACAAACTTTCGCATTTATGTATAATATTAGTATGATGTGATGAAATGTGAATAGCACCTTTTTACAAGCTTGTATTTACTTTCACCTGTCTGTTATCAGTCTGTAATCAAATCTTGCAACTTGCAACTTTAATTTGGTCCACTTGGTTTCCGATTGAGTTGAAATTTTGCATGCATGTATTAATCGGATGACAATGCATCAGATGGCATCGAGGAAGGTGGCCTTAGGAACTCCGTAATTAAACGACGTAACCCCGTCGAGTTTGGGCTCGTTTGATTCGTCTCGACGAGTACTTTGGTGCTAGATGGTAATAATAATAAAAGCTTGTTTTTTTAGTATATTTTTAAATTTCACTTGTTAATTTTATCTTCGCGCGAACATTGGTGCCAAGTGGAGTGCTTTAAGCTGGTCAAACTGCAAATGTTCTCAGAACCAATCACTCATAGGCTACCATTTTAGGAACAATAGCAAGTCTAGATGTCTAGGAATGTAGACGCCCTAGATATTGGATTGAAACCTTGATGTTACACCTGTTGATGACTTTAAATCATAACTAGCTACGCCTATCGGTTTTACCCGCTGTACTGTAGCCTATGTGTTATTCCAGGGTCTAAGCTAGCTCTAGACCAAATTTCAGTTCAATCGGTCCACCCCTAGCAAATGCAGATTGCGGACTAAAGTGTGTGCCGTCTGCGTTAGCGCGCGTTGAAGCAAACGTTCAATTTTTTTCACACACTTTTTGTGCGGAGCGGCGCGGCGCGGCGCGGTGCGGTCTGCCCGAATTACACGGATTATTTGTGCGCCGGACTTTTTGCGCGTCGTGTGCGTTACTGCATATAATTGCATAGGTTCTATTTTCACAGACTAAAAAGTGCGTCTGTCGTCTGCGCAGCCCCTTATTAGTTAGACTAGCTGGTCCCAGCGGTTTTATCCGCTGTACTGTAGCCTAAGGGTTATTCAAGGGTCTATGTTATCCCTATACCAAATATCAGCTCAATCGGTCCACCCGTTTAGCCGTTAAAGTGTAACACGCACAATATCGAAGCACAATGCACACATTCACACTTACCCCTTTCCTTCGCCACGTTTCTCTTCTCGATAGCCTCGGCAGGCTGTTGTAGCGCTTGTCTGACATTGTCTTTATATCATTGATATTGATATTATCTATCACTTGTTATCACTTATCACTCTTGTTAGACTTAATTATTTCATTGTTGTGTTTTTGAATAATTAATTTTAAAAGTTCAGTGTGTCGTCCATTTTAACTGAGGACATTTATTTATTCATTTATTTGTCAGAATTTCGGTTATATAAGGTCTTACAAATCAGTTAGTACAAAATTTTACCTCAAGAGGCGTACAAATATTAGTTTACATTATCATTAGCCAATTTTGTAATAAATGCATTTTTAAGTTTGAAATCAGTACTATGACACACTTTTATAGCATTTTATCGGCCCGATAAGAGATAAGACGTTATGAAACACGTTTTGATACTTATTTTTAGTTATTTTTGTTGACGGAAAAGCGGAACAGTGTTTTCGTGACCTGAGTCTACCGGCTATCGCCAAACAACATGTAAAACACTAGAAAACTTAGACAAAATTGCGTACATAACTTGCTTAAACCTCTTCGTTAATATGGGTAAAATAACAAACGCAGCAATGTACATTGAAGTTGTCATCAATCGTAGTGGGTGAGAATTAGCCAATAGCCCCTACTTTGGTCATTATATGAGTGCGACCCGGCCCATAATCCGGAGATAGGACCCCGGAGCTTGAAATTTTAGAAATTGACTTGCATAAGTACTCCATTGTAGCCTATTTGATTAAAATGAATTTTGAGTTTGATAGATTTAGCGAGAGAATTTAAAAAAAAAAAATATTCTATGAATTTATCTTACTAATATTATAAATGTGAAAGTTTGTAAGAAAGAGAATATCTGGAAGAAGAAAGAAGACGTCTGGATGTATGTTTGTTACTCTTTCACGCCTAAACGGGTGGACCGATTGAGCTGAAATTTGGTATAGAGACAGCTTAGACCCTGGAATATCACATAGGCTACAGTACAGCGGGTAAAACCGCTGGGCGCTCAATCGGTCCACCCGTTTGGGCGTGAAAAAGACACATTCATCCAGACATCCATACTTTCTTACAAACTCACGTTTCAAATATTAATTAGTACGATACATGCATAATACAGAACGAACGAACGAGAGGAACGGTTTCCTGTTAGGTCTTCTTGTCATTGGGTCTAGAATAATTGTAGGATTTAGATTGCTAAATCCTACAATTATTCTAGAAGCGATCTCATTCTAGAGCAGCTTAAGTCAATATTTACAAATATTATCTCAGCGCACGTAAGATTACATGGTGTTTGTAAAACATGACTATGACCACGCATCATCGCACGCGTCATCTGTGCAGTGAAGATATAATAATGAAATAATTAGATCTATCCTACAGCTTAAGCTTACATAGTGTGTAAAAAAATTAATGTACTCGGCAATGGGAACAGGCTCAGCGTTTCGTCAGATTAACCCTAGGGCTGACCTGACTACTGATTTTCAGACTGCTCCCATGCTCGATGCTGGTGTTATAGCCGAGAAATAGTCTTGGCAGGGTGTCTATATATAATGTCCTTATGTATATGCCTAATATTATTACTTACTACAATGTTTAATAACTATCTCTACAATTTAATTTTTTAATTTTAATATAATCTCTCTATTCATAACTCTAACATTTATTTATGAAAAGAAGTAAGAAGACGAGGAAGAAGCTCTCCTAATGGTAAGAGATAACGCTGCCCATAATCAGTACAGTATTCAGGAATCTATAAAACTCTACACACACCAACGCTTCTTACTCAAGAGTCAACTCTTCAGCCCAGTAATGTCACTAGCTACAATGCCCTACCTGTGCACAGTAATGTACATCACCGCTCAGGCGGTAGAATAACTTGCACCATTGGGTTAGGTACCCAACCTAGCCGTGGATGAGTGCTTCGGCGTACCCGCTGCCCCGGCATCATGTCGTCCCGCAGGAACACCCCCAGGTTTTTTAGTGGGTATCCCCGCCGCGCCCATCTTCGGCGGGGGACCATAGTCGTAATCTACCCCCTGTCCCAATCTACATGCTACATACTACATACTAAGCTAGCTCCCCTTACTCCTATACCATCTTACTTTGAAATTCAAAATTCATTTATTCAAATAGACTACAATAGAGCACTTTTGCAAGTCAATTTTACAATAATTTGAGACATATTTGAATTTTAAAAATCTAGATTTGAAATGATATGCATAGCAAAGACGTTTTGTCATAAAAATCTTTTCCTTTTTATACAGACGGTACACGATTTTACGACACAATTTTCGATTATTTGCACACGAATTTTCAATATTTCAACCAATTTTCACCACGGCATTCGATTTTTAAATAATTACACGTTAATTTCGCACTTTTACACAATTATTTGTACATTTTCAAAGTTTTGCACAGGAATTTTCTAAAAGTTTCACTTTTTTTTCAATACGCGACCGTTTCGTCCAAGGACATTGTGAAAACTGAGTGAAAAACTTTACAGATAGTGTTATCGCATTGTTTGTGACGTCACACAGTAGCGACAGCAGAAAACTACGAATTAATTAGTTTTTCATACAAAAAACTTTTTTTATGATAACAGCAGTAAAAGCTGACAGACCAGTCCCGTGCCAGTTCCGCTGCCTGAGCAGTGTGTCTGTCTGTCTGTTATCAAATCCTACAAGTTCAATTTGATCCACTTCCCGGTTTAAAGACTCCAATATGTACCAGATGTCTGGAAAATCGCAGAAGTAATAATGATAGTAAAGCCTGGAAAACCGCCCAACGAAGCAACATCGTATAGACCGATATCGTTGTTACCAATAATGTCAAAATTGTTCGAAAAACTGCTGTTAAAGCGTTTAAAACCTATTATAGAAGAAAAAAATCTTGTACCAGACTATCAATTTGGCTTTAGAGAAAAACATTCTACGATCGATCAAGTTCATAGAATAACAAGTATAATAGAAAAAACACTAGAAGAGAAAAAGGTTTGTTCCACAGTTTTTCTTGACGTGGCACAAGCCTTCGATAAAGTTTGGCATGAAGGTCTGATCAACAAGCTAAAAATTATGCTCCCGCAAAAAATTTCAGCCCTCTTAGAATCATACTTAACGCAAAGAATGTTCAGAGTACGTCAAGAAGACGCCGTCTCAGATCTAAAGCCCATAAAAGCTGGAGTCCCACAGGGAAGTGTACTAGGTCCGGTCCTGTACCTACTATACACCTCAGACATTCCAGAGCTAGAAAATAACACTATTGCAACATTCGCCGACGACACAGCTATTATAGCCACTGGTGACTCTCACGAGGAAGCAGTGGAAAAAGTACAATCAGCTATCAACACTATATATGAGTGGACGAAAACATGGAGGATCAAGCTCAATGAGTCAAAATCTATTCATATAGACTTTACCAACAAAAAACCTAGTTATCATCCGGTATATGTAAACAACAACACTATACCATATGAGAACACCGCAAAATATCTAGGAATGACTCTAGACGTGAAGCTTCGCTGGAAAGCACACGTTAAGAAAAAACGCGATGAGCTTGAACTTCGGTATAGAAACATGGAATGGCTATTGGGTCGTTACTCCTCATTGTCTGTGCATAACAAAATATTATTGTACAAGCAAGTTCTTTCACCAATCTGGAAGTATGGTATACAGTTGTGGGGGTGTACCAAAAAAAATAATGTTGAAGTCATACAAAGGTTTCAAAATAAAGTCCTCCGGGGTATTGTAAATGCCCCCTGGTACATTAGAAACGAGGATCTTCACCGGGACCTGAACATAGACCTCGTTGCCACTGTGATCAGAAAATCTGCAGAAGCCCATGAACGCAGGCTTCACCATCACGTAAATGTCGAGGCCATCCAGCTCCTCGACAATACGGACCTAGTGCGAAGACTTAAAAGAACAAAAAAACCTTTTGAGTTGTGTAGTGACAGTGCCAGTAAAATGTAGTGTTATAATAACTATCAGTGTAGTGCTACTTATTGAGAACACATGAACAAAGTGCCTCCCCTTAATAGAGACAATAAGAACAAGTGCCAATGGACACATTCTTAGTTTTAAATGTTTACGTAGCAACTTAAGTTAGATTTAAATTACTTATTAGCCTATATAAGAATTAAGGCTAGATTGTAATATAAATGACATAACAATAATATCATGTCATTTAAAAAAAAAAAAAAAAAAAGAAAAACTTCCCGGTTTCTGATTGAGCTGAAATTTTGCATGCATGTATAAATCGGATGAAAATGTAATATTATTATGACACGGAGCTGATCTGATGATGAGCTGGAAGGTGGCCATAAGAACTCCGTAATTAAACGAGTAACGAGTCTGGGTTCATTTGATTCGTCTTGACAAGTACTTTGGTGCTAGATGGTAATAATAATAAAAGCTTATTTTATTTATTTCTTTTAATTTCACTTGTTATTCTTAGTTATTTTTCTGCTATCTGTACCAAAATCCTTTATTTATTATCGTGTGTATATAGCCTTGCTTATAATAACTTCATGGTAATAATTACTATGTGTATATTATGTACATAATGATAAAAATAATAATAGGGGCTTATACTCCAACAGAACAGGTTACCCTACTTACACTGTTAGAGTCAAATCACAATTATAGGTTGTATGGCCAACCTATATGTTGCAATTTCAGGTCGCCGAGGTTACTACTGTGCCTGCAACATGACCTGACGACTGCCTCTTACATATCTTATAGGAAACAGCCGGGACCCACAGTTTTGCGTGCCTTCCGAAACACAGTAGCGTCCAGGCGAAAATCTTTGCCACACTGATGAATGATAATTAAATGTATATAATACAGTTCCCAGTAAATGAACTAATGTGTTGCAATATTTTTTACGAGCTTTTACTTACTTTCACCTGTCCAGTTCTCTGTAATCAAATCTTGCAAGTTAATTTTAACCCACATCCCGGTTGCTGATTGAGCTGAAATTTTTCATGCATGTATAAATCGGATGACAATGCAATATTATTATGACATGTAGCTGATCTGATGATGGAGCTGAAAGGTGGCCATAGGAACTCTGTGATTAAACGACGCAACCACATCGAGTTTGGGCTCATTTGATTTATTTTGATGAGTACTTCGGTGCTAATCTGATTTATACATACTTGAAAAATTTCAGCTCAATCATAAATTGGAAGTGGATCAAATTTAACTTGCAAGATTTGATTACAGACAGACAATGGACAGGTGAAAGTAAATAATAATTAAAAAAAAGCTTTTAAAAACAAATTATAGTAATGTACTTACAAAGCCACTCTTCGCTTTCTCATGGCGGGACATTTTGCTTTCTTTGACATTCAGGTGCACCATTCTGTAACAATATACAAAGTGAGACAAGAGAACCAAAATAGTTTTTTTTTTTTTTCAATTTTTTCGTTTCATAAATTTGGTGGTACAGATGACTTGTACAGTCAACTACAAAGAGATGTATCCATGTTAGTCTTACAAAATGAAGGAACTTTTAGTATGCAAAAATTATTTACTCTTCGTGACATTTTCAGTATCCACCAAATCTTATAATGTACTATATTCAATTCATTTTAAATGCCATTATTATGTATCACGTAAGGAAAAGTAGTGGGATACATCATTGTTGCATATTAAACGAGTCAATGATAATAATAAAGTTAGATTGCTACTAGAAATGTCACGAACCAAGGGTAGTTCATTGTGGCAAATGAAAATTTACTTCATTTTGTAAGCCTAACATGGATACATCTCTTTGTAGTTGACGTACCACAGACTCATGGAATGTGTCAGCAATGAAGTCATGATAAAAACAACCAACTTATGCGGATCCAACCAAGTCGGTCTTTGTTATAGCATTCTGGCTGAGCCTTTGTAGCCGTGTTCAGCCAGAATGCTTTACCAACTTATCATCAACCACTAGAACCTGTAATGAATCCTAAATTTATGTTTGTATATATAATTATGTATATATATAAACCAGGGTGGCAAGTCCTTTATTTTTGATTAAAAAAAAACAAAATTGTATGCCCAGAACATGATTTACAATAATTATTACCATATTTAAAGTAAAAGGTCATTCTAAGTACAGTGAACATAACAATAGATGTGTCAAACTCAAGATTCATGTATTGAAATAGACTACAATCATATACAAGAGAGATATATACCGCGCTTGGGTCATTTTACAAGCTTTTATTTACTTTCACTTGTCTGTTGTCTGTCTGTCTGTCTGTCTGTCTGTCTGTCTGTCTGTCTGTCTGTCTGTAATCAAATCTTGTAAGTTAAATTTGACCCACTTCCCGGTTTCCGATTGAGCTGATATTTTGCATGCATGTATAAATCGGATGACAATGCAATATTATTATGACATGGAGCTGATCTGATGATGGAGCTGGAAGATAGCCATAGGAACGACACAATACAAGTGGCGGCCCCTGACGGCCACGCGGAGCACGACTTTGCCATTTGCTTGGGTTCGGGAATTGAGTGGTGATATGATAAATTCGCTACTCACTGCTAGATGGCGTTGTTTTAAGTTGTGGTGTGTTTACGTTTATCACAGATCATAAAGCTAGAGATGGAAGCTAAAATGAGGTAACAGTCGCCAAGTCATATGCCTGAATCAACATAAGCTCGTAGCTCCGCCTCTTTTTCGTGTTCATTCCACGGCCGACATTGACAGCGTGACATTCACATACTTAATGAAAAATAATTAATAAAAATGCCGTATTGTTCAATAAAAAGGCGCAGAAAGACTAGCGCTACATTCAGTTACGCAAAAGACGAAATCTTATTACACAGGCAAGTTATTATTCCGATAATAATCATTGAAAAATGTTTAACATAAAATGCAATATAAAAATGGCCAAGTTTCTTTTCATCTCATTCTTTCTTGGTAAATTTGTATAACATTATCTCGTTCTCTCTTACGCCCGGATAAACTAGTGATAAGACACAAATTTAAATTTACACCACAAATTTTATCGACAAAAATGTTATTGAAATTTTTGAAGTAGGTAGGTATTAGGTATATTAAGGTACCAAAATTATAGGGGTTTAATATTATACAGGGTTACTGGTATTTAATTCATGAATGGTTATTATGAAGCTTATAATAAGAGAAGTGTAAAGAAGCTTTTAAAATACATAATGTTAAATTTGTCACTAATTTAAAAACAAATAATTCGCTATCTAACATTTATTGTTTATTCTTATAGGGTGCGTATTCGCACGCATAATTTTTTAAAATTAGGACTAAAAATTTTATGCGAGCGATGGACCTATTTATATTTTAGTGAAACCATATAAAATGTTTATTCGGGTACTTTGGGAGGTAATAGATATGAGAAAATATTTAAGCTATAATAAAACTTCAATGAAGTTATATTAAAATATCTCTCGTATACAATACAACGAACTTTCTCATTAAACTTAAGAATAACAGTAACTTATATTTTCTTATCGATACGATATAGCGACTTTACCACATCACTAGAAAGTCATGTTATGCCTCTAACTATTACCTAATCTGTGGCGTAACTGTGACGTCACCTTGAACGAGCCAATCAAATCTAGCCACTCATCCCCCGCACCCCACCATGTTTTGGTGACTTTGTTTTCATACAAAAAATGACCTAAGCGCGGTATATATCTCTCTTGTATATGACGTTTATATAGTGCTTTTCACGAAAGGAGTCCTTTTTGCGGGGCGCCACTATCGCAAATTTTAAGTTAGCATTTTTATAACATTTTAACGCCTCATATATTTCTTAAAATAAAATTGAATTTCTTAATTGATTATATATATTTATCAAACAAATAATAATTATTTAGGGAATGAAGACCAGTAATTATCGAAAAATGAAATTTAGTTCCGCAAAATTCCGCGGGACCTCTTTCGTGAAAAAGACTGCTTGCATTGTACAAACCTATTCAAAAGTGTTTATTAAAATTCATAATCAGTACCCATAATTATTATGGGTACTCGAGTCGATACAATATAATGCATCCACAAATGACGTCAAGCGTCATTATCGATAAACCTATAAGCGCTATATCTAAGCTATTTTTTATTTTTATTCTCAAGCAAAAAAACGTATCGAATATATTTTTATTATTAAAATTACTGCCTAATATGATATATTTTATTTTTTTGACCTTGTCCGATCCCCTTTTTCCCGTTACCAATTTGTATTCATGTATGTATAAATCGGATGACAATGCAATATTATTATGACGTGGAGGTGATCTGATGATGGAGCTGGAGCTGGATGGAAATTTGAGCACGTTTGATTCGTGCTGACTCTTGACGAGTACTTTGGTACTAGAAGGTAATAAATAAAAGCTTGTTTTTAAAAAGTTTTTTTTTAATTTCACTTGTTTTGTATGAAAACAAAGTCACCAAAACATGGTGGGGTGCGGGGGATGAGTGGCTAGATTTGATTGGCTCGTTCAAGGTGACGTCACAGTTACGCCACAGATTAGGTAATAGTTAGAGGCATAACATGACTTTCTAGTGATGTGGTAAAGTCGCTATATCGTATCGATAAGAAAATATAAGTTACTGTTATTCTTAAGTTTAATGAGAAAGTTCGTTGTATTGTATACGAGAGATATTTTAATATAACTTCAATTATTGTTTTATTATAGCTTAAATGTTTTCTCATTTCTATTACCTTCCAAAGTACCCGAATAAACATTTTATATGGTTTCACTAAAATATAAATAGGTCCATCGCTCGCATAAAATTTTTAGTCCTAATTTTAAAAAATTATGCGTGCGAATACGCACCCTATAAGAATAAACAATAAATGTGAATTATTTGTTTTTAAATTAGTGACAAATTTAACATTATGTATTTTAAAAGCTTCGTTACACTTCTCTTATTATAAGCTTCATAATAACCATTCATGAATTAAATACCAGTAACCATGTAATATATTAAACCCCGATAATTTTGGTACCTTAATATACCTAATACCTACCTACTTCAAAAATTTCAATAACATTTTTGTCGATAAAATTTGTGGTGTAAATTTAAATTTGTGTCTTATCACTAGTTTATCCGGGCGTAAGAGAGAACGAGATAATGTTATACAAATTTACCAAGAAAGAATGAGACGAAAAGAAACTTGGCCATTTTTATATTGCATTTTATGTTAAACATTTTTCAATGATTATTATCGGAATAATAACTTGCCTGTGTAATAAGATTTCGTCTTTTGCGTAACTGAATGTAGCGCTAGTCTTTCCGCGCCTTTTTATTGAACAATACGGCATTTTTATTAATTATTTTTCATTAAGTATGTGAATGTCACGCTGTCAATGTCGGCCGTGGAATGAACACGAAAAAGAGGCGGAGCTACGAGCTTATGTTGATTCAGGCATATGACTTGGCGACTGTTACCTCATTTTAGCTTCCATCTCTAGCTTTATGATCTGTGACTACAATGGAGCACTTTTGCAAGGCAATTTTACATTTTCTATTATAAAACTCTCACTGCTTAACCTTTTGAACGCCACGGCACAAACGCATTTTCGTGCCCTGTGCGCCAAGGCACAATTAAAAAAAAAATACCTACGAAAGAGTGTTGCCAAGAGTCGATAAATATTTTTATTTCATTTTATTAGGACTGGGTTTTTTGTCGTCTGTAGACGTCGTTGGCGTACAGGACCCACAAGTACTTGTCAAGTATAGGTGACTTTGGCGGTCAAAAGGTTAATCACAAAGCACATCTATGAGAAGAATGAGCAAGAACTCGAGACTGTTTTTTAGACTTCCGTAGTCAACATGGAAGCCTTATAGTTTGCTTTGTCCGTCCTCCCGAACATGTAAGATGGGGGATGAATTTTTTTCTACCTAATCCCATCATGTGGGGTATCGTTGAATAGGTAGGTATTTAAAAATGAGGGATTTAGGTTTCTATGAAACTTTTTCAATGTAGTATAATCCATTTGAAAAATATTCAAGTTTAAAACTTTTTTGGAGGGAGGGAGGCCTCCAAAATTTCAAATACTGGCTTTATAACTCTGAAAAAAAAATTATAGTTTTTAAAAATGAATTTAGTTTCAATCTTGAACTTTCCAGGAAAACTGTATTGGTTAAGATATCTTTATTAGTTTCAAAGATATTGTTGCTGAAAGTTAAGGCTGTTAATATTCAATTTGCCAGTAGGTACCTACTACGGAAGCCTTCATTGCACGTAGCCTGACTAGCAATTGGCCTATTTATTGAAATGTAAGTTTATTCTAATAGTATGTTAATACTTACCTACATACTTTTGCAATAATTATACGATAGGATTTATATTATTATTTGTTCTTTGCCTTTAATAATATGTGTGAACTTTTCATACATAATATATTAATTGATTATAACAAAGTTCTATAACTAAAAAAAATTTACTGAAATACCACAAACTTGCTTACTATCTCAACATTTAGCACCGCATAAGTTGTCTCACAAAAAATAAACATTTAGGTCATCGGTCTACTCTTCGCAATATCAAAAAAACTTCCGATTTTGACAAGTGCATGAATCAACTTTGCATCATCAAAACTCTTCAATAACTACGCATAATAGTTGAGAAAACATGTTTATGTTGAGAAATGCGGGTTTATTATCGTTTAATAACCCCGCCCGAGCAACAAAGCGCGGTTTTCTATCATAAAAATGCAAAAACATGACTCCGCTGTCCAACGGCCGAGCCTCTCCTATAACCTAGCATAACTCGTGCAAATAATCACCGAATCAAACAAAACTAACACGATAAGATAGAACAAATACATTACCACTAAATAAACACGAATTTAACACAAGACAATATCACAAACATCACTTTTTTGATAAAAACATATCAGATAACACAAACAACTACTCACACCACACATATGCAATACAGTAGTGATGCGAAAACGTCAGACTTCAGACGCAATCGACAATCGAGATTTGACTTTGACCGTTGGCTAGTGATGCGAAAAATTTCGATTCTTGATTTTGTAACGGAGCGAAGCGAAGCACTTATTTACGAAACTTAACAAAATTAAAATTTTATAATATTAAAAATTCAATTTTTTTTTTAAACAAAACGTCCATGTTTTATTTTCTCAAGATAGGTTTTATTACAATAAATTGCAAAATAGCACTGGCTGGTAAAAACTATTTCCCAAAATTCAAATTACTCTTCTTCGAAACGAATTCTTCTTTTTTGTTTTTCATCATTTATCACCTGACACCAGGGTGTCATCATCAGATATTTTGCAATAAACCAGTTTTTTAATTTTTTTTTATACATAACAAAATTTAACGTTATTCAAGATGGAAGACAAGGAGCAACCAAAGAAGTGTTTCTGCGCACGGTGCTTTCTGCCGGTAGACGCTGAGGATAAAGTTGATATTGAAGGACAGAACTTTCACAGAATTTGCAGCATGTGCTGTAAGTTTAACCATAACTTTATAATTTTGATATCATTGTTTTAATTAGGTACTTTAGTTTCCAGCGCCATCTATTATTCAAAATGTGAAATCTGTACATTTTTATAACACTACGAATTCGAGTTAAACGAGTGCAAAATTTATGAAATAAATTGCGTCAATAATTATCTAACTCTGGTTACCTACATAATTTATACAATTCTGGATCTAAACAAACTTGCGAGATTTGACTACACACAGACAACAGACAGGTGAAAGTAAATAAAAGCCTGTAAAAATGACCACCACAAAGAAAATGTCTTTTCCAGGCGTATGTCGAACTATCCCCAAATCGATCAAGATGTTCTACGGGCACGTTTTCTGCGCGGAATGCTTCAAGAACCACGTTGCGTGTCGGTTCAGAGAACCCCGCGTGCAATCCAATAGCTGTTGGGCAGAATGGGGGCCTGGGATGAAGTCACGACCTCAGTCTAGTGAAAAGGATGGTAAGAATTACTCTTAGGTTGTAAACTTGGCTTCGGCTGTGGCTATTTACCGCTTTACCACCCACTGGTCAAAACCGTGTCGTCTAGCGGTCATTATGCCCGTGTTCCGGAAACCTGGGAGGAATTTATCACGCTTTATAGTTTTAGTCTGGTACCATCTAACGTTACATGAGGTCGTGCTCAATCTATCCTATAATAATAAAAAATCACAGCTTATTTCGGGAATTACATTTTTTGCATTTTATATTATCAGTAAGGCATTTTATTTTTCTATACACCCATTTTTTTTACCAAAATAGCGCCATCTCTTGGGCAATTAGAATCATTTGATACGCCATATACTGTTAAAGAAAGGAAGCGATTGCCCAGGCACAGCTTTATTTCAAACTGTCTTCGTAAACTATTTAAAGTAGTCCGTCTTGCGCAAACCAGATGACGCTAGTTGCTTTTAACCAACGAGTTCTTAGCCTAGGGAGAAGATACGCGGACTTATTTCTATGTGAAAAATGCTGGCATTCTGGCGGGGGGAGAGGCAACGCACACTAATACAACGATTCCACACTAATGAATTTTCAGTCATGTCGCTACGAACGCTTACGTCAAAATTATCCAACACTACCATAAATACACGCACACGAACATAATACACACACAGAAACCGCTTGCATGTGCACTAGATGACGCACATTTTACGTTAACAACGGTAGTGCTTGAAATTATCGATACTCACTATCGATACTTTGGTCAAAATATTATTGCATATTATGACGGAAGGTTATAAGAGGTAGGTATAATTAGGTATTTTTCGTAATCTTATATTAGGTTAAATCAGTTAAAAAATATTTGGCTGAACTAGTGAACCAAATAAACGCGTATCTTGTTATTAAAATTTATGTTTTACTACCTGAGCCCAGCGGTTTTACCCGCAGTACTTATGTAGCCTATATGTTATTCCAGGGTCTAAGCTATCTCAATACAACATTTCAGCTGCTTTTTACACATAAAAGTGTTATCAGTGTTAGGTTTATATTGAAAAACAGCAAGAGAATCAATTTCGAAAGAAAAAAAATCTCAAAAAACGCAACGAGTTCTTAGCCTAGGGAGAAGATACGCGGACTAATTTCTATGTGAAAAATGCTGGCATCTCTGGCGGGGGGAGAGGCAACTCACACTAATATAACGTTTCCACACTAATGAATTTTCAATAATGTCGCTACTAACGCTTACGTCAAAATTATCCAACACTACCATAAATACACGCACACGAATATAATACACACACAGAAACAGCCTGCATGTGCACTAAAGATCATTCACAGTTATTTTACCTCTAGCCTTTACGTTGGCTAGCCTGAAAATTATGTTGCCATGTCACGTTAGTATTGACTTCCCCATTTTAACCCCCAACGCAAAAACGACGAGGTGTTATAAGTTTGATGTGTCTGTCTGTCTGTGTGTGTGTGTTTGGTGGAAATCGGTCCAAGATGGCCGCCGCAAAATGGCGGATTACTTTTTTCTTTCACAACTCCCTCAATATGGATACTAAATGAAAGGGCTTAATAAGTAAAATACAGCCTACTATATAAAATTTAAAATCCAAGATGGCCGCCATTAAAAATGGTGAATTGTGTATAACGTTTGGGGCGGGGGTTTTTTAAATTTTTTAATTAATTCACTTGTATTATTTTACAGTGCTGTAGGTAGGTACTTACATGAAATTCCTGTTTCGAACCTACCTAATATTTTATATCATATTGATAGTTCGCAGATACCACTTGTTCATGTGTTAACCATCTGATATTTTTTTAGATAAATTCATTTTCTTCATAGGAAATTGAGTTTATGGGCATTGGTAAAGCTTGGGATTATAATAATAATTATTAAAACAACTAGTACAAGTGACCTTATCAAGTACAAAAAGTAACGTTTTAACAAAAAAAAGTGCAAGCATTTATGAGCCTTTCATACCATACAATGTCCCTACACTATTAACTTTAAGTTTTAGATTTTGATAAGATTTCTACTAAAAAGTCGATATCGATATTTTATTTGTCTCGACATGTCCCAACTTGATTTTTGTTCCAGTGTGGCCATTGTATAACTTTAAATTACCTTTTTTTGAGAGTACTTAATAAATATTAATTTGTAATAAAATATTCAATTAAAAAAAAGTCTAAAGAAAATTAGAAAAAAAATCAAGAAGGTATGTACCTAATAGAAAAACTTGTAAGAAAAATGTAATGTATTTAATTTTTAATACTAAATTGAAGAATTTTGCAAAGGCAGTTTTTGGGAAAAATATCATATTATTGAACGTTTTTTAGTATCAGGGACCTACGCTATGATTGTTTTGAAATCGTTTTTGTGAAAATCGCTAGATGGGTTGTCTCGTTTTCCTTTTTGAACATAGGGTGGATAGTGTTTGGGACTGGCCGACCCGCGGTTTCACTTTATGTTTTGATTTGTTATAATAACCTAGTACCTACTCTTAGATATATTTATATAGTATCAGATATATTTATATAGATTTTGAGATATCCAGGCTGGTTATTTATACATGTAATAATTAGGAATGTGAGTGTTTTTGTTTAAATGTGTATAATAATATGAATACTGGTTTTTAGTATTACAATAACGGGCGTAAAATAGACGTTTATAATATTATATAACTACTCATACGTAAAATTTACCCCAAGTTAGGTCTTGCATGATGTAGTGGCAACACATAGTAATTTTTAGTATTTTGCTTATTTTTTGTATTTTTAGTTGATATTTCGACAAAATTATGGTTAAATATGAAAAGTAACATGATCCTCTTGTAAATTTAATGTTTTTTCATCGCGTTTTGCACCATAAAACGCTACAATTGGCCAATTTCTGCTCACGACTTTCCCTGTTGCGGTCGTTTGCTGAATGACGCGTTAGTGTCACAACTAGTTTTAATAAACAAGCCGGATTGGGAATGAGTGCTTTGTATGTGTGTGTTGGCAGCGGGGGTCGCCTAGTGGTTACCCATCCATTGGCTTTTTCATCCGAGCTTTTAACACAATACAATGTGCAAGTGTTTTATTGAAGTAGTGTTTTGTTAAATGATTTAAAACGTAATCAAACTCGGTTTAAAACGAGTTTGAATCCGGTTTATGATTTTAACTGATTTCAATAAATGTAGAAAGGTTTACAATTCGAGGGCATCCTTTTAAAGACTTTGTCGTATATTTTTTAGACTATTCAGGCGCCTTCGAGTTCTATCTTGATTTTATTGAAATCAGTCAAGCGGTTTTCAAATTGAAATTGAAATATTGTGTTTTTCGACCTCGCTTATTGATAGCGTGCTTAAAATTGTTTTTTATATCTCTCAATTTTGTTACCAGACTCTAATTCAGAAAATTCTGAAGAGCCCGTGAAGAAATGCATCTGCGCGCGGTGTTTGCAAGCCGTCGACGAAGGCATCAAGATTGATATCGGCGGGCAGCACTTCCATCCAATGTGTGCTAAATGCTGTAAGTTGTAGAACTAGTTGATGATTTCACTAGCTACAGTGCCTTCCCACCTGTGCACAGTAATGTTTGCACATCACTGCTCAGGCCTCAGGCAATAGAATAACTGGCACTATTGGGGTAAGCACCCACCTAGACGACCTCCTGCAAAGGAAGTCTACCTCAAACTGGGTTTGACGTCGGCTGAAATATTTATTTACTAGATGAAAACCCGGCTTCGCTCGGGTGAAATTTGACTCATAACATACATCCAGGTGCAAAATATAGGTAGATATTTCTGTAGTCATCGGTTCTCAAAGAATATTAAAGGTATAAGCAAGCATAGATTCGCATGGCTTCGTTCGTTGTGTTTAATAAATATAGTAAATAAAAACTGCAAAAATGTTTACACAAATAATTTTTATTTCAAATCAACAATCAAAATAATAGTAGAGTCCCCGAGCCAAATAAAATAAACTTCCGTAGGACATCTCTCCGTCATACGAATTATTGGTATGTGCTTATTCGGCATATTTTTCTGAACATGAAAAGTGCGGTAGTCACTTCCTAAGTGTATGGGACAAAGATGGCCGCCAGGTCTATTCTATTGTACGGGTTGTATTAATATCTACTGAACCGATTTACTTATTTAGTTTAGTTCAACAGCGTTCTAAAAAAACTTTATTCATTACGATAAAGCTATAAAAAACGGAACTGCAGCCGTTTGAATGAGCCTCGGTAGCGCTGAACTCATAGCGGTAGCTAAGCCATTAGGCTACCGAGGCTCATTCAAACGGCTGCAGTTCCGTTGTTTATAGCTTTATTGTAATGAATAAAGTTTTTTTAGAACGCTGTTGAATTAAGCTAAATATTTTATAATAACCTATATTTGCATTATCCTAACGGTTACCTAGCTATATACATAAAAATAAATATTTTTTTTAGAAATTATGTTTTTTGGAAATATTTCCTTTGGTACTGACTTCACATTGATAGTTTTTAGGAATAAAATGATGCTCATTTAATAACCTATCATTTGACATTGATGATGCTCTTTTAATAACCTATTAAAGTAAATCGGTTCAGTAGATATTAAAATAATCCGCACAATTGAATAAGCCCGGCGGCCAATTTTGTCCCATACACTTAGGAGGTGACTACCGCACTTTTCATGTTCAGAAAAATATGCCGAATAAGCACATACCAATAATTCGTATGACGGAGATATGTCCCACGGAAATTGTTATTAGAAGATTTTCATGCCATCCGTGTTCTCCATTAGGAAAAAGTAAAGGAAAGGCTAAAGGGTCAATACTGGGACTGGTTGATTTGAGTGTAGTTAAGTGTTGAGAATATTCTTGTACAGAGAAGTCTATATTTAATGGAGGTTCGCCGTTTTCTCCTACAAAAATGACCTCTACCTCATTATTTGATGGTGTGTTATACCGACGCAAATCAAGAGATTTATGTTTATAAAACTGCATTGATACCGAATATTTGGGTCGATTTTCTGAGGCTGCTTTTAATTCCTCTTCAGCTAAAATTGCACCCACCCTTTTGTATATTTTGACAAAAGGATTAGATTCATTTAGCATTGTTTGTAAGGACCTCATTATATTGCTTCTACAATTGTTATTTCTAGAATCAGATAAACGTTCATTTAATGCTGCTTCATTTTCAATTATGTACAATTGGTTGTATTGTGGTTTATGACCTTGCAACGGAATCAAAGATCCAGTTTTTATGTAAATTTGCCCTTGTACCCTATAAGTGAAAAATCCTGGAGGGAGTGTGTTCAAGTTTGAATTTATAGATGCCATTGCAAATGCTGAATTATATTGTCGTATATTAGCCTTAAAATGATTAGCATCAGACGTATTGCTTTTGTATAAATCTAATAATATATCAGGAATTGGCATTAATGCTCTATCTGGGTCTATGTATACCTTCCCATTATGACAACAATTTTTAAAATGATTTTTAATTTTTTCACCAAAAAAATGAAGTGCTTGACATTGAACACATTCATAATTCATAGACCCAACTGAATGTACTGATACTTGAATGGTGTTATTTGAAAGTGCTAAATATACATAGTTAGTCCTGGGGGGCTGATGTTCTGTACTAAACCTGCTTGAATATTTACGTTTCTTCGGGGGTCTGCCCGCCATTTGGTATGTTTTCTTTCTCCTCTTCTAAATAAATAAAATCACTGCTGACTGACAGCATTGATTCTTGTGTTTTCTCGTTGTCCGAAGAAACATCATCAGTCACCAGTGACTCTTCGATTACCGTCAACTCTTCGTTATCGACCTTAAAAGGGAAAATATATTCAAATAATAATAATTATTGTGAATGTATGTAGGTATATTAGTAGAGTCGATTAGTAGAGTCGTTCGTAGAGTGTAAAAGCTCGTAGATGACCAAAAGCTCACGGAATCTCGGCTGCAGAGCCTTGAACACCGTAGAATGGTCGCCTCGTTATCGGTCTTCTATAGGATTCATTTTGGAGAGTGTGCGCAGGAATTACACGAACTAATTCCTCCAAGCCCATTTTACCGACGGACGTCGCGGCAGACGGCAAAGCGGCATCCTCACTTAGTGGCGTTACCTACTGCCCGCACCAAGCGTTTTGCTTCGTCGTTCTTAATGAGAACTGGTCGCGTTTGGAACACTTTGCCGTCATCCGTGTTTCCCGAGCGGTACAACTTGGGTATCTTCAAGGCACGAGTGAATAGGTACCTTTCTAGGCATCTTACGTGATCCATCGTCGACCGCATTTTCACTTTCCATCAGGTGGGATGTGGTCAAACGTAGGCCTATCTCGCATAAAAAAAAAAAAAAAAAGAGTCCCCGAGCGAAATAAAATAAACTTCCGTGGGACATATCTCCGTCATACGAATTATTGGTATGTGCTTATTCGGCATATTTTTCTGAACACAAAAAGTGCGGTAGTCACTTCCTAAGTGTATGGGACAAAGATGGCCGCCGGGTCAATTCTATTGTGCGGGTTATATAAATATCTACTGAACCGATTTACTCAGTAGTGAGGGAACTCATAGCGATAGCTAAGCCATTAGGCTACCGAGGCTCATTCAAACGGCTGCAGTTTCGTTGTTTATAGCTTTATTGTAATGAATCAAGTTTTTTTAGAACGCTGTTGAACTAAACTAAATATTTTATAATAAGCTATATTTGCATTATCCTAACGGTTACCAAGCTACTATATACATAAAAAGAAAATTATTTTTTTAGTAATTATGTTTTTTGGAAATATTTCCTTTGGTACTACTGACTTCACATTGATAGTTTTTAGGAATAAAATGATGCTCATTTAATAACCTATTATTTGACATCCTTTTTAAGTAAATCGGTTCAGTAGATATTAAAATAATCCGCACAATAGAATAGGCCCGGCGGCCATTTTTGTCCCATACACTTAGGAGGTGACTACCGCACTTTTCATGTTCAGAAATTTGTATGATGGAGACATAACCCACGAAAATCGTTATTTGAAGACTTTTTTGTAAATGGGTCTTACACTATATTCTCACACCTCCATCTGGTAATAAGTATTATTTTTCATAAAGCCAAGTTCAAGTTGAACTTGCACATAGGGGTCCATTCCATTATCAAGAAAAACGGTAAAATTTCGTGTCTGTTTCTGTTCATAATACCTCAACACAGGCTAGGTATGCATGTGGTCATTTGATATTATTTATCAATTGTCGGGTTATAGAGAAAAAATATTGCGCCGCTTACCGAGTATAATGTTGTCGCATTCCACACATCGACTGCACATTTGCATTTCCTTGCAGTTTCTTGCAAATATTTTGCCTTTACAAAAATTGCATGTCACTGGAAGTAAATAAGTACTTATTTTATTTAAATGCAGAATGTCTTACAATCTTATTTCATCTTAATTCACTTAAAAACACAACCTGCCTACATACCTACTAAAATACTACTCACCATCTTTGCGGAGAGCCCTTCGCTGCATCCATATTGCCAGTGTCGAGTAAAACATGGGTTATGGTTAGTATTCTTTTTTGTATGGTTGTTAATCTCAGGTTCATGGTATCAGGTTTCAATCTCAGTTTTCAACAAAAATGTGATAAAAATAGTGACAAAAACAATATTTTCGCGAAACGTCAACGATTGACACCACCGCAAAAATCAATATTTTTTTTATGTTTTGTTATTCATATAAGGTTTTGATCGAGTCTACCGTACTCCTTGACGAAATTATATCATTAAAAAAAAGTGCCAAAAACAATATTTTCGCGAAACGTCAACGATTGACACCAAATGAAAATGGCGATAGCGGTTTGTTTGTCAGTGCCGTCGGAATTTAACGAAATTCTCCATAATCCGAATTTTGCGGATATATGTTGTCGACTCAAAATCAATATTTTTTTATGTTTTGTTATTCATATAAGGTTTTGATCGAGTCTACCGTACCCCTTGACGAAATTATTAATATAGATTTATTAATACTTTATTATAAAAAAATACAACGGTAAAACAAAACAATGATGTTGCAACCAGCGGTCTTATCGCTAAAAGCGATCTCTTCCAGACAACCGTGCAGGAAGGGAGTAACATATTATAATAATCTTACTAATATTTATAAACGTGAAAGTTTGTAAGAATGGATTCCTGGATGTGTGTTTGTTACTCTTTCACGCCTAAACGGGTGGACCGATTGATCTGAAATTTGGTATGTAGTTTAGACCCTGGAATAATACATAGGCTACATTACAGTGGGTAAAACCACTGGGTGCCGCTAGTTCGTTGTAATAGGGATGTTGACTAATTTTTGGAATTGCTTTTAAATGATAGATAGACTCATTACATACACGAATATCATATTTTTATGCAAAAATATATGAAATTTCTATATAAAAATACGTAAATAAAAATGACTTTTTAAATACTGCCTAAAACGTTCCGAACTGTCATCTGACAGCGCGTGACGTCACACCCCTGGCTGCTGGACTCTCGTTTCCTATGAAATGTTCCTGATTTCGACACATTTTAATTATTCATACTTAAAAACCACTGAACCGATTTTGATGCAACTTACACTGTGCCCTTAGTTGGTCCATACTTAAACCAAAAATAAAGTTAATAACCAAAATGAATCTTATATTTTCAGAGAGACATTTTAGTTATTGACTTTATTTTTGGTTTAAGTATAAACCAACTAAGAGCACAGTATAAGTTGCATCAAAATCGGTTCAGTGGTTTTTAAGTTATGAATAATTAAAATGTATCGAAATCAAGAACATTTCATAGGAAGCGTAAGTCCAGCCAGTGATGTGACGTCACGCGCTCTGATTGGCGTTCGCATTCGCGTAGTAATAATTTAAAAATATTGAAATTAAAATTGATTTTATTCAATTTTGGCTTGTAAATAGATCCTTAAAATGTGATTTTAGGTTTTTAAATACTGTCTTTTATGTGAAAAACATAACTTTATATGAATTCGTAACATGTGTCAACATCCCTATTCTTCGTTCGTTTATAATTTATTTTCCAGACTTCTGCCAAACCGTCCCAAAAACGAACCTAAAGATCTACTACGGGCAAGCGTTCTGCGAGGAATGCTTCAACAAGCACGTCCTGAGCCGCAGTCGCGACAATCCCTCTGAATTCTTCAAGACTTGCTTCGAACAATGGCAGAACCCACAGTTCGCAGAGAATATGCGCCAGTTCATGGGCAGCAGTAAGGACAATGCACCATTCGTGTTTTGTCGTTGCTCTGGAGGCAGTGAGTGGTCACAGCCGGATACTAGGAAATGTAAGTTGTTTCATAGCTACGCACTGTTCTCTAGCCATTCTTTCTGCTCTCTACACACCGTTCTTTAACTAAGCATTGTATTTTTGCTTCGCTACGTCATTGTCTAGCCACACTTTGTTGTCTAACTACCTCTATTCTTGGTTACATAGCCACGGTTCGTTTAGTCTAGCTTCATTCTCTAGCCATTCTTCAAGACTTGCTTCGAACAATGCCAGAACCCGCAGTTCGCAGAGAATATGCGCCAGTTCATGGGTAGCAGTAAGGATAGTGCACCATTCGTGTTTTGTCGTTGCTCTGGAGGCAGTGAGTGGTCACATCCAGATACTAGGAAATGTAAGTTGTTTCATAGCTACGCACCGTTCTCTAGCCATTCTTTCTCTTCTCTACACACCATTATTTTGCTAAGCATTGTTTTTTGCTTTGTCATTTTCTAGCCACACTTGGTTGTCTAACTACCTCTATTCTTGGTTACATAGCCACACTTAGTTTAGTCTAGCTTCATTCTCTAGCCATATTTTAAGACTTGCTTCGAACAATGCCAGAACCCACAGTTCGCAGAGAATATGCGCCAGGTCATGGGCAGCAGTAAGGACAGTGCCCCGTTTGTCTTCTGTCGGTGCTCTGGAGGCAGTGAGTGGTCACAGCCGGATACTAGGAAATGTAAGTTTTATAATGTAAGCTTCTTCTCTAGCCACGCTTTCCTATCTCGCCACGTTTTCCTCTCTAGCCACGCTTTCCTCTCCAGCTACGATTTCTTCTCCAGCCACGATTTCTTCTCTAGCCACGATTTCTTCTCTAGCCACGCCCTCTTCTCTAGCCACGCTCTCTTATCTAGCCACGCTTTCCTCTCCAGCCACGCTTTCCTCTCCAGCCACGCTTTCCTCTCTAGGCACGCTTTCCTCTCTAGGCACGCTTTCCTTTCTAGCCATGCTTTCCTGTCTAGCCGCGCTTTCCTGTCTAGCCGCGCTTTCCTGTCTAGCCGCGCTTTCCTGTCTAGCCGCGCTTTCCTGTCTAGCCGCGCTTTCCGCTCTAGCCGTGCTTTCCGCTCTAGCCGCGCTTTGCGCTTTAGCCGCGCTTTGCTCTTTAGCCGCGCTTTGCTCTTTAGCCGCACTTTGCTCTTTAGCCGCACTTTCCTCTCTAACCACGCTTTCTTCTCTAGCCACGCTTTCTTCTGTAGTCACGCCTTCTTCTCTAGCCACGCTTTTCGTTTAACGTGTATATTTTTGTCCATAGGTGCATAAACGTACAAAATGTTTGCAGCTGCGACGCCCGGCGACGTGTCGACGATCGAAGACGAATCTCTCGATACGTGGGACCTTTCGTTCGAGAACCGAACCGAGTTCTCCGACAATCAAACTGAAGAGCCCATAGTACAATCTGCAGCTGAAAAAATAGAAAAACTGACAAATTACCTTCACGATACAAAAGCTGGGAAAAAATGGAAAAATTTCGTCGAATCTGACAAAATTTCGGTCGCGTCTTTTGGATGGGTTGATTTGCAGAAGAGAAGCAAGTCGTCCGCTGTGAACAATTGTCCAAAATGTTTGTGGCAGTGTGGACCCATATACGTTCGTCGTGAATTGTTGACGTCGGAGTATTGTGATGCTTTGAATAAAATGTGATGTTTATTCTGTTTTTGATTTTTCGTAGAGTAGGGGAGCTAAAAGTAAAACCTTGGCATAGTCGGATTCTCTTGTCATAGTCAGGTGGAGCACGGACATATATCTTTCGGTAACTGTAGCGATCCTGTTGCGTGTTCTCTCGTTTTCGCTGCTACGCTCGTTTTCTGTTTGCTACTAGATACTAAAAGCGCGACAGCATCGCGATACAGGATAAGGCTGCGTTTCCACCAAAGATGTTCGAGGATGTGTAGTGAGGAATGTGTTTATAAAGAACCAATAGAATCGCTTCATTTACCTTGCCTCGGTCAGCACAGGTCTCGTGGAAATGGCTCAGCGGAGCTAGATTTTTTCGCATACAAAAGTGCGAGGGATGCCTTGCGAGGTATGCGTTACTCCGCCTCCTCTACACCGCACCCCCGTCGACACATTTCACAGCTTCGCAACGCATCCTCGCACCACACATTAATGCGCATTTTTATAGCTCCGCTACACATCCTTGTAGGCACATTTTCATCGCACAGGTTTTTTTTTTTTATACGAGATAGTTCTACGTTTGACCACATCCCACCTGATGGAAAGTGAAAATGCGGTCGACGATGGATCACGTAAGATGCCTAGAAAGGTATCTATTCACTCGTGCCTTGAAGATACCCAAGTTGTACCGCTCGGGAAACACGGATGACGGCAAAGTGTTCCAAACGCGACCAGTTCTCATTAAGAACGACGAAGCAAAACGCTTGGTGCGGGCAGTAGGTAACGCCGCTAAGTAAGGATGCCGCTTTGCCGTCTGCCGCGACGTCCGTCGGTAGAATGGGCTTGGAGGAATTAGTTCGTGTAATTCCTGCGCACACTCTCCAAAATGAATCCTATAGAAGACCGATAACGAGGCGACCATTCTACGGTGTTCAAGGCTCTGCAGCCGGTGATTCCGTGAGCTTTGGTGGAAACCCCCACAGATTTTCACAGCACATCTTTGGTGGAAACGCAGCCTTATGCGCATTTTTACAACTCCGCTACACATCCTCGTAGGCACATTTTCATCGCACATCTCTGGTGGAAATGCAGCCTTAGACGTAGATCTCAGAACTCAGAACGCAGCAGCATCGCTACCAAATCGCAGTGAGTGAGGTCCGGGCCCGGAATCCCAACAAAGTGGAGACTAGACGAGCGGAGAGATGTTTTTTAAACAACCAATAAAATTTCGTTATTTACACATTTCATCTCCGCTCAGCTCCAGTTTAGATCGCTATGCCAAAGAATAGATACTATTACTACGTATGGCTATGCGGAGGATGGCGAGGAGGCGCGATGGAAGCGGATGAGCTCTACCTCAATACCTCAACGACGTGCAGCGGAGACGAGAAGATGATGTGAGGGACGTGCAGTGAGCGGTCCCACACCTTCGATGGATACACCCGAGCTGGAAAAACATCTCTCCTCGTCACCAATTTGGAATTCTCCGCACGTCTCCGCTTTCGTGGACTCCGGGCCTTACGTGTGAGAAGTTGGTCAAATAAAATGACTGTTTCCTTTCGTGAATTAATATTTTATATCAAAGTTCAAAATATTCAAAAATTTCCAGGACATTTCACTCAACTACCAGAAATAAAAAAATGGCCAAACAGCTTGCAATTTACTTCACATTCAGTTTCGAAGTGGTAGCCAATCCGTTAATATTTTCAAGGGCAGATGGATCTTTAGAAGGGGCCGGAGACCAGATATACTTGTGGAAACAATTGATGCAGAATACCTGCCCGTAGTAGGTTCTGGAATGGGTCGGGGTCTTATGGCAAACACCTGGAATCAAATTAGTAAGAATTTATTCAAATAAGCAACAAAGGAAAAACTAGTAAATTTGAACATTTTCTGATGTTTTGTTGATTGTAAACAGAAAAACTTACAACATTGTCCTTTGTAATCTGACCTAGACCTGAGATCGCATTTGTGAATTTTAATTTTTTCGTCAAAGCTTCTTGCGTGTTCCATATTAATTCGTTTATGTCGATTTTTAGAAATTTAGCTAAAATTACGTTTTTTTCATTTTACGTGACAATTTTTAAGGTTTTGAGCTGTGGTTTTGAGCAACATTCAATTTTTTTAGGGTCAATGACAGACGGAAAGAGCTTCTTGAGCAAAAAGTTTTCACTTGTAAGTAAATAATATGAGATTTATAGGTCCTATTTCTAGCTGTCTCTGTAAACGTTGATTTTAATGTCAAAATATAATCCTATCAAATTTGAATAGTCGTGAGATTTCGCACTTGGAACCAGTATTTCAAACGTGTTCTTTTTGTGTACCTTAATTTTATTTAGTCGTGTTATACCCAAGCGGCGGATTGAGGATTTGTGAAAAATGTCGCAATAATATTTCTTTAAATAATTGCAAATAACTTATTATTTTAATGTAATACTGTAGATTCATGATAAGTTTATAATAGTTGTAGACAGTGTGTTATAAGTTTGTTATTTCAATAGTATTTTTAACAAGTGCCCCTAACCTATACAAGAAAAATGGCAACGACTGAAGAAACGATTGAGAACGCCGAAATCGTATGTTAAATTTTCATAATCTTACTAAAATTATAATTCTATTGATCTTACTAATATTACAAACGCGAAAGTTTGAAAGAAACCTTTGTATGTTTGTTACTCTTTCACGCCTTAACGGGTGGACCGATTGAGCTGAAATTTGGTATAGAGATGGCTTAGACCCTGGAATAACACGTAGGCGTACAGCGGGTAAAACCGCTGGGCACAGCAAGTAATATAACCTAAAATAGAGCTTCCGAAGCGTAACATTTCAAACAAGCTAGGCTCTGCAGCTTCAGATAAAAGGAACATTATGTTAATTACCATGTGCCAGATTACAAATGATTTGTGTGACGTCTATATGCGACGATAAATGCCATAGATCTAGCATAATATGTTATGTAGATGAACTGACACCAAAAACTTGTGACCTGACTTGTGTAGGGTGAGATGGAGCGATGATATCCAGAGGGTCACTGGGAGCGGGTGGAGGAGAACAACGGAGGACAGAGTTGAGTGGTGTGCCTTTAGGGACGCCTATGTCCAACAGTAGACGAACATAGGCTGATAATGATGATCCATACAAGTTTAATTCTTGTTTTGCTTGGCTTTGTTTTTCTATTTTTTTTTTGTGAATGATATACCTACAATAAGTTTAATATCAATAAACTACAATCTAGCTTTATTAGAGTAATGAGTAATTTAGTTCTAACTTAACCCTTAAGCTCCCGAGTGGCTTGATCGAGCCGCAACCACCCTATTTGAATTTAGGCTTTAATTTAAGAATGCTAGAAACTGATTAAATCCAACCCTGCTAAAAACCAATTGAAATGCTAAAGAGTTAAACTACTAACATGAGTTAACCTAAGAATGTGTCCAATAACACATATTCTTACTGTCTCCATCAGGGCGAAGACCTTTTCGAGGCCAATGATAACGCAATAACAGTGGCGACGCATTGGTCAAAGCAGCTGTAGGGTTCACATAATATTATAAGTTATAGCCGATCGACTCGAAAAGAAGAAGAAGGGCGAAGACACTTTGTTCTTGTGTTCTGTATTTAACTGTAAAAAAAAACATTTCAGGACTGGGGCAATGAGCGTCTCATGAGAGCTCAGCGAGCCGTCGAAAGCAACGTCTACGATGTAGACTCGTGGTCGCTTCTCATCAGAGAAGCTCAAACTCGTCCGATCAATGAAGTTCGGAGCGTGTACGAGAAATTGATCAATGCGTTCCCCACCACCGGACGCTATTGGAAGATTTATATTGAGCAAGAGGTGATAAATGTTATTTTTTTTAATTAATATCCTTCAATCATAGTAATCCATAGGTCAATTGTAATACAACCTGGACATTCATATGTCGCTAGCTTGTATTCTGGGTTCAGTTCCCTGAGTTCAAATCTCAGTGTGGCAAAATGTTTTCGCCTGGACGCTACCGTGTTTCGGAAGGCACGTAAAACTGTGTGTCCCGGTTGTTTCCTGTAAGATATGTAGGAGGCAGTCGTCAAGTCACAAAGTCTTGTAGTAATCTTAGCAACCTGAAACTGGCACATATGTGTGATATAAGTTGGTTACACAACCTATAATTGTGATTTGTCACTGATAGTGCAAGTAGGGTAACCTGTTCTGCGGCCCGAGCACATGAGTAGCAACTCCCGTCCCACTGTCAACACTAAACTGACATATATCAAGACGCTACTCTTGCTACTCGTGCTGTCATTGCATACAATTGCAGCTACTCCCAATGTCATTGTGCTCTTACAAACGTCAATTACGAGTTTTGGCGGCAAGCCTTGATCATATCATTAGTTCCACGTCTTTTGCTTAATAATCGTGTAGAATTTGATTGTTAGCGTGTAATAATGGTGGAATATTGCGTGTTAAGTGTTTTTGAATGTGCACAGATGTAGGCAAGTGATATGGTGCTGAAATATGAATTTTGGTGCCCCCTCCAAAACTCTTCCGAACTTTCAGTAAAATTCCACCCATTTTACTGGAAGACTCACGTGACTAGACGAGCTATTAAGCTCACTCTGACTCTGACCTGACTAACTAACTTATTACTTAAAAAATAACATTTAACTTGACACTGGCAAAACACGAAAGTGGAGACCATAATTTAATATCCCGTGAACATTCACGAATTTTACTCGACACTGGCAAAATGCACATGTTGCCATTTTATTAAAAAAAAAAAAAAAAAAAAAAAAAAACGTCAATTACTCTTGACAGCGGGACGGGAGTTGCTACTCTTATGTCAATGTTGCAATGGGCTATGGGGGTTGTTATGTATAAACCCCAAAAAAAAACTTATAATTCATACCAGATATGTCACCAATACTTAGTATTTTATATTTTACTTGATAAGTACATAGTAACATTTCTTTTATAAATTTTTCAGATGAAAGCTAGAAACTTTGAGAAGGTCGAAAAGGTTAGTATCAAAACGGAGTAAGTTGGTATAAAACAAATAAGATTGATATTAGAAATACATACTTATATTGTTCTGAAGATAGAGCAAAGGTCATAAAGGCACACTTATAATTTTTTTTCTTTGAGTTTTTGAAAATGGGAGAGTTTCAAATACAAATACAAATGTGTTTCTTTGTTTTAAGAATAATGTTATTATTTAAGATAGCAAATTGAAAATACTTTTAAAATAATAAATAAATCTAGAGCTTTACCAAGAAACACAAAAATTTTCACACACACATACACACACACACACATACACACACGCAGACACACACATACACACACACAGACACACGTCAAACTTATAACCCTTTGTCGTTTTTCGTCAGGGGTTGCAAACCTTGTTAAAAACCTCATTAAAAGTAGTAGTACCTACTTTACAAGAAATTTTCTAAAATCAATCATATTTTAAATTTATTATTAAAATATCTGTGATAATAAAAGACTGCTTTATCGAGTTGAATTCACGAAAGTGAGTTTAAATTAAAATTTAAGCGAAAGCAGGTTGTTTAGATTTAAGTTAAATAAATAATCGAAATGTTTAAATGATATCTTTTTTTTCGGTTAGGGTGCTGTGTTTACGCATGTTGGAGGCGAATTTCTTTGGCATTTTAAATTAAAAAAGGTTAATTTTAAATTTATTAAATTAGTAAGTGAATTTTGAAGTAAAAAAAATATAAATAAATGATGTGATGGTTAAATAAAAAATGATTTTTGTAACTTTTAAGTTTTTTTATGTGAATTTGAAAATCTTACTAATATAACAAGAAAGTTTGTAAGAGTATGGATGTTTGGATGTCTGTATGTCTGGATGTATGTTTGTTACGCTTTCACACCTAAACAGGTGAACCGATTGAGCTGAAATTTGGTATAAAGATATAAGCCCTGTAAAACACATAGGTACAGCAGAAAAACCGCTGGGCGCAGCTAGTAATTAATATAAAGAGAATTTTAGAATAATTTAATTAAAATATTAACTACATACCCATTAAAATCTCTACATTAAAAGTGATTTTTAAATATTAATTATGGTATAAAAATTCGCCAAAGAACATCGCTTTTGACATGTATTTTACCCTTCTACAAAATCTTTTATAAGAAATTATTCATAATACTAGCTGACTCGCGCGCACTTCGTAACGCGTGTGAATTTGGTGCACCCATTTACACATGATGGATGACTAAACCGATATTCGCTCCCGCTCTGGGTAGCGAAGAATATGGCGCAGGGTTTTACAATGCAGTTTTGTTTCGATACCGCAGGCAACAATTCTATTTTCTTTCCCGAAACTCAAACTATCTACACTAAGTTAGTTAAATCTTTAATAAATTATTCATAATATGAATTCAAAATTATGTAATGGCTGATACACGCTATGGTCTAATAGAAAGGTTCACATATGCAGTGTGAAGTTAGACCAGAATGTGCGGGGAGACCTGTGCAGTTTTTTTACCATTTTACCGGGGTAGACTTCCTTTGCAGGAGGTCGACTAGGTGGGTACCCCAACAGTGCCAGTTAGCTACCACCTGAGCTGATGTGTAAACATTACTGTGCACAGGTAGGAGGACACTGTAGCTAGTGAAATTACTGGTCTGAAGAGTCTTATATGACTTTCAAGTAAGAAGTGTTGGCGCAATGCACCCTGAATTTTACCTTTGTAAAATCCTGGGCACTGTATTAATTATTTGCAGCGTTATCTCTTACCATCAGGAGAGCGTCTTGCTCGTCTTCTTACTTCGTTGTATTAAAAAAAAGGGAGCCCAAAAGGGCATTTTTGGAGTTACTCAAGCACGTCAGAAAAAAAGTATCTGACAATTAATTATATGGAGAGGTTTGTTAATCTGACAATTTCAAATTTAAATCTTTGAAACCTCTCCGCAAGACCGTAGCGTGTATGGCTAAGAAAGGGTTCATCCCTTGGTGAGTACGAGGGAATAGTTTCCACAAACTACAAATAAACCCCCAATCAAATAAATTTGGACAACCGAGTCGCAAATCGTCGAAAGCGCATTTGGCCAAAAGAGCAAATCGTCTAAAGCGCAATTGGTCTATTGAGCAAATCGTCCTAAGCGCCATTGGTCAAGTTTTTTATTTACCCTATTTCTAAGCTTCATCTGAAGATTTGACATGTTGAAATTTACCCAATCATGTAGGATTTTTAAAACTATTGCGAGTGTTCTCCATAACTATAACAACAAAAACGGCACAACTCATTTATAATATTGTCGAGAATATCTTGACCACGGTTTCTGACAATTACGATGTCCTTCATCAGGAGTTCACGCCTGCAGAATTCGACGCTCACTGAACCGTGGTCGAGATATTCTCAATATTAGACGTGAGTTGTGCCGTTTTTGTTGTTTTAGCCAAATATGTAGTTCAAGATCTAGTTTATCAATATTTAAAAATACAGTACAATCGGTGCAGTATTTTTAGGGAAAATAAGTGACAAACATACTCGTCTAAACTAAAACAGAGAAATAAAAAAGTTGACCAATTGCGCTTTTTCGTTTGACCAAATGCGCTTTGGACGATTTGCTCCTTTGACGAAATGCGCTTTCGACGATTTGCGATCGGTTGTCGAATTGTGCTTTTGACGAATAGCGCCTAAACAGTCGTATCTAATTGATGTCCTTCCAAAGGCTAACTTGAGAATCATCTAAATTCAATCAATTTACTATTAAGTTTCCATAGTTTTTTTGTGACTTCAAGTCTTAGGTAGCGCATCCTTTCAACAATAACAATCCAGGCATAGAAAATATAAAAAAAGATAGAAAAAATAAAAGTTTAAGTACCTACCTAATGAAACTAGGCATTTACCTGGCGATAAACAGAGCCAGAGGAAGCGCGGGAAAGAGATCGCGATGCGGGACGGAATTTTTGTAATGTTCGAGTTTGTACACATTAGTACCCCAACAGTGCCAGTTATTGTACCGCCTGAGCAGTGTTGTGCAAACATTACTGTGGTAGGTGGGCACTGTAGGTAGTGAAATTACTGAACTAAAGTCTTAACATCTTATGACTCTTGAGTAAGAAGCGTTGGTGCAGTGCACCTAGAATTTCAAATCGTTGTGAAATCCTGGGCGGCATTGTACTGATTATGGGCAGCGTTATCTCTTAACATCAGGAGAGCGTCTTGCTCGTCTTCTTACTTCGTCGCATAAAAAAAGCATATTATTATAGAGCAGGCAAAGTTTAAAAAAAAACACACCGATCGCGACTGACTTCCCGTGCGTCTTTGCATCTGTGTGACGTTGCTTTAGGTTTAATAAGGCAGTATTTGCGAAGAAGATTCGGTAAGTACCAATAACTACATTATGTAAAATTTTTTATTTTTTTGTATTTTTTTTTATAGCCGACTAAACAAGCGTTTGACCGCAATCTCACCTGTTGGTAAGTGACGATGCAGTCGAAGTTGTAGCACGCTTGTTCAGTAAGAACCTATTCACTCTTGATTTGAACAAACCTACGTTATAGCATTCGGGAAACACTGAGAATGGTAGCGAGTTTCATTACTTCGCCGTTCTCATAATGAAGGACGAAGCGAAGCGCTTAGTTCGAGCTGCAAATAGAAAAACATGATTTCATGCTCGTCGGTCATATAACTACTGAACCGATTTGAATGAAACATGAAATTTGCAATAAGAGCTTATTTCCTGCAACTAGCGACTATATTGGGGAGAAGAAACTATGCTTCGGTAGAAGGGCACTGTAGCTAGTGAAATTACTGGGCTAAGGAGTACACACAACACACAACATCTTATGACTCTTGAGTAAGAAGCGTTGGTGCAGTGCTTCTAGAATTTCACATTGTGAAATCCTGGTTAGCACTGTGCTAATATAATATGGGCAGCGTTATATCTCTACATCATGAGAGCGTCTTGCTCGTCTTCTACTTACACATAAGAATGTGACTAGTAAACTACCCCGGCTAATTTTTCATGCATAAAGGTCACTTTCTATGACATAGACAAACGGACAGTTGAGTATTTTAAAATATCTGCGATCGGCTTATTTCGCGCAGCAAGAAAATTCGAAGTAACATCCAAGTCAGTGTGCACATGGGCATTATAGCCCCAGGGGCTATGCCCATGTGCACATCACTGCTCAAGCGGTAAAATAACTGGCACTGTTGGGGTACCCACCTAGACAACCTCCTGCAAAGAAAGTTACCCCCGGTAAAATAATTGGGAAAATTTGTAGTACCTACCTACAAATTTTCCCAATTCCAAAAATACTGTAATCAAATCTTGTAAGTTTAACCCACTTGTTACTACCGTCCTTTATAAAGGCCCGCATCTAAACAAAAATCCTGTGATTAATGTGGGTAATGTAAACAAATTTTGTTGATGGCATCTAAAAGTAGGATCATGAAGCTATACAACAGAGGTATTGTGAATGCACTGGTCACATATTATTGTTTATTTTAAGACCATTACTTTTCAGTATATTTTATCATAAATGTTTTGATGTCAGTTATTTCATTATTATTATTCCTTAAAAAAATTTTTTGAGAAATAATATAAATTTGGACTTTCCTTTATGCATCTTAACTAATATTTAACTGAAATGTGATGCATTTCTGAGGTTTATGAACGATTTTTTATGGTGTTCGTTATAAAGCCCAGTAGTAAAATCCACTGCTATCACATACGATTATTTCATATATTGCAGGATATGTTTTAGAACTACAAAAGAGCCTCATATGCTTCAAATATTAAAGAAAACAAAAATATTTGAAGACACATAATTTTTTCAGTTATTTTCCTTCTCAAAATTATAAGAACGACGTTTCTGATGAGAATTCAGTAGTAAATAATTCAGTCCAAATTTGTAATTTATGCATGAATCATCAGGCATGGCAAAATTGAAGACTTATATGCATCTATTACTATACCTAGCAGTTACATATTATCATCATCTCAACCGTAGGACGTCCACTGCTGAACATAGGCCTCCTCTTTGGAATTCCATATTGGTTGGAGGTTGGATTCGTATCCAACCTCCGTAAAGACCTGCATCCAGCGTCTTCTGGAGACCCTTATAAGGTCGTCTGTCCACCTTGTGGGTGGATGTCCTACGCTGCGACCCCATCGGCCATCCATTCTGCGCGCTATGTGGCCTGCCCATTGCCACATCAGCTAGCTAGTCCGCTGGGCTACATCAGTCACTCTAGTTCGCCTACGGAACGTAGGCGAACTAAAGTGACTGATTCTCTTCATTTCTGATTCAATCGTAGAGAAACCCCGAGCATAGCCCTTTCCATAGCATGCTGAGCGACTTTGAGCTTCGTGATGAGTTCGTGTTTCGTGGTTAGACGAGAATATTACTTTGAGGAATAGAATAGAAAAGATAGCACAGTATGATAATCTGATATTTGATATATATGCACACTCGTATGTTAACAATTTTATTGTAGAATCACGAAGATACAGAAGTATTGAGATAAAGATGCTGATTATACGATGCTATTACAGTTATTATTACAATATCGATGGATCTCCGTGGTAAATACTCTCACAGAGAGATCACAGTGTATCATCATACAACTATTACAAGTTCAGTGTGCAAATATTAGATTGATGAACGAAGGTCTATTATAATACATTTTCTCTACAGCTACGATACCATAACGACACCTTCAATATGCAAGAAAACAGATAAAAACCCATATAAGCAAAAACTCTAATTCTAGTTTTATTTTGAAATTTACCAATGCACTTGACAACAATAAAAGTATTTTTAGCAAACTAGAAGTTTGAAGACAACCATTACCTACTTATAAAATACCAAGAAAAGAAACCAATGTATTGTGTATCTCGAAAAAAAATTATCATTATGCAATTATTGTGACGTCACATGCACCAAATGCAATATTTTTAAAAATAAATTTATACAAATATTTTGAATGCACCAAAGTATAAAATACATAACAAAACAAGCCTTTCGTTCGTTTTATAATTTGAACTGAAGTTCACTTTTCATAGCAGTGGATTTTACTACTGGCCTTTATAAAGAACACCATTTTCCCGGATTTCCAAAAACTTCGGAATTTTTATTTGATTTTTCCTAGATATTAGAGCACCTATTACGCACATATCCAAATTTCATTGCAATCAGACAGAAAAAGTCTATTCAGTAACAAGTGGGTTAATTTGATCCACTTCCCGATTTCCGATTGAGCTGAAAATTTTCATACATGTATAAATCGGATGACAACGCAATATTATTATGACATTGAGCTGGTCTGATGATGGAGCTGGAAGTTGGCCTTAAGAATTCTGTAATTAAACGACGCATCCCCATCGAGTTTGGGCTCATTTGATTCGTCTTGACGAGTACTTTATGGTGCTAGGTGGTAAAATATATATTATTTTTAAAAAGTTTTATTAAATTTCACTTGTTTTTGGTTACGTCGGAAAAAATGCATTACGCATACCCTCCCATCGGGGGTATGGGAGGGTTATGTGGGACTCCCCGTGCAGAGCGACTGCACGGTATACCCACTAAAACAACCCGGCGGCACACCCGCGTCGTCTTTGTGACGGAGGACTGGGAATCGGCAGAGCCTTGCATCCAGTCCCAAGAAGACTGTAGTGTTTTTAACCCCGGACGCAAAAACGACGGGGTGTTATAAGTTTGACGAGTCTGTCTGTCTGTCACTGTGTCTGTCTGTGGCATCGTAGCTCCCGAACGGATTTTGATATAGTTTTTTTTTGTTTGAAACTAGAGTTAGTCGAGAGTGTTCTTAGCTATGTTTGGTGGAAATCGGTCCAAGATGGCCGCCGCTACGAAATGGCGGTTTACTTTTTTTCTCCACGACCCCCTCAATATGAGTATCAAATGAAAGGGCTTAACTAGTAGAATACAACGTACCATAAAACATTTAAAATCCAAGATGGCCGCCGCTTCAAAATGGCAGGTTACATATTGCGTCGGGGTATTTCAATTTTTACATTTTATTCACTTGCTACAACCTCGTTCAGAGTTAGACCAAGATTCAAAGTTACCCAAGAAGACTGTAGTGTTTTTAAATATTAAATAGACTTGTTTTAAAAGCTAACTCGAGTGTCGATGGTCAGTTGTTCCAGCGATGCCTGATGAAGATCCTGAACATAGAACTGTGGAGGCTCTATCTCAACTACGTCAAGGAAACTAAATGCATGCTGCCTACTTACAAGTATGTATACGTTATTAGTCCATCCAGAGGGCCTATTGGCTATCACAAAACGATATGTAAAACACTAGAATCCATACACAAAATTGCATACATTGCGTGCTTAAACCTCCTTATTAATATGAGTAAAGTAACAAAAGCAGCAATGTACATTGAAGTTGCCATCAATCGTACCTAGTGGGTGAGAATTAGCCAATAGCCCCTCTGTATTGTATAATTCTTCTCCCTGCACGGTGTCTAGAAGAGATCGCTCTGAGCGATAAGACCGCCAATTGGTACTATCTACTGTAAGCATTAAGTTTTGTGTTTGTATTTTACTTTTTTTTTATGTTGTGCCAATAAAGAATTATTTATCCTTTTATCTATTACTAATATTATAAACGTGAAAGTTTGTAAGAATGGATGTCTGGATGTTTGTTGCTCTTTCACGCCTAAACGGGTGGACTGATTGAGTTGAAATTTTGTATAAAGATAGCTTAAACCCTGGAATAACACATAGGCTGTAGCATAGGCGGATCCAGGATTTGGTTCGGGGGGGGGGGGGGGGGGCAAGGTGCAGAAGGGCAAAATTATTATAATTTTTACTACGAAAAGCGTGTGTTTAGCTCACTCTGAGCACTAACTAACACCCTTAATAACATATCCGCGAGAAGCTTGCTGCGAGCGCCGAGAAAAGAATTATAATCTTTACTATGAAATATGTGCAAAATTCCTAACTCTACAATGATTCTGGGGGGGGGGGGGGGGGGGCTTGGCCCCCCGCTCCCCCCCCCCCCCTAAATCCACCTATGGGCTGTAGTACAGCGGGTAAAACCGCGCAGCTAGTTTATGATATTTAAAATATATAATTTTTATACAATTTTGCAGAGAAAAAATGGCCCAAGCCTACGATTTCGCCCTGGACAAAATAGGGCTAGATATCCACGCGTACCCTATATGGAACGACTACGTTACTTTCCTGAAAGGAGTCGACGCTGTGGGCTCATACGCTGAAAACCAAAAGATTTCTGCTGTTAGAAAGGTAAAATTACGTTATACTTCTACTATATAATGCATGTATTATTCATATAAACCTTCCTCTTGAATCACTCTATCTATTAATGAAAACCGCATCAAAATCCGTTGCGTTTTTTTAAAAGATATAGGCATACATACGGACAGACAGCGGGAAGCGACTTTATTTTATACTATGTAGTGATAGGTTAGCCTTTGACCATGATCGTTAAGCGACGGTGTGGCCATAGATGGTCGTATGTAGTAGCTTTTATTTACTTTCACCTGTCCGTCTGTCTGTAATAAAATCTTGCAATTTTAACTTGATCCACTTCCCTGAAATTTTGCATGCATGTATAAAAACGAATGACATTGCAATATTATTATGACATCGAGCTGATCTGATGATGGAGCTGGAAGGTGACCATAGGAACTCTGTAATTAAACGACGCAACCCCATCGAGTTTAGGTTCATTTGATTCGTATTAACGAGTACTTTGGTGCTAGATGGTAATAATAATAATAAAAGCTTGTTATTAAAAAGTTTTTTATTTATTTCACCTATTTAATTTTTTTTCATATTATAATAATAACCATTAGGTGAAGCGTCATCATACAGGCCGATATCACTGTTACCAGTTATGTCTAAGCTTTTTGAAAAACTCTTGTTGAAAAGATTGAAGCCGATTATCCAAGAAAATTGCCTTATTCCTGATTACCAATTTGGATTCAGAGAGCAACATTCTACTATTGATCAGGTACATAGAATTACCAACGTTATTGAAAAGACATTAGAAGAGAAAAAGGTCTGTTCAACGGTCTTTTTGGACGTTGCTCAGGCTTTTGACAAAGTATGGCACGATGGCCTACTTTTCAAACTAGGAAACATGCTCCCGTCTAAGTATGTTGATATATTAAAATCGTACCTTGCACAAAGGATGTTTAGGGTACGTCAAGAGGACGCCTACTCGTCACTTAAACCTATTAAAGCTGGGGTACCACAAGGCAGCGTCCTAGGTCCTGTCCTGTATCTGTTATATACGTGTGACATCCCAGAACTAGAAGACAATACAATTGCGACCTTTGCCGATGATACCGCAATTATGGCAACGGGGACCACGCATGAAGAAGCAGTACAAAAGATACAAAAAGCTGTAAACAAAATCTACAATTGGACAAAAACATGGAAGATAAAACTAAATGAAACGAAATCTATCCACGTAGATTTCACTAACAAATCAACGAAACATTATCCGGTGTATATAAACAACACGGTCATACCATATGAGAATACAGCCAAATACTTGGGAATGACTCTTGACGCAAAGCTTCGCTGGAAAGCCCACGTCAAGAAAAAACGTAACGAGTTAGAACTCCGATATAGAGCAATGAACTGGCTTATTGGAAAACATTCTAAGTTATCAGTGGACAATAAATTGCTTCTATATAAACAAGTCCTTATGCCGATATGGACTTATGGCATCCAGTTGTGGGAATGCGCGAAAAATAATAATGTTGAAATTATCCAACGATTCCAAAATAAAGTTCTGAGAGGTATAGTGAGCGCCCCTTGGTACATCAGTACATCAGAAACGAAGACCTCCACCGTGATTTGAAAGTGGACTTCGTGACCAACGTCATCAAAAAGTTCGCGGAAGCCCACCAGCGTCGGCTCCACCATCACGTGAACATCGAGGCAATCCAGCTTCTCGATACCACGGGACTAGTGAGAAGACTTAAAAGGAAAAAACCTTTCGAGTTAGTTTAAGTGTAGTAATTAGTGAAATTATATAGTGTTAGTGCTGTGTACAAAGAACACATGAACAAAGTGACTTCGCAAAAATAGAGACAGTAAGAATACGTGTTATTGGACACTTTCTTAGTTTTATCTTCTTAGCAGTTTATGTTAGACCTAAATTACTTATTAGCCTGAAAAGGCTAGATTGTAGTTTATTGTTATGTCTATTATCTACAATGGATGTAACATATAAAAAAAAAAAATATATATTATAATAATATAAGTCGGGACTTATCGGGTAGGTATTTAATGCTAGTTTTACAAAAACAGTCTGCCTGTGACCACGGTTCTTGTAACAGAATCGAAACGTCGAGGTTGGTTTCATAATGTTTTTTGTTTTAAATTCCCCTTTAAATTTATTTCATTGGCAAATCCCCACGTGTGGCGCCAAAACTCCGTTGCCGGAGTTAAAGAAAAAAAAAATATATATTTCATTTTTTTTTTATATTTTATTTCAGGTGTATCAAAAAGCTGTGATCACACCAATCATCGGTATAGAGACGTTGTGGAAAGATTACATTGCTTTCGAGCAAAGCATTAATAATATTATTGGTAAGTTAACCATTAGGCATGATTTATTGAAACACAAAAGAAAATGTATTCCCTCTCTCCCCTTGCCATTTTTTAATATATCAAACTGAAAACACTCTTAAAATGTATGCAATAATATTATGCAAGGCTGATTTTGAGAAATTTTCAAAAAAAATAATTCTATGAATTTATATTTCAAAATTTGTCAAATAAAAACAATATTCGCTCTTAAGCATACATAGGAAGAGACTGACAGTGGTGGCGACTTTGTTTTATACTATGTAGTGCCAATGCCCAACAGTGCCAGTTATTCTACCGCCTGAGCAGTGATGTGCAAACATTACTGTGCTTCGGTAGGAGGGCACTGTAGCTAGTGAAATTACTGGACTAAAGAGTCTTAACATCTTATGACTCTCAAGTAAGAAGCGTTGGCGCAGTGCACCCAGAATTATACCTTTGTTAAATCCTGGGCAGTACTGTATGTACTTATTTATGGGCAGCGTTACCTCTTACCATCAGGAGAGCGTCTTGCTCGTCTTCTTACTTCGTTGTATAAAAAAAGATGTATTGATTCTACGATTCGCCTGCGTCATAATAATAATAATTCATTTAATTCAGGCAATTTTACACTGCCGCAGACGCAGTGTACCAGAGGCCCATATCATTATACCTATACCTTACTGACTAACATACGAAACATTTAATAAACTTAAATATTAGGTGACACGTAGCGCCGGCGACGACAACAACTTATTTCAACAACTTTTCTCTACACAGCGGAACGTATGGCAATGGAAAGGTCGCGAGAGTATATGAACGCTCGCCGAGTGGCCAAGGAATTGGAGCTCGTCACACGAGGGTTAAATAGAAACATGCCGGCGACTCCGCCCACTGTGGACCGAGAGGAAATTAAACAGGTAATGGTCATTAATGAATAAAAAAAATTGAGATTTATGCTCCAACAGACCCTACCTACAAAGAGAACCCCACCCCCTACCCTACCCCCCTACCCCCACCTTACCCCGCTTACATAAAGAACATAGTAACTATAGAGAAAATAATCACAATTCCATCAAAAACAGGGGAATCAAATTACGAGCACTGTATTGATGGGTAGCGTTATCTCTTACCATCAGTGTAGTGTTTGTGTATTTGAGTGAATGATTGAATGAATGAACGAATGACATTTGCCTGTCTCGGGGGCACGGGTAGTGGGGGCGACACTCTTGTGTGAGCCGTTGGCGAGAGCGGACGTGTTGTCTCTAGCTACTGGTGACGTAACGAGCCGGGCAGTGATCCACTATTTACCCCTGTGTTTGTACGAGTACTACATGTGGCGACGAGTTAAAAGGTTAGTGCGAAAAATGTGATTTCGTGCTTAATAATTACGGTCATTGAAAAACATTTTTATAAAGTGTAGAAAATAACATTATTTTGCATAAAAATGCAATAAAACACAGTTTGCAGTGTAACTTACAAATCTGTTCCATGATAATTATAAAGACAGACAAAAAAAGTCAAATAAAATAAATAATAGATGAGGATTCAATAAGTTACTTGTTTACAAGAAAGAATAGAGGGATTCATATTAATGTATAGGTGCTAAGCAAATAGTGGCTGACAAATTGAATCGCTTTTATTTTGAAAAGATTTGAATTTGTGGTTGATACTTGATACATAAACAAGTAATGTTTTAAATGAATAGACACAAAAATAATGTTCGTGAAAAAATGTAATATATTCGTGAAACTACAGAGATTTCACGTGTTTCCTGCACATATTGGTACCTATATTGGTTTGCTAACTTTATTTATTCTTCTTAGGTTTGTGGACTCTAGTTAGAACATATTCATGAATCAACCTCTGTTTAAGAGCAACAATTAGGGTTTAAGATTACTAAAGTATTAGAAACCTGTTGCTATAGGGTTTTATTATTTTACAACGTAGGTAGCATGGATATCACTACGATTATGGTGTCACCAGTAGCTAGGGTAAACCATATTGACTTTGTCAAGGAATTTAGCTTTGCAGTATATGCAGTAGGTGTGTAAAATCAGGCAACTAACAGCAGATGTAACTTGCTGCAGCGAGATTGGTTACAATGCATACTGCTATGGTTCAGTGTCATACCTATAGTATTTTGATGTGACTGCACTGACCCGCAGATATTGAAACTATAATAACTAGGTATAGTTATACTGCAAAAGCGATGAGCCTTGTTCACGAGATTGTTTTAAGGAGAATAACCTTAAAGAATAACATATTGATTCTACGATCTTAGTACATTTATAAATTATAAACATATTATTATGTATGCTAGAAAGAATCTAGATAGATTGGATGGTGACAGTTATAGCCTTGATACCAAAATATGATATGACTAGATTTAGATTCAGACAATACTAATTGAAACAACGTTCGAATCAATTCTTTGGAATTGTGTAGTGCGTTTCTGTATTGGGAATTGGGACTCGCAGAGAGTGAGTTCATAAGTAGTGTTAAAGCTGCATTACTTATTAAGCCAAACGGGGCAAAAGGTATATTGCGTAGTAGGCTATCTGAATAGTGTAAACATTTAAATCACTATGGAATACAATTAACATAAGGTATATACAAATAAAACTAAACAATATATACTGAATAGTGTGATCTGTGTAGTAGTATAGATGATGATCTTTATTTGAACTAGTGGTACGCTGCTGGAGGTCATGGTGTGCGTGGATTAGGACCCAGGAGCTGAAAACGATGTTGATATTTGTATGCAAGGACCCAGAGGAGGTCACTGCCTATTGCATTGAACTTCACGTTAGTATGGTTAGTTTGAGGGTAATCGGTAAATTATTGAAATAGTTATTTTGTAGGTACTATGAAAATTATTTAAACTGTTCAGTCTGAGGGCAAACAGAAAATGATTTGAATGATTAGTTTGAGAGTAATCTGGATAGGATTTCACTAAATTGTTAACTACCTTTAAAAGTTTTACATCTTAGTGGTTCTTAACAAGGAAATTATCTTTTATAATATTATCCGTCTTGATGAAGGGCTCGTGGGAGGGCGACACGGAGATCTACAAACTAGACTATTGTGGTTGTACATGATAACCTATGACCGCTGAAACATTGTCCCCCGCGATGAGTTCTTTACGGTGCCTTACGGTTCTTCGCTCGTAGGGTTGAAAGTGGTTTGTGCATACTCGTAAAAATATTGTATATTATTAAAATAGACAAAGTGGCGGCACCGTCCGATGCGATATACGAATGCATACAAATCAATTATTATTTTAATAAACAAGATGTGAAAGGTTGAGATTTTCTGTCTGTGTCATGATTTATTATTACAATAAAGTGTAGTTTGCGTGTAAGTGTAGTTACACTATGTGAACACGGTCGGAGGTTTTAATATGTGCCATAATATAGTCGACACTAGCAGTAGGTATAATTTGCTGAAAAAACGAGTCCAGAGTAGCATACTATTAATCAGTTATGTGTTCAAGTTAGGTGTTCAAGTTCAAAGTAGTATTGGGCATTGTAGTGTATGTAGTTACACAGTCTCGAATGCACACGAACAATGCTGCCACGTCAGTGTCACCAGAGCCGCGGGCGAGTGTGGACGTGCAGCAGTTGGGAGTGGCATTGCCGAGCCAGTGCGTGCAGCAGTGGTGAATATAGCAAACATTACAGGCATCACTAGCTGACGATCATAATATTATTATATAATGATGGGCTTAGTTAGGAAAATCAACAAAAACGAGTGCTATCGAGATGTTATTATTTATTTTGACGCATGCTCCAAATGTGAACAGTGTGGTAGACGTGGTGTGAGTGAACGGACAGAATTCCGTACACAGAAGTCTTTAAGCGTATGACACTTGGAAATCCTAGACTTGTCAAAATAGGAAGCTGAGAAAAACTGCTTATCTAGGTGTAAGTTTAGACATGATCACTATTAACTAATGCAAAACATTATGAAGAATAAAGTCTCAGGAAAAGGGACGGTGGTATATCCGCTACATCAGGTAATGCGCCGTAGTCGGGAAGGCGCTGTTAAGTCTTGTACAAGATAGGAAGAGGTGTAAGAGGCTAACTATGCGCTAGAGGGAGAGAAAGATAATATGGTTTTAGTGATGCGCTGCCTATCCTAGTCGGACAAGTGATTGCGAGGGTTGTGCTATAAAAGTTATGAAAGTGCACAATTTTGAGAATTGGAATTCCGTTAAAGTAATAGAAAAACATCTTCAAGTGATATCGAAGAACTTGTTCTAGAATAATATTATTGAAAGTAGGCTTATGTTAATCACAATAGACATACGAGTATATTATACGTGTTACGTACGTACGAGTACGTGTATGTGAAAAGCAAATCTCTTTGTAATGATAGTGCACTGGTCAGAGTATCTCTTTACCGTGGTCAGAGTAACATCATGTTGAAACTTCAGAATACTCTTGACTCTTGAATTAAGTAAGAGTTGATTAGTCTTGAGTCTTAACAGGAAATGTCGTGTGATACCGGAGCTACTTCAATGAATCGATTTCAATTGAGGATATTATTAGGTGGTGAGTTGAATGAAGGGTTTACTTGTATCTTAAAATTGTGGTATTAGTTTTCGTTTCAATATTAATTTAGTGGAAGGATTGATCTTTCATTTATTTAAACCAGACGAGTGACATAATTTTACAGTAGTTAAATTCTAATTTCATAGACTGGCAACACCAACTCGTAAATAAAAAGTAGGGAATGACGCTGTCACTTTACAATACATATTATTATTGTCATGAACGTGTATATTGGAGATATTGCATCTCCAAGCAAATCCAATAAATTAAAAAGTGAAGCGATGAAGTTCTTACCAGAGGTAGGGCTTTAGGCACAGCCGGACGGGACAAAAACAAAATATTTATAAGGTAGTAAAGATCAAAATAAGACCCAGTTCATAAAAAAGTGAATGTTGTCAAACAATAAAAACTGAGACAATAAAATGTAGTTGAGCTCTGTCACTCTTGAGAATGATGTATGCATTTCGTTTACTCAGAAATGATACTGATAGCCTAGTTTTATTATGATACTTTTCTAAGTTATTATCTCAAATGTCGATTTATTTTGAGAAAGTGTAAACTAAAATACATGTATACCAGGATAACGATATTTCACTATTTCTCAGTTGAAAACTGCCGAGACTAATGTCTATTAACAATTGTAACTTAAGATAGTAAGTCAACGTCTTTTGATCATGGTCAAGCATAGTTAAATTAATGGTTATAAAATATTATTTACGCGCTTGTGAAGAGAAGGTTAAAGTTCAAAGTTTCCGTTAATTCTATAAGAGTACAAATGATATAATATATATAGCCTACTCAACAGGGTAAAAAGAGTGAGTCTTCCAAGTAGATGCATCGTACGTATTTGAAGTGCAGGGAGTATGGCCCATCAAGTAAACGAGAACCATACGTGATTGTGTATGTAGGCAGTATAGGCCTTCGTGTAAATGAGAACTATACGTGATTGAGTATAGGCAGTATGGGCCTTCACATAAATGAGAACTATACAAGATGGTGTAAAGGCAGTATAGGCCTTCATGTAAATGAGAACTATACATGATTGTGTAAAGGCAGTATGGGCCTTCATATAAATGAGAACTGTTTGAAAATTTATTCATCGGCATTCCTGTCGATGGTAAACCATACATACCTAATTATAGGTTGTTCTCTTATAGATATGCAGTATGGGCATTCCTGTCAATGGTAAACCATACATACCTAATTATAGGTTGTTGTCTTATAGATATGCAGTATGGGCATTCCTGTCAATGGTAAACCATACATACCTAATTATAGGTTATTGTCTTATAGATATGCAGTATGGGCATTCCTGTCAATGGTAAACCATACATACCTAATTATAGGTTGTTGTCTTATAGATATGCAGTATGGGCATTCCTGTCAATGGTAAACCATACATACCTAATTATAGGTTGTTATCTTATAGATATGAAGTATGGGCATTTCTGTCAATGGTAAACCATACATACCTAATTATAGGTTGTTGTCTTATATATATATCTTCCAGATTGTTGTCTTATAGGAATGTTCCAGGTCGCTCCAATTAATTATTTAATACTTTGGCTTCGGCATCGTTTTGATACTATCTACTGAACTTAATACGACTGATATTAATTTGGTATGAATCACTTGACAAAGCACGTTTGTGTGCGTTAGAATACGCGGAAAAAAACCGCGGTTATGTTTTCCGAAGTCAATTTGATAATAATATTAAATATTCTGTTCAATAACAGACCTATTTATATACAGAAGTGATTGAAAAAAAAAAAACAAAGAGAGAGAGAGAGAGTATGTGACGTGACAGTAGTACAGTTGTGTAGGAACAGTCCACTCGTGCTGTTGCGGAAATGCCAGATGCATCGCAGTAGCGTGGTAGGTATTTAATGTTATTAATTAGGTAGCGAAGTAAGTAAAATATACAGTAAGTAAAAGCAATCATCATCTTAAGCGAGTTGATACAGATTCTAAAGTTATCGATGATATTGGATTAAACAAGTAACACCAAAGATTCTCGGTAAATTTAAATTCTCAGTAAATGTCATATTTTCTCATTAAATCATTCAATTAAGTTTTTATTAAATAAGGAAGGGATGTAGTGTTTGTGTATTTGAGTGAATGATTGAATGAATGAACGAATGACATTTGCCTGTCTCGGGGGCACGGGTAGTGGGGGCGACACTCTTGTGTGAGCCGTTGGCGAGAGCGGACGTGTTGTCTCTAGCTACTGGTGACGTAACGAGCCGGGCAGTGATCCACTATTTACCCCTGTGTTTGTACGAGTACTACAATCAGGAAAGCGTCTTGCTCGTTTTCTTACTTCCTTGCATTAAAAAAACATCAAGTTGTTGTAAAAGTAGTTTCGGTATGTTCTCAATGAGTCAGACCGAATCCTGTCACACTGTGACTGGTTGAGAAAACTATTTTGTCATATTATATAAATATTATGTTTTTATCATTTTGTTTACTAACCCATTTTATTTCATTTGTTACTAACCCATGGATCTCTATCCGAAATAAAGATATTCGATTGATTGAAAATCCCCTATTTTACCAGGTGGAGCTATGGAAGAAATACATAATGTGGGAGCGCGGGAACCCATTACGCTCTGAAGACACAGCCTTAGTATGCCGACGCGTAATGTTCGCCATAGAACAAGGGTTGCTATGTCTGGCACACCACCCCGACGTGTGGCACCAAGCGGCTCAGTTCCTCGACCACTCCGCCAAGCTTCTTCAGGAGAAGGGGGTGAGTTATATACCATATTACTGTATATATACTTTACAGGGACAAAGACAAATCAAAAATCATGAAAATTGGTCCAACGGTCCTCGAGTTATAAGTGTTCGAACTTTGAACATACTCTACTTTGGTTGTGAGAAAAACTTTAGCTTTTAAGCGCCATCTGTTATTCAAAACAATGAACTAAACCTAATTTTCCCACAAATGTATATATTTAGTATTTAGACAATAATTAAATATAGCAAATAATATTAATTATAACATAGAACAATGAGGATTCTAGGTAAACGCCATCTGTTATTCAAAACTATGAACTAAACCTAATTTTCCCACAAAAGTATATATTAAGGCATTAATTAAATATAGCAAACAATCTAAATTATAGTTATATTAGTTATAACATAGAACAAGGGTTGTTATGTCTGGCACACCACCCCGACGTGTGGCATCAGGCGGCTCAGTTCCTAGACCACTCCGCCAAGCTTTTACAGGAGAAGGGGGTCAGTTATATACTATATTACTTTATATAATATATACTTTACAGGGACGCACACAAACACGACAAACCAAAAATCATGAAAATCGGTTCAACCGTTCTCGAGTTATGAGTGTTCGAACTCAATTAGTGAAAAGAATGAAAATAATCATCGCTTTTAAATAAATTAGGCATTAAATTATATACAATATAAATTATTCAATTATAGTACTAGCTGCGCCCAGCGGTTTTACCCGCTGTACTGTAGCCAATGTGTATTACAGGGTTTAAGCTATCTTTATACCAAATTTCAGCCCAATTCTTCCACCCGTTTAGAAGTAAAAGAGTAATAAACATACATCCATACATGCTTACAAACCCCAACAGTGCCAGTTATTCTACCGCCTGAGCAGTGATGTGCAAACATTACTGTGCACAGGTAGGACGGCACTGTAGTTGACCGTAGCTTGTGAAATTATATTATCAACTCGAAATCATTAACAATATTGCATTGTTATCCGATTTATACATACATGCAAAATTGCAGCTCAATCGAAAACCGGGAAGTGGATTAAATTAAGTAATTAAACTTTCAAGATTTGATTACAGACGGACAACAGACAAGTGAAAGTAAATAAAAGCTTGTAATAATCTCCACGTATTTACCAGGACTCGAACGCGGCGCGTTTGTTCTCGGACGAAGCCGCGGCAGTTTACGAACGTGCCACCAGCGGACCGCTGAAACACTCCACTTTGCTGCATTTCGCTCATGCCGATTACGAAGAGAGCAGATTGCATTATAATAAGGTATTTTTTATTAGTTTTTGGTGTAGACTTTGTTTGTAGCGTCCGTGGCCCAGTGGTCATACGTCCGGCTTGTAAGCCGGAGGTCCAGGGTTCAAATCTCAGTGTGGCAAAGATTTTCGCCTGGACGCTACCGTGTTTCGGAAGGCACGTAAAACTGTGGGTCCCGGTTGTTTCCTATAAGATATGTAGGAGGCAGTCGTTAGGTCATGTTGCAGGCCTTGTAGTAATCTCGGCGACCTGAAACTGCAACATATAGGTTAGCCACACAACCTATAAATTGTGATTTGACTCTGACAGTGTAATTAGGGAAACCTGTTCTGTTGGAGTATAAACCCCAATTATTATTATTATTATTATTATTATTGCAGGAGGTCGACTAGGTGGGTACCCCAACAGTGCCAGTTATTGGCACTGTTGGGCAAAGATTACTGTGCTTCGGTAGGAGGGCACTGTAGCTAGTGAAATTACTGGGCTGAAGGGTCTTTACATATTATGACTCTCAAGTATGAAGCGTTGGCGCAGTGCTCCTGGAATTTCACATCATTATGAAATCGTTAGTAGCACTGTACTGATTATGGACAGCGTTATCTCTTACCATCAGGAGAGCGTCTCTTACTTCTTTGTATAAACAAAAATATTTTTGACAATTTGGTCTTCGGTTCGGTTCCCTGGCGGATAAATAAAAAGTCCTGCCGATCTTAATCATTGAAATTTTTAAAAAAAGTCTGAAAATATCCATTATATTCTTGCGTTTTTGAAAACTAACGTGAGTGTTATCCATGTTACAATGTAAACAAACGACTAAAAACTCACGGATATAATGGTCAAAGCTAGGTTCGACCCTGGGTTTCGGACAATTACGATGTCCTTCATCAGAGGGCCTATTGGCTATCGCCAAACGTTATGTAATACACTAGAATCCATAGACAATTTTGCGTACATTACTTGCTTAAACCTCCTCATTAATATGAGTAACATAACAAACGCAGCAATGTACATTGAAGTTGCCATCAATCGTAGTAAGTGAGAATTAGCCAATAGCCCCTCAGGAGCTCACGCCTCTCGGTCGCGACGTTGGCCACAACAATAACAATATTATATTCTTTTCTAGGTGCACCAAGTATACACCCGCTATTTAGACATGGAAGACATAGATCCAACATTAGCTTATGTACAATACATGAAGTTTGCGAGAAGGGCGGAGGGTATCAAATCAGCCAGGACGGTGTTCAAACGGGCTAGAGAAGATCCTAGGTAAGCGCCATCTGTTATTCGAAATTACGAACTAACTTATTACAAGCTTTCACCGGGGGTAGACTTCCTTTGCACTCGGTCGACTAGGTAGGTACCCCAACAGTGCCAGTTATTCTACCGCCTGAGCAGTGATGTGCAAACATTACTGTGCACAGGTAGAAGGGCACTGTAGCTAGTAAAATTACTGGGCTAAAGAGTTTAACATCTTATGACTCTCGAGTAAGAAGCGTTGGTGCAGTGCACTGGGTAGCTCTGTACTAATTATGGGCAGCTTTATCTCTTACCATCAGGAGAGCGTCTTGCTCGTCTTCTTACTTCGTTGTATAAAAAAAAGCTTTTATTTACTTTCACCTGTTTGTTGTCTCTCTGTAATCAAATCTTGCAAGTTTAATTTGACAAGGACAATTTTAGTATTTAGAGCTTCCTTGGTCACGTGTGACCTCAAGATTTCTGTAATTTCTTGTCCCATTCTTAATTTTGATATATTGGATTAAAGCCACTGAAACGACTATATTTTTGGAAAAATCTGCCTGAAATTTTTTGAGATATTTTGCTATTTAGGTTCGAAGTATTCATAAAAGTTGACAGAATTCGTTCCTTCTCCTATTCTATTCATTTCATGTAGTAAATTAAATGAATTTGAAAGCATATTCTAATATTTTGTCCACGTAATAAAATAATAAATAATTATACACGTTTTTATGATTTTTCATTTTTCTAAAAAAAAAAATATCTCGAAAACCGTAAATTTTTGCGGAACATATATTGCGCTCAAAAGATGGCCAATGACCTCCCCAATAAGGTCCTATACACCAATGTACTGAATAACCAAAGACCCTGTATAAAATAGTAATATTTATTATTTCCAGATCTCGTTACCACGTATTCGTTTCCGCAGCTTTGATGGAATATTACTGTTCTAAGGACAAAAACATAGCTTTCCGCATCTTTGAGCTGGGATTGAAGAAATTCTCCCATATACCGGAGTATGTGCTGTGCTATATCGATTACCTTTCGCATTTGAACGGTGAGTTAATCAATTTGATAAATATAAATAAGTCTTTATTATTACCACACAGAATAGCATTACTTGAAAATGTAAACATATATAGGTACCTAATGCACATTTGTAGCGTCCATGGCCAATGCGTTGGTCCGGCATTTTATTTATTTATTTGGTTACAATTAGTACGACAATACACTGCCACTTACACTAATTAACACATTTCAAAATTAAATAAAGTTATCGTCAAATTATTTTAATTGAGTTACATGCAAAAAATTATAGGATATAAGCCGGAAGTCCTGGGTTCAAATCTCAGTTTGGCATAGACTTTCTCCGTACTTTTTCTGGACGCTACCGTGTTTCGGAAGGCACGTAAAACTGTGGGTCCCGGCTGTTTCCTATAAGATATGTAGGAGGCAGTCGTCAGCTCATGTTGCAGGCACAGTAGTAATCTCGGCGACCTAAAATTGCGACATATAGGTTCGCCATACAACCTTTAAACTGTGTTTTGACTCTGCCAGTGTAAGTAGGGTAACCTGTTCTGTTGGAGTGTAAACCCCCAATATTATTTAATCTTCTCTTTTATTTCTCTATCATTGGTGCAACTTTCAAGCTTTTTTTTATGTGATGAAGTAGAAGACGAGCAAGACGCTTTCCTGATGTTAAGAGATAACGCTGCCCATAATCAGTACAGTGCTACTTAGGATTTCATAATGATGTGTAATTCTAGGAGCACTGCACCAACCCTTCTTACTCAAGAGTCATATGATGTAGACTCTTTAGCCCAGTAATTTCACTAGCTACAATGCCCTCCTACCGAATCCCAGTAATGTTAGCACATCACTGCTCAGGCGGTACAATAACTGGCACTGTTGGGGTACCCACCTAGTCGACCTCCAGTCTATACTCATACTCATTTCTGTTTTTAACCCTCGACGCAAAAACGACGGGGTGTTATAAGTTTGATGTGTCTGTCTGTCTGTGTGTCTCTGTGTGTGTGTCTGTCTGTGGCATCGTAGCTCCCGAACGGATGAACGGATTTTGATTTAGTTTTTGTTTGAAAGTAGAGTAAGTCGAGAGTGTTCTTAGCCATGTTTGGTGGAAATCGGTCCAAGATGGCCGCCGATACAGAATGGCGGATTACTTTTTTCTCCACGACCCCGTCAATATGGGTATCAAATGAAAGGGATTAACGCGTAGAATACAACCCACTATAATACATTTAAAATCCAAGATGGCCGCCTCCACAAAATGGTGAATTACGTATTGCGTTGGGGGTTTTGTAAATTTTTAATTTAATTAACTTGTTCTATACTCATTTCTGATTTTATCATTTTTTTTTATTGTTTAGAGGATAACAACACCCGGGTTCTGTTCGAGCGTGTCCTTTCCTCCGGCAGTCTCAAGCCGGAGAGCTCAGTGGACATTTGGAACAGGTTTCTGGAGTTCGAGTCCAATATCGGCGATCTGGTCTCCATCGTGAAGGTCGAGAAACGGAGGCAGGCTGTCCTTGAAAAGGTACGCTTTACTTTCACCTGTCTGTTGTCTGTCTGTCTGTAATCAAATCTTGCAATAATTTGATCCACTTCCCGGTATCTTATTTTTAATTTGATCCACTTTTATTGAGCTGAAATTTTGCATGCATGTGTAAATCGGATGACAATTCAATATTAATATGACATCGAACTGATCTGATGATGGAGCTGGAAGGTGGCTATAGGAACTCGGTGATTAAACGACGCAACTCTATCGAGTTTAGGCTCATTTGATTCGTCTTGATGAGTGCTTTGGATGGTAATAACAATAAAAGCTTGTTTTTAAAGGGTTTATTTTTTAATTTCACTTGTTTATACAAAGAAGTAAAAAGACGAGCAAGACGCTCTCCTGATGGTAAGAGATAACGCTGCCCATAATTAGTACAATATAAAATTCTAAGTGCCACCAACGCTTCTTACTTAATAGTCATAAGATGACTCTTTAGCTTAGTAATTTTCCAAGCTAAAGTGCTCTACTTGTGTAGTAATGTTAGCATCACTGCTCAGGCGGTAGAATAACTGGCACTGTTGGGGTACCAACCAAGTCGACCGAGTGCAAAGAAAGTAGCTGATAGTTTTTTTCATGGTAAAAAAAAAACATGCGGTTAGGGGTTTTAACTTTTAAACCTACATTAAGGCTTGCTCCCCTTTTCCCCACCAAGTATCCCCACCGTGGGTATTTCTTTCATAATAAAAATTACATGTCTAACAAATTAATTAGAAATAACAATAAATAAATGAATGAATCTAAATATATAAAAGGAAACAGTGATTGACTGACTGATCTATCAACGCACAGCCTAAATAAACCGCTGGACGGATTGGGTTGAAATTTGGAACACAGATAGATTTTATGACGTAGACCTCTAAGAAAGGATTTTGCCATGCGGGCAAAGCCGTGAGCATGAGTTAGTCATTAATAAAATAATGAATTTAGATTTTTGTATATTCCTCGTAATTTATTTTTTTGTCCACAGATTAAAGAGTTCGAAGGCAAGGAGACGGCCCAATTGGTGGATAGATACAAATTCTTAGATTTATACCCCTGTACCATTGCCGAGTTGAAATCTATAGGGTACACTGAGGTAAGTTTAACGTAATACAACAAGAAAATATATTTTTAATCATTTTATCTTCTATCTGCCTCTCATTAATAAGTAATAATAGGTTAACCTAGCCATCTGTGCGAAATTGTACATATAGGTACATATAACATACAATGGGGATAACGCATACTTCTACTTCAACTAATTCTCATTTAAATTATCTCTGCACGAGGGGGGTAAGAAGTATCCCACTAGCCTCGAGCCCCTTTCACAAAGTGCCAATCAACAGCCTCAATAAAAAAAAAAAAAAAATAATCTGCCTCTCATTTTTACGTATTAAGAGCGTATATATCGGGTGACGCTCTCTCGCTCGCACTAATTGACAAATTTTGAAATATAAATTCAAAGAATTAATGTATTGAAAATATATATTTTATTTCTTATGAATTGAATTGTGTTGAATATGATTTTTTATCGAAATAAATGCTTTGAATTGAATTGAATTGAATGGCCCCCAATAATTGTTATTTTGTTTCAGGTAGCATCAATGTCTAACAAATCGTGGGCTTTAGGCGGACCTCTAGCCAACGTATCGCCCGAGTTAGCTGCCGTCATTTTGGGACATAAGTAAGATAATTGTTATTCAATAGATTAAAATTATGTTAAATTAAATTTTATTTATAAAATAGTACATTATCTAATGATACAGAAACATTTGGGTACAATAAGGAGGTATCATGGTGAAAACGGCTCTATACGAAACTAGACTTGTGGTCTGTCTTCGGTTAAAGCAAGATTCCTCATATTTTGTGCATCATTGCTTGAAATCTAAAAATGGAAACTAGTGCATATTCTGAAAGAGGTGGGGGATTCTGAGGGGTCTTATACAGCTGGAAGCTCTCTCACGCTCTATTTTTTTTTTAATTCATATGCGGCCATACATTGCAGCAGACTATACCTGGAAGGCGGGATAAATCTCTCCCTGGCTTCACTGAATATCATGCCGGAACACGGTCACAATGACCGCTTGGCGACACGGTTTTGTCCAGTGGGTGGTACACACCCGAATCCTACCACTAGTATAGCAAGTGGAAAAACCGCACATAACTAATTAAAGTCATTGGTACGGGGCGGGGATTCGAACTCGGTGGTCCAGATTTGCATCCGCACCACATAACCCCTTGGCATTGATTTGATACATTTTGAAATATAAATTCATAGAATTACATTGTAAAATTTTTTCAAAAATAGTACATTTAGTCCGACTCTTTAGCCTCTAGTCGTATGACCCCGTCCGGCAGAAAGCATGAAACTTGGCATGCGTATAGCTTTACCGTTCATAAGAAGAAATTTTAGTAGAAACCCCCCCACGACAATGTTTCCACCTCTCCCCCCACTTTTAAGTCCCTATTTTTAGATTTTGAGTTATTCTTGAAAACTTTAAGAGCTAGAAGAAAAATGTCAAGTAAGAGTTTATTTTCAATAAAATTCTCTAAAATAGTGTAAAGTATATTGCCAGGACTTATAGTTGACAGAATATGATTTATTTCTTTTTTTAATATTTTCCTAAATGCCATATAAGACGGACTCTGGGCGCAAAGCATGTCGTTTTAATGCAGAGGTTTGAAACTTGGCACAATGATTCCTTATCTTAAAATAAGCTGATTAAGATCGAAAACCCACCCTAGCACCCCCTCTAAGCGAGCGAACGAGAGAGTCGCACGTATACACACAAAGCCCTTAAGTTGTTAAGCGTCAAGAAGTAACAAACTTTTTTTTTTTTCTTTTTAATAATATGGCAACATGTGCATTTTGCCAGTGTCGAGTAAAATTCGTGAATGTTCACGGGATATTAAATTATGGTCTCCACTTTCGTGTTTTGCCAGTGTCAAGTTAAATGTTATTTTTTAAGTAATAAGTTAGTTAGTCAGGTCAGAGTCAGAGTGAGCTTAATAGCTTGTCTAGTCACGTGAGTCTTCCAGTAAAATGGGTGAAATTTTACTGAAGGTTCGGAGGAGTTTTGGAGGGGGCACCAAAATTCATATTTCAGCACCATATCACTTGCCTACATCTGTGCACATTCAAAAACACTTAACACGCAATATTCCACCATTATTACACGCTAACAATCAAATTCTACACGATTATTAAGCAAAAGACGTGGAGCTAATGATATGATCAAGGCTTGCCGCCAACAAACTTTTAACTTTATAATGATTGTCTGTAATCCATAGCCTAATTAAGTAGTTTCCATTAATTAGTTCTGTCACTTAGCGGAGACTGTCTTTGAGCCCATTTTTACAAGCTTTTATTTACTTTCACCTACCTGTTGTCTGTCTGTATGTAATCAAATCTTGGAAGTTTAATTTAATACACTTCCTGATTTCTGATTGAGCTGAAATTTGGCATGCATGTATAATGATGTAGGATGTGATGATGGAGCTGGAAGGTGGCCATTAGAACTTCGTAATTAAACGACGCAACCCCATCGAGTTTGGGCTCATTTGATTCGTCTTGACGAGTACTTTGGTTCTAGATGGTAATAATTAATAATAAAAGCTTGTTTTTAAAAAGTTTTTTAAATTTCACTTGTGTATAGATGGATTCACAGATAGACTCCGATAAGTATCACCCATCACATTTATATTAAAAGCTCAAGAGGGCCTCTGCGCGTTGGATATTTTTTAACTCCGTTCTTTTAAAAATCGTTTTTTTTGTCTCCATGTATGCCTGTATAAAGGCCCAGGTTTGACCCGTGTTTAAGAGCGGCATTGTAATAATAACATTTATTCAATAAAAGGCATTACAGATATATTGGAGAAACCTGCTACCCAAACTAGGCTCCTAGACCCGTGCTATGGATAGCAGGACTTCCTCGCCAGAATAGCAAAGTAAAATTTTACTAGCCTATAAACAATGATATGATTTGTGATAGCAAAATAAATGTTAGATTTATTTAAATAAATAAATATAACATTTATTTTAGCCATTGTCGTCCCACTGCAGGGCAAAGGCCTCCCTTCCCTCCTTCCATTCCTCACGTGCACGGGCCATGGTTTGCCAATTGGGACAAAAGGAGTCCAGTTCGTCTCGCCATCTCCGCCTGGGTCTACCGCGGCGTCGTTTAACGGTGCTGGGCATCCACTGATCCACTCCAAAATAAATGTTACAATATAAAAATAAAAATTGTAATTATAATGTGTATTTTCCATATTTTCCAGAGACAACGACCCGAACAAAGACATCGCCCGTCCGGACACAAACCAGATGATCCCGTACAAACCTAAATGCAACCCCCTTCCAGGGGAACACCCTATATCTGGTAATTATTGTATTATACACGTTTTTAACCCCCGACGCAAAAACGACGGGGGGTTATAAGTTTGACGTGTCTGTGTCTGTGTCTGTCTGTGGCATCGTAGCTCCCGAACGGATGAACGGATTTTGATTTAGTTTTTTTGTTTAAAAGTAGAGTTAGTCGAGAGTGTTCTTAGCCATGTTTGGTGGAAATCGGTCCAAGATAAATGGCGGATTACTTTTTTCTTCCACGACCCCCTCAATATGGGTATCAAATGAAAGGGCTTAACTAGTAGAATACCCACTAACCACCCCCACCATATAAAACCCACTATATAAAATCCAAGATGGCCACCACCAAAAAATGGTGAATTACGTATTGCGTTGGGGGTTTTTAAAATTTTTAATTTGATTTACTTGTATATTAAGAGCGTATATATCGAGTGACGCTTTCTCGCTCCCACTATTTGACAAATTTTGAAATTTAAAATTACAAGGGTAACGGAATTAAACGACGCAACCCCATCGAGTTTGGGCTCATTTGATTCGTCTTGACGAGTACTTTGATGTTGGATGGTAATAATAATAACAGCATGTTCTTAAAAAGTATTTTTTTAAATTTTACTTGTTTTATACTATGTAATGATTGTTTTGTTACAGGTGGAACATTCCCGATGCCGCCAGCTTGTGCCCATTTGTGCACACTAATGCCGCCTCCGACTTGTTGGCGCGGGCCCTTCGTAGCCGTGGATATGTTGATCAACTTGTTTAATAGGATCTCACTGCCCGACAAACGTAAGTATTGTATATATATATACTAGATATATTGTATACACCTGGGCCCATAACCTGTCCACACTAATGCCGCCTCCGACTTGTTGGCGCGGGCCCTTCGTAGCCGTGGATATGTTGATCAACTTGTTTAATAGGATCTCACTGCCCGACAAACGTAAGTATTGACTATACTATTACTAGGCCCATAACCTGTTGACTATACTATAACTGGGCCCATAACCTGTTGACTATACTATTACTGGGCCCATAACCTGTTGACTATACTATAACTGGGCCCATAACCTGTTGACTATACTATAACTGGGCCCATAACCTGTTGACTATACTATAACTGGGCCCATAACCTGTTGACTATACTATAACTGGGCCAATAACCTGTTGACTATACTATAACTGGGCCCATAACCTGTTGACTATACTATAACTGGGCCCATAACCTGTTGACTATACTATAACTGGGCCCATAACCTGTTGACTATACTATAACTGGGCCCATAACCTGTTGACTATACTATAACTGGGCCCATAACCTGTTGACTATACTATAACTGGGCCCATAACCTGTTGACTATACTATAACTGGGCCCATAACCTGTTGACTATACTATAACTGGGCCCATAACCTGTTGACTATACTATAACTGGGCCCATAACCTGTTGACTATACTATAACTGGGCCCATAACCTGTTGACTATACTATAACTGGGCCCATAACCTGTTGACTATACTATAACTGGGCCCATAAACCTGTGCTTATTAATGAGGGGTTTCACGAAAATTTAATCCGCCAGTTGGCGCCACTGTGACAGGAAGTTCATCCCAATCTATATTATCTATGATACAGATCATTTTCGGTGTTTGTCTCTGTGGTCTCCACTCGAGCACTTTTCGACCCCATCGGCCATCCGCTCTGCGTGCTATGTGGCCTGCCCATTGCCACTTCAGCTTGCCAATCCGCTGGGCTATGTCGGTGACTTTAGTTCGTCTACGGATTTCTTCATTTCTGATTCGAAAAGTGCTCGATTGGAGATCACGGACTAGCAAACGCAGCGTAGGACGTCCCCCACAAGGTGGACAGACGATCTTATAAAGGTCGGCGGAAGACGCTGGATGTAGGTCGCTTCCAACCGGTATTTATGGAGAGTAGTCTCTAGCAATGGCCTCATTAACCATCCATTTAGAATGCACATCAATAGCCTAGTTCAAGTAGTTTCCATTAAGAAATACTCCTGTCACTTGGCGGAGACTGGCTTTTGAGCCCATTTTGTATACTCACAGATACTGTACTCACAGATATTAAAAGCTCAAAAGGGCTTCTGCGCGTTGGACTTTTTTAGTCTCCGTACGCCTATAAAAAGGCCCGGGTTTGACCCGTGTTTATGAGCGACATAATAATAATTCATTTTTTTTATATTAACGTAAATTATAAATAAACGTACGTAAACGTATGTAGGTTACGTAAATTATATGTATTATGCAAGGACCGTCGACCTTAAAGGCTTATTACACCTGGCTAAATTTAGAAGCCTAAATTCAGTCGCCACTGAATTAAGTCAAGTATAATCACATTTAGCATCCTAAATTTAGAAGAAAGTATCGTTCATCCTAATTTAGATTCTGAATTTAGTGACTAAATTCGGCCGTCTTGTCAAGGCTTTTATCGATGGGGGCTGCCAGAATACCAGCGCTGTGTGCTTCCTTGTACTCACGCAGCACAACGCTGAGGCAGCTCCCATGTGTGCATCTGCACTGAGTGTCTTTTTTTTGAAGTATCAGTAAAAAATCTGAAATTTACAGGGGAGTTAGTAAAAATATAGTAAAAAATAATGCACAGGGTCTCGAATTTCTAAAACTTGAATTGAACGAGATATGACCAAAAGATTAGGACACTCAATCCTGATGCGCCGCTAAATACGAATATTTTCAAAAGTATTGACCCTAGGATTATAATTTTTAGTTCTGGAGTTAGTAAAAAATTTCTAAAAACTTTTGGGAAATTTTCAAATCAATAGAATGTACCGTTACAGATTTATAACGGTTTAACTAGGACACTCAGTTCTTACGCCGTAAGGATTGAGTGTCCTGCTAAATATGGGTTTATTGGAATAAATACATAAAAATAACATTACCATCTTGTAGTCTGACCCTCAAAACAATTTCTAAAAGAGAAACTATGTCGAAAAAGCTTACCCTTTTAAAATAAATGAAAGATTTCATTTTTACGAAACGTCTGTACTGAGTGTCTTTTATTTTTGAAAAAAAAGGGTCAAATAGTAGTTTTAGAAATTTGGCACTTGGTGCAAAAGTTTTTACTAATTGAATACTAAAACATGATATATAATTTGTTTTTCTAAATTGTATATTTTTAGAGTAAATCCACTTTTTGCGGTTTTCTGTGAGTGTCTTTTTTTTTTCGAGGTTGAGCAAAATTAATGAAATTAACAGGGGAGTTAGTAAAAAATTAGTAAAAACTTTTGTAGTAAGTGGCGAATTTCTAAAACTTAAATTGATTTTTTTATGAGCAAAATACTAGGACACTCAATCCTTACGTTTTAAAAAAGTGAAAAACCTCGATATCTCGGTAAGTATTAACTTTTTTTTCAGGATTTTTTTTTCTAGAGTTAGTAAAGAATTTCTAAAAACTTTGTAAAAAAAAATATACAGGCTAACACGTGGTGTTATTGAGTTATAGCGGTTTAATTAGTTTCACTGAGCGTAAGAACTGAGTGTCCTAGTTAAACGGCTCTACAGATAAAACTAAACCTCGTAGATAAAAACAACTTATATCCACGAGTTTTACTAATTTTTTACTAACTCTGGATATAAAATTCATTTTTGTAAGTTTTATATTTTTTGAGAAAATCCACATTTTCATGTTTTTCACTGAGTGTCCCATTTTTTTCAAAATATCAAAATGATTTTTTCAGGAGAGTTAGTAAAACATTAGTTACATCGATTGCACTAGGTGTCGAATTTCTAAAACTAAAATTATTCTTTTTATGATCAAATAACTACAGTCCAGACGCCCGAAAAACATGAAAAACCTCGATATCTCGATAAATATTAACTTTTTTCCTAGGATTTTTTTTTCAGTAGTTAGTAAAAAATTAGTAAAATCTTTTGCACTAGGTGCCAAATTTCTAAAACTGAAATCAAATTTTTTATAATCAAAAAACTAGGACACTCAATCCTTACGTTTTAAAAAAGTGAAAAACCTCGATATCTCGGTAAGTATTAACTTTTTTTTCAGGATTTTTTTTCCAGTAGTTAGTAATGAATTTCTAAAAACTTTTACAAAAAAAACCAACAGGCTAACATGTGTTGTTACTGATTTATAGCGAATAATTAGTTTCACTGAGCGTAAGAACTGAGTGTCCTAGTTAAACGGCTCTACAGACAAAATTAAACCTCGTAGATAAAAACAACTTAGATCCACGAGTTTTACTAATTTTTTACTAACTCTGGATATAAAATTCATTTTTGTAAGTTTTATATTTTTTGAGAAAAAACACATTTTCATGTTTTTCACTGAGTGTCCCATTTTTTTCAAAATATCAAAATGATTTTTTCAGGAGAGTTAGTAAAACATTAGTTACAACGTTTGCACTAGGTGTCGAATTTCTAAAACTAAAATTATTCTTTTTATGATCAAATAACTACAGTCCAGACGCTCGAAAAACATGAAAAACCTCGATATCTCGATAAATATCAACTTTTTTCTTAGGATTTTTTTTTCAGTAGTTAGTAACGAATTTCTAAAAACTTTTACAAAAAAAACCAACAGGCTAACATGTGTTGTTACTGATTTATAGCGGTTAATTAATCTGTTTTACGGAGCGAGCTAAATGAATAAAGCCGTGAGTTGTTCTCACCATGAATAATTCTTATACCTAGGCACTATTATTCAACTGACCACTATTTAATTTGTTGGCAATACTTTCTCTCTGATAACATACACGTTCAAACACTTGGCTGCCTCCCGACTCCCGGTGCCCAACTTTTACGAGGCTGCTGACTTTGGGAAGATCAACTTTTGCACACAGAATTAACACACACACGCACACTAACACACATAATACACCTAGGGACCTGTTTAATTGAATAAGAAGGAGGGCGCCGGCAACTGTAACATAGTTTTATAAACTATCGCAATTTCCAACGTTCATGGCGTTTAAGATTAACGTGTATTTTAAGCGCAAATAAAGATTTATTATTTATATTAAGGGGTACGATTTTGCAAATTTACGCTAGGGCGTATTACAAGACGGATGTCGCAAAATTTAACAAAATTTATAAGAAACCAGTTGTTTAAGGATTTGAAATTTTAAAATTGGCGCCAAATGTATTTTTATTTATGTTATTGGCTTTTATTTATATTGTTATGATTTTGCAAGTTTACGTACGGGCGTAGTGCTAATCCATTCGCAGCTAGCAAAAGGAGCTCATAGTGAATAGGTCACTCATACAAATACGCACGAGTGGTGTATATTAGCGCTGCAGTACCTCATTCCCGCGTAAGTAAGACGGGCTCGCATATACTTACAGTAACACGTGTCAGGCAAGAATAGAATAGAAAACTCTTTATTGTTCACACAAATACAACAATATAAACTTAGAACTAAGATTACACAGAAAGAAGTGTTATAATTGGCGGTCTTATCGCTAATAGCGATCTCAAGGCAAGCTTGGTTGCAAACCTGCACAACGGTAAGTAAATCATTATACTGCCTGAGCATAGGCTCAGGTTGAGATTTAACAACCTCTGTGGCGCGGTGGGCTTATACCCGCCTGCAACGCAAAAGGTTGCGGGTTCGATTCCCGCATGGGACAAATGTTTGTGTGATCCACAGGTATTTGTTTCTGGTCTGGGTGGTTTTCAATATCTATTATAAGTATGTATTTAAAAACGAAAAGCATATAAGTATTATATCCGTTATCCTAACCACCATAACACAAGCATTAAGTTGCTTAGTTTGGGGTTAGGTGGCGCTGTGTGAAATGTCCTGAAATATTTATTTATTATTTATTTATTTATAGGTTAATGCTGATTTATCATGCACACCCCTAGCCCCTATACGTATGGTATGGTAGAACATATTATATTATAACTATTATTACAAGTTTTTAAAATACCTAACATTTTCCACATAAACCCTACTTCATTAGATAATGTATTCATCCAAAAGTTGGTTGCCTGGAAGAGGTCGCTTTAAGCGATAAGGCCGCCCATTGTGGGCCAATGTGTTATAATATTGTCATAGTAATTTAAGTACCTTTTGTTACATTGGACACAATAAAGAGTATTTCTACTCTTAGAGTAGAAATACTCCTTATTATTAATAAGAACGTGCCACTTACTATTGGTTAAAAGTTAAATTTTGCAACGTCCGTCTTGTAGGTTACGTATACCTACGGTCATGTCAACTACAATCGAATGGCCTAAAATCCCTGTTTAAAATAACTAATGGACTTGCATCGCTCCTTTGCTTAATTAGTAAAGTCGTAATCACTACTATTTATTTGAGAACTTGTTTTGGCTATGATTATGGTTGAAATTGCTTTAACTGGTGTACGGGGTGTACAGAGTGTACAGTGTACACTCAACAACAGAAAATAACTTGGAAGGCTTTTATTTCCTTAAAAATTAATTGATACAAAATTACGAGCAGAACCGTGAAGCGCTATTGAGAGAAGATTGAATGACAAAAATGCACAGATATAATTGAAAATTTTGACAGGTTAATATTTGACATAAATTTTTTCTAATTTGCTTTCTGGACATCTGAAGCATTTGCCAATAACATAAATAAAAATACATTTGGCGCCAATTTTAAAATTTCAAATCCTTAAACAACTGGTTTCTTATAAATTTTGTTAAATTTTGCGACATCCGTCTTGTAATACGCCCTAGCGTAAATTTGCAAAATCGTACCCCTTAATATAAATAATAAATCTTTATTTGCGCTTAAAATACACGTTAATCTTAAACGCCATGAACGTTGGAAATTGCGATAGTTTATAAAACTATGTTACAGTTGCCGGCGCCCTCCTTCTTATTCAATTAAACAGGTCCCTAGGTGTATTATGTGTGTTAGTGTGCGTGTGTGTGTTAATTCTGTGTGCAAAAGTTGATCTTCCCAAAGTCAGCAGCCTCGTAAAAGTTGGGCACCGGGAGTCGGGAGGCAGCCAAGTGTTTGAACGTGTATGTTATCAGAGAGAAAGTATTGCCAACAAATTAAATAGTGGTCAGTTGAATAATAGTGCCTAGGTATAAGAATTATTCATGGTGAGAACAACTCACGGCTTTATTCATTTAGCTCGCTCCGTAAAACAGATTAATTAACCGCTATAAATCAGTAACAACACATGTTAGCCTGTTGGTTTTTTTTGTAAAAGTTTTTAGAAATTCGTTACTAACTACTGAAAAAAAAATCCTAAGAAAAAAGTTGATATTTATCGAGATATCGAGGTTTTTCATGTTTTTCGAGCGTCTGGACTGTAGTTATTTGATCATAAAAAGAATAATTTTAGTTTTAGAAATTCGACACCTAGTGCAAACGTTGTAACTAATGTTTTACTAACTCTCCTGAAAAAATCATTTTGATATTTTGAAAAAAATGGGACACTCAGTGAAAAACATGAAAATGTGTTTTTTCTCAAAAAATATAAAACTTACAAAAATGAATTTTATATCCAGAGTTAGTAAAAAATTAGTAAAACTCGTGGATCTAAGTTGTTTTTATCTACGAGGTTTAATTTTGTCTGTAGAGCCGTTTAACTAGGACACTCAGTTCTTACGCTCAGTGAAACTAATTATTCGCTATAAATCAGTAACAACACATGTTAGCCTGTTGGTTTTTTTTGTAAAAGTTTTTAGAAATTCATTACTAACTACTGGAAAAAAAATCCTGAAAAAAAAGTTAATACTTACCGAGATATCGAGGTTTTTCACTTTTTTAAAACGTAAGGATTGAGTGTCCTAGTTTTTTGATTATAAAAAATTTGATTTCAGTTTTAGAAATTTGGCACCTAGTGCAAAAGATTTTACTAATTTTTTACTAACTACTGAAAAAAAAATCCTAGGAAAAAAGTTAATATTTATCGAGATATCGAGGTTTTTCATGTTTTTCGGGCGTCTGGACTGTAGTTATTTGATCATATAAAGAATAATTTTAGTTTTAGAAATTCGACACCTAGTGCAATCGATGTAACTAATGTTTTACTAACTCTCCTGAAAAAATCATTTTGATATTTTGAAAAAAATGGGACACTCAGTGAAAAACATGAAAATGTGGATTTTCTCAAAAAATATAAAACTTACAAAAATGAATTTTATATTCAGAGTTAGTAAAAAATTAGTAAAACTCGTGGATATAAGTTGTTTTTATCTACGAGGTTTAGTTTTATCTGTAGAGCCGTTTAACTAGGACACTCAGTTCTTACGCTCAGTGAAACTAATTAAACCGCTATAACTCAATAACACCACGTGTTAGCCTGTATATTTTTTTTTACAAAGTTTTTAGAAATTCTTTACTAACTCTAGAAAAAAAAATCCTGAAAAAAAAGTTAATACTTACCGAGATATCGAGGTTTTTCACTTTTTTAAAACGTAAGGATTGAGTGTCCTAGTATTTTGCTCATAAAAAAATCAATTTAAGTTTTAGAAATTCGCCACTTACTACAAAAGTTTTTACTAATTTTTTACTAACTCCCCTGTTAATTTCATTAATTTTGCTCAACCTCGAAAAAAAAAAGACACTCACAGAAAACCGCAAAAAGTGGATTTACTCTAAAAATATACAATTTAGAAAAACAAATTATATATCATGTTTTAGTATTCAATTAGTAAAAACTTTTGCACCAAGTGCCAAATTTCTAAAACTACTATTTGACCCTTTTTTTTCAAAAATAAAAGACACTCAGTACAGACGTTTCGTAAAAATGAAATCTTTCATTTATTTTAAAAGGGTAAGCTTTTTCGACATAGTTTCTCTTTTAGAAATTGTTTTGAGGGTCAGACTACAAGATGGTAATGTTATTTTTATGTATTTATTCCAATAAACCCATATTTAGCAGGACACTCAATCCTTACGGCGTAAGAACTGAGTGTCCTAGTTAAACCGTTATAAATCTGTAACGGTACATTCTATTGATTTGAAAATTTCCCAAAAGTTTTTAGAAATTTTTTACTAACTCCAGAACTAAAAATTATAATCCTAGGGTCAATACTTTTGAAAATATTCGTATTTAGCGGCGCATCAGGATTGAGTGTCCTAATCTTTTGGTCATATCTCGTTCAATTCAAGTTTTAGAAATTCGAGACCCTGTGCATTATTTTTTACTATATTTTTACTAACTCCCCTGTAAATTTCAGATTTTTTACTGATACTTCAAAAAAAAGACACTCAGTGCAGATGCACACAGCTCCCATTCGGTGGCTTAGTTTGCTCATGTGCATTAATAGGTATTACTGTAATTGTTTTGTTTTTTATGTTGTTTTCACTAGCCCTCGAATAAATGATTTTTCTTTCTTTCTATGTGTTCTCTCGTATGGCGGCTCCAGATTAGTGTTTTTTTTTTTTTTTTTTTTTTTTTTTTTCGCGGGGTTCACGCCTGTTCCCCGATCAGTGTCGGTATTTTGTCCCGCGACAAAGGGTTCGCGCCCCCTTCGCGCGGCGTTCACGCGTACACATCCACATTCACGGCCCCGTGCCAGTTTCGTTTTTCAGATTTTTGAAATCGTCACCCTACAGGAGGTTTTTTTGTTTTTGTTTTTTTTTTAGTTTTCATTAACGTGATGTTGGCATAAATGTTGTATAACAATTTGCCATAAAAATACTCCGGACTACAAAGGCGAACGGACGTATGCACTTTTGCTGCGCAAAATGGAGTGGCGCGCAAACTTTTGGAACTAATCTGGAGCCGCCATTATATATTGCCACAGCAAACAAAGTTATTGCAGCAGCAGCTTCTACGTCCATTTCGCGGCAGGTTTCAGGAACGATTGAGAGCATCCCGTGAATGTGGAGGGCACGACTTGTGCCGTGAATTCACAGCAAGAATTCGCGCGTGAATTCACGGCACTAATCTGGAGCCGCCAGTACATGAATATGTAATCGTTTGAATTGAGAAAATAAAATGTTTAACCAGAATGTATTATTGCAGCGCCCGCCCCGACGCAAGAGAACGGTTGCGACACCAAGTTGTTCGACCTGGCTCGCTCCGTGCACTGGATCGTGGACGACGAAGGAATCACTACGGTCGCTAGCAAGGTTGGCTTTATAAGCTTTTATTTACTTTACCTGTCTGTTATCTGACAATTCAATTCATCTATTCAAAAACAATATTACATTGTATGTGAAATTAAAAACAAAAATAATAATAAAATAACAAATTAAATTTAATAAATTACACAATAAAAATTATATGGGATTTAAGTAGATATGTATTATTCATACGTCTGGAAAAGACAGGGTTTCGGCAGAACAATGCATTACATTAAGATCTGATATTATGTACCTGAAATCTATGAATAAACAAATTCTTATTCTTATACACAATTAAAATAAAAAATAATGTTGAGGTCCGGGAGCTCACCGCATTTTCCAAAATTGGTCGAGGCGACGTGTGACCGAAATGCTGGGGTATATTTGGCCCAACGTATAAGTATTGCCATTCAACGTGGCAATGCTGCCAGCATTCTGGGCACTCTGCTATCTGACAGTGGTTTGGAGCATGCGGATTTTCTGTAGATCGGCTTGTGGCCGATCTGTGGTTAATAAAAGTGTTCTTTACTGCTGTAGTAGCTGTAGTATTGTTAGTTTGTTTTTCCCAATTAAGGCATTTGCCACGAAAAAAAATAATTAAAAAACAAATGTCAACAATTAAAATCCTTCAAATTATTGCATGTCATATATTCATTTACAGCATAAAAACACCCTGTCTGTCTGTAATCAAATCTTGCAACTTTTGAACCACTTGCAGGTTTTGTGATTGAGCTAAATTTTGCATGCATGTGTAAATCGGATGACAATGCAATATTTTTATGACATCGAGCTGATCTGATGATGGAGCTGGAAGGACATAGGAACTCCGTAATTAAATGACGCAATCCCATCAAGTTTGAGCTCATTTGATTCGTCTTGACTTTATGGTGCTAGATGGTTAATAATAATGTTTTTTTTTTTAAATTTCACTTGTTTATTTATACTAGTGCACCCGCGCGTACCTCGTCGCGCTTAACAAAAAATTATCCATGTTCTTCTACTATATTACGCATGTATTATACATATAAACCATCCTCTTGAATCACTCTATCTATTAATGAAAACAGCATCAAAATCCGGTGCGTAGTTAACAGACAACCCGAGGGGCTATTGGCTAATTCTCACCCACTACGATTGATGGCAACTTCAATGTACATTGCTGCTTTTGTTATTTTACTCATATTAATAAGGAGGTTTAAGCACGTAATGTACGCAAAATTGTCTATGGATTCTAGGGTTTTACATATTGTTTTGCGATAGCCAATAGGCCCTCTGGAAGTAATATATGTAGAGAACATGTATAGAGTCTAACCTAATTTTGTAATTATATTTTTTTTAAATATTAGATAGAAACAGATAACTCTTACACACAATAATTACAAACAACACAATTAACATTTTTTTTTTTAATTAATTTAATTATTATTTTGTAATTTCGCAGGGTCGTCGAAGGAAAGCCGGTGACGATTCAGACGACGACGAATTAGGCGTCGCTCCTCCCGTCAACGATATATATCGCCAGAGACAACAGAAACGAGTCAAATAAATACTTTATACCAGAGATAAAAGTTAACTTCATACAAGAGAATTACTCTAGACGACGTACTAATTATGGGCAGCGTTATCTCTTAACACAGAAGTCATACAACTATACTTCGTTTCAAAAACAAAGATAATTTTTGCGGGGTTCGAAGGTTGTATATCTATAAAAATATCATAGATATATTCACAAAAACTGTTACCGATATATCTTATGATATATATCAGATTTATTATGAAAAATATCCGATATATATCCAATTTATTAAGATATTGATCCTTTAAACCCTGCAAATTAGCTAAAAAATATCTTTGTTTTTGAAACGTAGTATAGAAGTAGCCATTTTATGTGTGAGTGTGATGGCAATAGGGAAAATTCTGTGTGAAGAATAAGGAGAACCTATTTTTTCCGTCCCTTTCAGCGTGGCCGGTTTATGTTGTTTGTCAAGCTCTGTCAAACTGCTTCACTGTGGCAATAATAACGAGTTTTGGCGGCAAGCCTTGATCATATCATTAGCTCCACGTCTTTTGCTTAATAATCGTGTAGAATTTGATTGTTAGCGTGTAATAATGGTGGAATATTGCGTGTTAAGTGTTTTTGAATGTGCACAGATGTAGGCAAGTGATATGGTGCTGAAATATGAATTTTGGTGCCCCCTCCAAAACTCCTCCGAACTTTCAGTAAATTCCACCCATTTTACTGGAAGACTCACGTGACTAGACGAGCTATTAAGCTCACTCTGACTCTGACCTGACTAACTGACTTATTACTTAAAAAATAACATTTAACTTGACACTGGCAAAACACGAAAGTGGAGACCATAATTTAATATTCCGTGAACATTCACGAATTTTACTCGACACTGGCAAAATGCACATGTTGCCATATTATTAAAAAGAAAAAAAAATAAATAATAATAACTGTGTTTCGTTTTTTTCCAAAATTTTAAGGCAATTTGAGACAATACAATGTTATTCAACTAGTTTATGACCTTAAATAACAATGTATCGCGTATTTTCATAAAATAATGAAAATCCGTAAGCTGTTTTTTGTCTCACAGGTAGGTGGGCACGATGACGTGACTCGTGACCCCCCCCTGTCTCTTAACATCCGCGGGATTATTCCGGTCCAAAATCGCTTCTCGTTTTGCTGTCAAATTTTAACAAAATTTTGAAAAAAATCTTGAAAATTCTTACGATGCCAGTACAAACTCAAATGCAAGATCAATTTTTTTTTAAATTAAGCATCTTTTAGGTGCCTCGAAATGGCGTTTTTGAAAATAAAAATGTGTTTATAGGTTATTTTTTGCTTACGTTTTGCTACGCCGCCGTCTCTTTTTTGTGCAGAATTTAGACCCTGGAGAGCGTATTGCTCGTACTCTTACTTCTTCACATTAAAAAATGTTTGTTTTTTCTAAGTCGCGACAGTGTAAGAGAATTGGTCGTCGAGAAAGATACATATTGTGCCTGTGCGAAATAAGCATTTTTGCTAAACGCAATAAAAATATAGGGGCTATTGACTAATTCTCACCCATTACGATTGATGGCAACTTCAATGTACATTGCTGCTTTTGTTACTTTACTCATATTAATGAGGAGGTTTAAGCACGTAATTTGTCTATGGATTCTAGTGTTTTACATGTTGTTTTGCGATAGCCAATAGGCCCTCTGACTTCGGATAAAATTGAATAGGACCACTTTTAGTATTTTTGAATCAAATAAATCCAAATCGGCGTCTTCGAGTAATCGAAAAATTTAAAAATGTTCAGACGAATTGTAACCCTCATTTTTGTGATGTAGGTTAAAATGAAATGTTTGAACTGAGATAGGTATAAGATGAATTGTTCTGAATAATTGTGTGCATACGATTTTAAGAATTAAATGGAAATGATTTTATTGTTTTTGTTTTATTTAACCCCTTATTAATACATACACATAGGCGGATTTAGGGGGGGGGGGGGGGGGGGGCAAGGAGCCAAGGCCCCCCCCAGAAGCATTGTAGAGTTACGAATTTTGCACATATTTCATGGTAAATATTATAATTTTTTTCTCGGCGCTCGCAGCAAGCTGCTCGCGCACTTATTGTTAAGGATGTTTAAACTTTCTAACTGCTCAGAGCGAGCTAAACACACACTTTTCGTACTAAAAATTATAATATTTTAACCTGTCTGCACCTTGGCCCCCCCAGAACCAAATCCTGGATCCGCCTATGTACATACATATACCTTATTTATAAAATAGGCAATAATCATTATTAGAGTTAAAGTTACCTCAATCGACTAAACCTAATAATACATCTAATACTAGCTTATACTCGCAGCTTTGCTCGCGTGTCTAAATCCTTTCTTAGCAAAGGTCTATATCATAAAAACTGTGTTCCAAATTTGAACCTAATCCGTCAAGCGGTTTAGGCTGTGCGTTGAGAGATCAGTAAGTCCAGTCAATCAGTCACTCTTTCCTATATATTTCGATTTATTAATATACCTATGTATTAATTTACCATAATTTTGAAACTTCTGATTATAAAATAACTTTTTAACAAGCTTTTATTATTACCATCTAGCACCAAAGTACACGTCAAGACGAATCAAACGAGCTCAAACTCGATTGGGGTGGCGTCGTTTAATTACGGAGTTCCTATGACCACCTTCCAGCTCCATCATCAGATCAGCTCCATGTCAATAATATTGCAATGTCATCCGATTTATACACATACAAAATTTCAGTTTAATCGGAAACCGGGAAGTTGGTCAAGTAAAACTGGCAAGATTTGATTTCAGACAGACAGAGGGTTGAGGGTACAGGTGAAAGTAAATAAAAGCTTGTGAAAAGCAACAATCAAATAAAATACAATTAAATAATACTGTCTTTATTTTCGCAAATTATTGCTTATATTAATTTTATTATACATCTGTACTTACTACATATAAATTAGAAGTTACTAGCTTATGCACGCGGCTTTGCCCGCATGGCGAAATCCTTTCTTAGCGGTGGTCTACGTCACAAAACGTATCTGTGTTCCAAATTTCAACCCAATCCGTCCAGTGGTTTAGGCTGTGCGTTGATAGATCAGTCAGTCAATCACTCTTTCCTTTTATATATTTAGATTTTCACTAGTACATTTTTTTTATATACATTGTAAGTAAGCCTTTGTCCACGATCTCGCGTGATGTAAAGCGCCGATGCGGCCGTAGATGGCAGCAGACTACACCTAGAAGGCGGGATAAATCCCTCCCTGGCTTCAGTGAACATCATGCCGGAACACGGTCGCAATGACCGCTTGACGACACGGTTTTTTCCAGTGGGTGGTAACTAGCCACGGCCGAAGCCTACTACCACTACCTATAAATTATATTATTGGAACGAAGTTCCTTATCGCGCGTTGTGAAAGGGGGTTTGACGGAAAAAATTCTTACGAAAAGTTGTCACGACACTTTTTGCTATAGTAAGCTATTGTAAGCTGTGCGGCGTGCGCATGTTTCTCTGTCTGTCTCTCTCTCTCTCTTATAGAAAGCAAGCCAGATATTTTCATTAATCGAAAGGAACTTCGTTCCATCCGGGTGTCCCTTGACACCTCTCAAGTTTTTTTTTTATAATTATATAAAGTTTTAAATACTAATATTATAAACGTGAAAGTATGTAAGAATGTATGGATGTCTGGATGTATGTTTGTTACTCTTTCACGCCTAAACTGCTGGACCGATTGAGCTGAAATTTGATATAGAGATTAGACCCTGGAATAACACATAGGCTACAGTACAGCGGGTAAAACCGCTGAGCTCAGCTAGTAATAATAATAATTGGGGGTTTATACTCCAACAGAACAGGTTACCCTACTTACACTGTCAGAGTCAAATCACAATGTATAGGTTGTGTGGCCAACCTATATGTTGCAGTTTCAGGTCGCCGAGATGCCTACAGTGCCTGCAACATGAGCTGACGACTGCCTCCTACATGTCTTATAGGAAACAGCCGGGACACACAGTATCTTAATATATACTATTTATTTACATAATATATTTAACGTTAATCGTTCCAAACGAAAGGCTGCAATCTTTTCTCCGGAGGTAACATTTGGTTTAATTCTTCTACGTCTTGAAGAGTCTGAAAAAAGAACAAGATTTTTTTTAAAGAACAACGTCTTGCTCGTCTTTTTCGTATAAAAAGTTAAATAAAAATAATCATTAATCTGTACCTGTGTTAATAATGATGAGCATCTAGTCAATTGATGTGATATTTCATGCACTCGCGCCAATCTTTCCGCGTGACGAGCGTTCGTTCGCTGTCTTTCCACCATTTGGTTGTAAATTTTAGTTATTTCTGCGTCCGCCTGGAAATACACACTTTCAATATTAAAATAAAATAAAAAGCAATGTATTGACAGAAAGAAACAGAAAAGATACACACGAAAATAAGTATACAATTTGAATAATTCACCAACCCAATTGATACACCCTTAGTTTTAATTTTTTGTTCGTAAAATTTACTTAAGAGCGTATATATCGAGTGACGCTCTCTCGCTTGCACTATTTGACAAATTTTGAAATATAAATTTTAAAATGAAAAAAAAAAAAAAAAAAATTCTTTTCATGCCATTTTTAAATATATCATACTGGAAACACTTTTAAAATGTGTGCAATAATATTATGGAGGGCTGTTCTTAAGGAATTTTCAATAAATTTATTCTATGAATTTATATTTCAAAATTTGTCAAATAGTGCGAGCGAGAGAGCGTCACTCGATATATTCGCTCTTAAGCGCCTAATAGTCGCTGAACCTCTGTCTCGCTCGCACGATACAACAAATTTTCAAATAACAATTGATAAAATTTACTTATTGGAAATGTGTTAAATTGAAAATTTTGGTCACATTTTTATACAATTTTTAAAAGTATAACCAGTTTGATACTTAATAAAATGGTTGAGGCATGTTTAAAAATAGATATTTTTCATATAACTGAGAATGCCATTGTTGTTATTTAAGGTAGCAAACTAGGAATACTTTTAAAAATTGTATAAAAATATGAGCTGAATTTTCAATTTAACACATTTCCAAAAAGTATATTTTATCAATTGTTATTAGACAATAAGTTGTATCGTGCGAGCGAGACAGAGGCTCAGCGACTGTTATAGATCGGTTAACGAAAGCTGGCATCTGCAACACATTGTCAAATTACGCTTATTTATTATTTTACGTAAATAAGCGCGGAATATAACTTAATACAATTATATTAGACTACTCTTAATTTCAATCTAAATAACAAAAAAAATGTAATTTAATTATAAGGAGTGTCTGTATAATGAAACCTCTAATTAAATTGCATTAGTGTATGTACTGCGAAAGTGCCAGCTTTTGTTAACCGACCTATAACCTATAACCCCTTGAAGCCGAAATCATCCGACCCAATGGCGCTAACGTCGAGAAATGTTTACCTCTCTAAACTTGTTGGCGAGACTGATTTCGTCGGCAGCGAGTGGTGTGGCGCACGCAGCCAAATGTGCTTGTAAACGGGTCGTCACTCTAACCCATGGTCTGTGCTCTAAACCTACACGAACAATTAATAATAATAATTGGGGTTTATACTCCAACAGAACAGGTTTCCCTACTTACACTATCAGAGTCAAATCACAATGTATAGGTTGTGTGGCCAACCTATATGTTGCAGTTTCAGGTCGCCGAGATGCCTACTGTGCCTGCAACATGAGCTGACGACTGCCTCCTACATATCTTATAGGAAACAGCCGGGACACACAGTTTTACGTATCTTCCGAAACACGGTAGCGTCCAGGCGAAAATCTTTGTCACACTGAGATTCGAACCCAGGACAAGCCGGACGTATGACCACTGGGCCACGGACACTACACATAGGTATACATAAATATTTCAGGACATTTCACACAGCGCCACCTAACCCCAAACTAAGCAACTTAATCCTTGTATTATGGTGGTTAGGGTAATGAATATAAGAACAGAAAAGAATAATACTTTATTGCATACCAGATAATTACAAAGAAACAAGATAAAAATGTTCTTCTCATAGAGGTGCATTGCGAACGAGCGGTAGAGTGTTAAAATAGAAAAATGTGAAATTGACTTGCAAAAGTGCTCCAATGTAGCCTATTTGAATAATTATGAATTTTGAGTTTGATGTTTTCTAGATAATTACAAAGAAAATAATGTTAATAGGTATGCCAAATCGGTTGAAAGTTGGTTACAGTAAAGCTTTTCTATGTGAAGAAGTAAGAAGACGAGCAAGACGCTCTCGTGATGGTAAGAGATAACGCTGCCCATAATCAGTACAGTGTTACCTAGGATTTCACAATGATGTGCAATTCTAACTGCACCAACGCTTCTTACTCAAAGAATCATAAGATGTTAAGACTCTTTAGTCCAGTAATTTCACTAGCTACAGTGCCCTCCTACCGAAGCACAGTAATGTTTGCTCACCACTGCTCAGGCGGTAGAATAACTGGCACTGTTGGGGTGCCCACCTTCTGCAAAGGAAGTCTACCCCCGGTTCTATTACACATAGCATACTTTAGGGTTAAACTGCTGTACTAAGGTTATTGATACTTACCTTCAGTGACCTCTGGGTCTCTGGCCCCCGGTAAGCCCAGAGTACCTCTCATTATTGGTAGAAACATGGGGATTTCCTGAGAACAATGAGATAATAATATCTAGCGATAAGTGATAAGACCAAAATAACAAAACAGCACAATTCACGTCTATAATTGTCGAGAATATCAATATCATTGTGGTCTTACAAACGGCAATTACTCATGACAGTGGGACGGGAGTTGCTACTCTTATGTCAATGTCACAGTGTGCTCGGGCTGCATAAGCCTAAACAAGTAAAATTAAAAAATACTTTTTTAAAACAAGCTCTAATTATTAGCACCAGATTACTCGTCAAGACGAATCAAATGAGCCCAATCTCGATGGGGTTGCGTCGTTTAATAACAGAGTTCCTTTGGCCACCTTCCAGCTCCATCATCAGATCAGCTCGATGTCATAATAATACTGCATTGTCAATTTATACATGCATGCAAAATTTCAGCTCAATCGGAAACCGAGAATTGGATCAAATTTAACTTGCAAGATTTGATTACAAACAGACAGACAAAATACAGGTGAAAGTAAATAAAAGCTTGTAAAAAGGTAATATACCTGCAATCTCTGTATATCCTCGTCTAAGTGGTTGTCCGTAGGTTGTTTAACTACTATAATATCTCTGGTCCTTTTGTTCTTGCGTTGTAAACTCATCTGTCTTCGCTGGAGCATTGACTTTTTGTTCGCTTGAGGAGTTTTTGATGAGGTTTTTGGTGAATCTGTGAAATTAAGATTAGCTGTTTAATATATCTTATTATGTTACTAATATTATAAATGTGAAAGTTTGTAAGAATGTATGGATGTCTGGATGTATGTTACTCTTTCACGCCTAAATAGGACCGTTGAGCTGTAACTTAAAACACTGCACTTTGGTAATTATGATGGGTCCATATTGGCTCGCGTAAAATTTCAAGTCAGGGATGCCAGGGCAAGTCTAGTGCCCCGTATCTGGCGACGGCCCAAGCCGAGGTTCGTGCCATCTGAGGTGCCCTTGAGCCCACAAAAACCTTTGGGTCGAGTGCCTTCTGCTCTTACCAATCATCTGGTAAAGCTGTAGAGGTCTCAATCGGAGACCATCAGTGTAGGTCATTAAAACAAATCTCATTCCATTATCAGTTGTCGTCAAAGCACCTACTCAGCCACTTTGGTGATATTTTTGTGATTAGAAACTGCGTCGAATCTATGCACAAATTGTTCTGATTATTTGTGATATATTAGATTTGTTTTTGTTGGAATTAAAAATGAGTTTTTGTGATTAATTTGATTTGTAACTAGTCTACAAGAATATATTTACCTCCAATAGGTCTGTCAACAGTATAGGATATGTACGGCAGCTCTGAATCGGAACAAACACTCGCTCCCGGAGAGTTATTACCACTTGGTGTCGGATCTGTGCTTCGACCGGCATCTGAAAAATGGAGCAAATAATTCTTGGCGACAAACTAATAGACCACATCAGAAACACCACACTGTGCTCCAATAACAAAATAGTGTCACCCCAAAAAACGGCATTTCTTAAATGGGACTGGGCATGACATGTCTGTCACATACCATAGAAGGGCATTTTCAAAAAAATGTGTACCATGTTCAGAAAATCGACTTTATTTTTAACATGCTTTTTTTTCGAAATTTGAATATAATATAATAGAAAACATAGTTTATTATACATAAACATGAAAAAAGACGAGAAAATCAAGGTATTTTCCCAATAATATTGAAATAAGTAAATCTTGTAGGGAAATTGGTTTCCATTCGTGACCAGCTTTAAACGCAAATAAAAAATTAAATGTAAACATTATCGATTGGTTTTTTATTTTTTTAAACTAAGGATTAATATAGTTCGTAGATGAATAAAAGAAAATAGCCCTAAGCTTCGAAGATTAATAAATAATGATTCATTTTATTTCATTATGTTACTTTTTGTCGTTTTACTAAGTTATATTTCTATTTTACTCATAAACTTTGAACCTTTACTTAGTACATGTTGCTTTTAAATATATTAATAACTTTGATGTGAACATAATTCTGCCTATTTTTTATTAAAAATATAATAAATTATCTGATACGATAGATTTTATTGCATTAAAATAGAGGGGACAGTCATACAATGGCGGCCTAAAATTATAAAGATGTATTTACATGGTGGACTTAAATAATATTAAGTAGTATTTTTTTTTTGTTGCGGTGGTAGCCAAGGGGTTATGTGGTACAGTTGTCAATCTGAATCTGAAATGGTCCCGCACCAATAACTATAATTAGTTATGTGTGTTATTTTACATTCGTTATACTGATGGAAGTTTAAATAATAACATTATAAACTAAGCCTTTTATTTTTTCCACATATAGTGACTTGTCGTCCTGCATTATGTGACCGCAGGATCGGTCACGTATCTGAAGTCACATAATGTGACATGCTTGAGGTTTTAAATTAATTAAAAATAGCCCATGAGACTTAGCTCTATAATTAATTTGATTTCAAATCAATAATGAATTTTCAAATAGGTCAGTTGTAATTAAAAGTAAAGGAAATGTTTATAAATAGAAAAAATGGTCACGGTAACCTGACCTAAAAAACGTCCTCAGAAAAGACTGCTCATTAATATGTTCGCGCTGGGCTTCTGGTTAATCCAGATGGAGATAAAATAGCTTCTATAGATGATAATACACATAAGGTTGCTAATTAGTGCGAAAAATAAACCATTTTGGATGTTTTTTGTATAAAAAGGCGGTCACAGAGGTGGGAACTTCCTGCATGGTCAAAAACTGTATCCGTACTATAAATATTAATATCTCGATAAAACTAATTGAATACGTGAAATGTTGCCTTTAAACTACTAAAATAAACCTTTCCATCTTCAAAAAACATATTTTCAATTACACTCATATTGAAGAAAAAAAGTTATTAAAGATTTTCTAACTCAATCTGTGAAGGGGACATGCAAAATAGACTGCCTTTAATGGTTTATAAACCTCGTATTTTTAATATTTTAATGAAATAACAAATACTTTAAGTTTTATTTAACAGAATAATGTATTATTTATGCACTCCAATTCATGTATTCCTGCTAGTATGGTATTAACCATCAAAAAAAATATTATAAAGTCAGGGGACAGCACAAAATGGAGGAGTACAAATTTTTTTGAAAATGCCCAGAAACATTGGGCCAAAATAACAACTGAATGGGCTCCTATTACCAAACAGCCTATCGACAGACCACTTCTCTTTTTAATTTAATGGATTGGCTTGGGTTTGCCACTGATTAAGCCAATGTCGCTGTGGATAGAGAGCTTTATACAGAGAAGATTGATATGTTTTTTTTTATTGAGAAAAACAAACTAACAATACTATAGCAGTAAGGAACACTTTTATTAACCACAGATCGGCCACAAGCTAATCTACAGAAAATCCAAGTGCTTCAAACCATTGTCAGATGGCAGAGTACCTAAAATATTAAATATTTGCTGGTTATTATGTAAAGTTGGATACCTGAGGAAGAGATGGCGGGATGACCTCGACTCACACACGGAAGGATAGAAATCCATTACCCTCGACCAAGACAGTAGGCGGAAAGGTAGGGAGACCTTTGCCCTGAGTGGCATCCAGTAGGCTCATAATATATTTATTTAATTACCTGGTGGATTAGAGACTGCGATAGTGTGACCACGTCTCATTGGAATCCGCTGGGTTTGCTTTTTTGGAGGTAGAGAAGATTGTTCTGAACCCATGGCTTTTCTAAAAAATAAATAATACAAAACTATAAAATACATGAAATGTAACTTTAAGGAGATAGTTTACTAATATTTCTATGTACAAATAAATCTTTAGGTAGTCCGAAATTATTGATTTTTATTATTTTTGTATCGGCAAAAATTTTGAAGGGCGGGCATAATTTTTGCAATTTATTTTAACCTTTGATATTCAATGACGTTAAATATTGTATACAACTTATAAGTCGTAGTCCTGTTATATGAATACTGTCTTTAACTTTAAAGCATAGTATTTCAGCTTTCTTTTGCTTGATTTAATAAAATATTAATTTTTTTGCTAAAATCGATTCGCACGTAAATAAAAAGCACAGACACAAAATATTTTTGACATTTTGAAATTCATAAAATCATTCGTTCATTTAGCCAAAATCCTTTATAATCTGTGTGAATTTGTGGTGAAACTAGCCCTTAAACGTGTATCCGAACACATTTTTAATCTGTAGCCAGACACGTTACGCATAACGTCACGTCTCATTACTGTCAATTAGATTTGACAGTGATTTGACATTTCCAAATCCACGAAAACAAAAACTTGTTTTCTAAGTTTTTCCATTTCTTGAATATAAATTATGAAATAAAGTGTTAAAATAACATCAAGATGGTAGACGAAGGTACCAGGAAGACTCTGAGCAGTATTCCTTTACTGCAAACTAAAGCCGGACCGAGAGATAAGGAATTATGGGTGAACAGATTGAAAGAAGAATATCAGGCTCTCATTAAGGTATTTCTATCTTCCGGGTACACGTAATCAATCAATTTCGTGTTACAATTTCTTTAAATATCATTAATTTCAAATTAAACAAACTTATGCGCTTAAAATGTCACATTAACTTTCACCTAAATCATCGCATCATGATGTAGGTTAAATGTATGCAGCTTTCCTATTCTGCAGCAGAGAGCCTTTGAGACATGCTTTAGAATAAAAATTAACCTTTTCAACTTAATTTATTAAACAATATATTAATATTAATTTAATAGGAAATCAATAGATTCAATAGAAAAATATTATCTAAAAGAAGCATATTTAAGGTAACCTGTTAGAGTATAAACAAAACTCAAATAATATGTTGATTCCTTTTATTTTTTCTAATCCTACATTAATTTATATAAAAACAAAATATGCAAATCTTTAAAAATTATTATTCATATTATTTGGCACTAGTGGACCTGCACTTCATAGAGCCTACAGAGAAATTATCAGTTTTTTTTTTCGCCAGTTCTTTTGCTTGAACTTGGCTTGCCACTTCGCATGTTTAGATAAACTTTTCTCTTGAATCACTCTATCTATTAATGAAAACTGTATCAAAATCCGTTGCATACTTTTAAAGATATAAGCACACATAGGGACAGGCAGCGGGAAGCAATTTAATTTTATACTATGTAGTGATTTCTTTTCTATTTCACAGTACGTAGAAAACAATAAGGCAGCAGACAACGACTGGTTTCGCCTAGAGTCTGACAAGACGGGCACAAGATGGTTCGGCAAATGTTGGTACGTGCACAACTTGCTCAAATATGAGTTCGATTTGGAGTTTGATGTGAGTATATAATTTATTATGTGTTTACTTATAAACTTGTATTTTTCCCTTCCTGCTTGATTGTCTGGAAGAGATTGCTATTAGAGATAAGACCTCCAATGAAAAATGTTAAAAGGTACGCCAAATGGGTTGAAAGTTTAAAGCTTGTTTGTGTGTACAAATATACTAGTTTTTGTTGTAGTAAAAAATACCTATTAGTTTTGATTTTATAGGCATTTAAACTTCGAGTTCCGCTAACATTCACGTGACTTGTGACGTCAATTTACAACGCTCCACTTAGTAGCATAGGTATTTGTATATTTCGGTACAACACATGCTTTCCTAGTATTTGGATTGGATATTTTTGAAGATATTTACAATTTTAAAAAAAATTACAATTTCTAATGAAATGACACATGATAAGAGGACACCGTGCTGAGAGCGCGAGTGTTGTTAATTGACGTCACACAATCACACGCATTGAGTAGCGCACGTTTACTTCTATAAATCGTAAACTAATTGACGTATCGAAGTCATTCTTTCACTTGTATTTTTTTATTTTTGACTATTTTTTTATTTTATTATGCTCTTTCATCAGATTCCAATAACATACCCCACAACCGCCCCCGAGCTAGCCCTGCCCGGGTTGGACGGTAAGACCGCCAAGATGTACCGCGGCGGCAAGATCTGCCTCACCGACCACTTCAAGCCGCTCTGGGCAAGGAACGTGCCCAGGTTCGGTATCGCACATGCTATGGCGCTTGGGGTACGTTTATTATTGCTATTAGTTGCGCCCAGCGGTTTTACCCGCTGTCTATATGTTATTGTAGGGTCTAAGTATGTCTGTACCAAATTTCAGCTCAATCGGTCCACCCCTTTAGGCGTGAAGAAGTAACAAAAAAAAACTTAGCGTTTTGCTTCGTCGTTCTTAATAAGAACTGGTCGCGTTTGGAACACTTTGCCGTCATCCGTGTTTCCCGAGCGATACAACTTGGGTATCTTCAAGGCACGAGTGAATAGGTACCTTTCTAGGCATCTCTAGTGATCCATCGTCGACCGCATTTTCACTTTCCATCAGGTGGGATGTGGTCAAACGTAGGCCTATCTCGTATTAAAAAAAAAAAAAAAAAAACTTTAAAAACTTTAGCGTTTAAAATATTAATAAGATAGTGTGATTTATTATTCAGCACAACGCTAGAAAAAAATTCAAGGAAAAAAATGTTACTAATATATACAAGCAGCTTGCTGGGAAAGCCTAGAAAAAATTCAATCTAGACTATCACGTATGTGCGATCGGCTTGTTCCGTACGCCAAGAAAAATATATATTGAAATATGTATTTACTATCCATCTAGGGAATTTTAACTTTTTTGGGGTTGAACCCCCAAAAAAGTTAAAATTGGCCCCCTCTGGCTACCCCCGTTGGCGTTATCTCTTAACATCAGCATCTTGCTCGTCTTCTTAATCATCTCATTTCTATACAAATAAAAATTTCTTTTTTTTTCAGCTTGGACCATGGCTAGCGGTGGAAATTCCTGATTTAATAGAAAAAGGAGCAATCACCTATCAAGAAAAATCTGACGAAGCAAAATGATTGATAATAAAATACCATTTAAATATGTATTGTAAATGAAATGTATAATTAATAATATTATTATATTATGTTTTGTAAATTTATGTTTTTTTTATTTGTTGTAGAGATAGAATTCATAGAAAAACCCACGTCTTTTTTTTTTTGAAGTGAAAACTTCTTTAGCGGCGCTGAGCACTTTTTTGTATGGGTAAAAACTTTAAAACTCGCGTCAGGGTCACGTGATGCTGATCGAAAAAGCGTAAGATCGAGGGGAAGGGAGAGGAACTAGTATCTCCCACTCTTTCTACCGTGCCTGAGTGTCAGTGTTGCCAATTTAGCATTTTATATGCTAAATTTGGCATATTTTCTTTCTGTTTAGCACATTATTTTGTCGTTTAGCATATAGCATATTTTTTAGCATTATATACATAATAAAATTGAATTAAATATGTATCGAAGAACATAGGAAATATAAAAAAGAATAATCAATATCGGAGTAATGATCAAAAAATACACTGTACATGCATCCACTTGTAAACCTCTTCCGTTTTTTCGTTACTTAATAATATTATTATAAACATGAATCGACCTAAAGCACGCTCTTTTGTTCTAACCAGTGTTGTTTCTAACCAAATTTATCACAGCCTTCTTCACGTGCCTTCTACATCTGCAACTGTAGTTGCAGATGAAGACCCAGTCGACAAATATCTGTTCGAAATGTAGGCATAACGGTTGAAATGTAATTTTTTTAATACATTTTTTATTAAAAAAAATATTTAGCATTTTATTTTAGCACTTTTTTTCAAAACTAGCATATTTTTGGCATTTTTTTTACCACACTTTAGCACATTTCGCCTTGCTATAGTTGGCAACACTGCTGAGTGTACCTTAGACAAGCGCGCGCCCGCCCGTAGCGATGGTGCTTGTATATTTATTAAAGTTTATCATTAAATACGGTAAATTTTGCTACTTTTATGGCTCAGCTTTACAGCAAAAAACATTATATTGAGCTAAATATCGATGGATTCACCTTGAAAATTGTGAAAGTGAAGAACAAATTTTTGGTGTACCTAACCTATTCTTTTTATAATAATTTTATACACTTTATTGTTTCTGCACATCGAGCTCGCGGTCGTAGAATGTAGGTAAACCATGAATACTTGAGATGATAACTAGTAGGAAGGTAAAACGTGTTCCTAGCATACCTATATCGCGCCCGCTAGATCAATATAGACAAATACCAAACATTGCTTCTCTCTAGGTGCAAATGTGTAAGAACCTATACACAATACACACTTATTAGCAATCAAGACCCAAATTTTTGCCATTGCAAACTAGTCTAATAAGTAGGAATCCTCAATTCATGTCCATGTACGGAATTCCTTGGCGGCAGGATACTTTTATACTGACTAGATGTATTCTCTTGTATCATATTGTTTACTAGCTGCGCCCAGCGGTTTTACCCGCTGTACTATAGCCTTTGTGTTATTGCAGGGTCTAAGCTATCACTATACCATATTTCAGCTCAATCGGTGCACTCATTTAGGCGTGAAAGAGTAACAAACACACATCCTTTCTTACAAACTTTCACATTTATAATATTAGTAAGATTATATTATGTCCTAAGCTACCTAATGCTTAATTTATACTCATTCGGCTCAGCAGTTGGTATAACAAAATGTAATTATAAAAACTGACTAAGTAGTAAGTAGTAGGATAAATAAAACACAATTGTAAATTTTACAAATCAATTTAACAACTTTATTTCAAACAAAGGTAGGCAAGATAGAGACAATATTGATTAAGTACTTTCTTGTAAGGTCACCTATGTATGTGATAGTAAGCTATATTATATTTTCAGGAACAAATTGGATGTTGGAGGTATGCTAAATATTTTAATGATCAGCCAATTGGATTTGACCAACAGCTAGCAGCCAGCGGCTTGAATTGGAAGTTCTTCAATCAGAGTTATGGGTGTTTGTCATATTCTCCAACAATTTCTCTTCTCTGCCTTGTCATCGGGACCAATAAATGCATGTCACAGGATTTCTTCATAGTCCATACCTATAAATCAAAATAAATATTATGCATTAAATAATGTACATTAGTAATTATTTTATTTCATAATTTTAAGTCCTTGAACAAGTGCAAGTTTCATCAAAATCAGTTCAGTAGTTTTCTAGATAATAATTGTGGTATGTGTCCAACCCTTAGATTCTTTTTTCTTAAATTTCTCATTGTTGTAAATTTAACATTTAAAAAACACACACTTACTATAACATTTATAGCTTTAATATATATATATTGCTTTGTTATAGCAAGGTGTGCGTGTGTATGCTATAAGTTAATTAATATTTAATTAAATATAAATATTTAATTACCTTTTTACTGGTACATAGCAGCATGGATGTTCAAACACCTGAAATTGAGTGTCCTTTGTTTCTACCTCCATAAGGACTTAATTTAGTACTGTCGCAAAAGATCTTCCCATCTCTAAAAATAGAAAATACATTATAGAAACCTTATACATATATCTTACTAATATTATAAACGTGAAAGTTGGCAAGAATGGATGTATGTTTGTTACTCTTTCACACCTATACGGGTGGACCGATTGAGCTGAAATTTGGTATAGAGATTGCTTAGACCCTGGAAAAACACATACACATAAGTACTGCGGGTAAAACCGCTGGGCAAAGCTAGTAATATATATATATATATATATATATATATATATATATATATATAGTCTTTAATATTTTATGTTAGATGACATAATATTATATAGAACCAATTGAGCTAAAATATATTAAGTTGATGGTTAATAACACATACCAATAATGTTTAGTTTTCGGAGATTGGAGCTGCGAGGGCTTCACAATTTACCTATTTAACTAAAACAAATGTCACATAGGTTATGTTATTATGACTAAGTTTTTAGCCTTAATAAGCATTAAGCTTACTGTTGCAAGTGCTCCAATGAAATGTTACATTGTTTCACAGATTTCCTTAATGTTTTTAAGGAGTTTTTTATGAAAAATCATACTTTTAACACTATTTATTTTGGACCAGCTTTTGGCCAGTCACATCTCGAATACAAGTAATATTTATAATTTTTGAAGAAACAAAACTCATATTACATATCGGCGGAATTCGCAGAAGCTTATTTATTACAAAAAAAGCTTATAATTAAGTGTAATTTACAAAAAAAAAATGACCAAAAACAAACTCGACGATATTATTTTTTTTTTCTTTTTAATAATATGGCAACATGTGCATTTTGCCAGTGTCGAAAATTCGTGAATGTTCACGGGATATTAAATTATGGTCTCCACTTTCGTGTTTTGCCAGTGTCAAGTTAAATGTTATTTTTTTAATTAATAAGTTAGTCAGGTCAGAGTCAGAGTGAGCTTAATAGCTCGTTTAGTCACGTGAGTCTTCCAGTAAAATGGGTGGAATTTTACTGAAAGTTCGGAGGAGTTTTGGAGGGGGCACCAAAATTCATATTTCAGCACCATATCACTTGCCTACATCTGTGCACATTCAAAAACACTTAACACGCAATATTCCACCATTATTACACGCTAACAATCAAATTCTACACGATTATTAAGCAAAAGACGTGGAGCTAATGATATGATCAAGGCTTGCCGCCAAAACTCCTATTTGACGTTTCTTTTTTAATAATATGGCAACATGTGCATTTTGCCAGTGTCGAGTAAAATTCGTGAATGTTCACGGGATATTAAATTATGGTCTCCACTTTCGTGTTTTGCCAGTGTCAAGTTAAATGTTATTTTTTAAGTAATAAGTTAGTTAGTCAGGTCAGAGTCAGAGTGAGCTTAATAGCTCGTCTAGTCACGTGAGTCTTCCAGTAAAATGGGTGGAATTTTACTGAAAGTTCGGAGGAGTTTTGGAGGCGGCACCAAAATTCATATTTCAGCACCATATCACTTGCCTACATCTGTGCACATTCAAAAACACTTAACACGCAATATTCCACCATTATTACACGCTAACAATCAAATTCTACACGATTATTAAGCAAAAGACGTGGAGCTAATGTTATGATCAAGGCTTGCCGCCAAAACTCCTATTTGACGTTTCCTCGACGATATTTTGACATTTAATTTGACAGTTGATACACATTATACCACAGATAATACGACAAAATCTAGCGATTGATCGACAGCCCTTTGTCGAGAGTGCGATATCGATTCCAAAAGTCGTTGGCTACCATTTTTTTAGCGAAATCGCAGGAGCTGCCAATCGCTATCGACTTTATCGATGGCGCCGTTTTTTTTTTTTTTTTTTTTTTAATAATATGGCAACATGTGCATTTTGCCAGTGTCGAGTAAAATTCGTGAATGTTCACGGGATATTAAATTATGGTCTCCACTTTCGTGTTTTGCCAGTGTCAAGTTAAATGTTATTTTTGAAGTGAAAACTTCTTTAGCGGCGCTGAGCACTTTTTTGTATGGGTAAAAACTTTAAAACTCGCGTCAGGGTCACGTGATGCTGATCGAAAAAGCGTAAGATCGAGGGGAAGGGAGAGGAACTAGTATCTCCCACTCTTTCTACCGTGCCTGAGTGTGCTGCTCTGTTGATGGTGTAAAAGTCGTCGAAATTATGGATGGAAGTTGATTTTTCTGAGAGATAAAATTTAATGTAATATATAAATAACGATATAATATTATAAATAACAACATATAAATTGTCATATTTGTGTACGATAGCGCAATAAATAAACATTGTATTCTACCTCATAAATGATAGTACTTTTATACTTATAACTAGCTTACCCGGCAAACGTTGTTTTGCCATATAAATAATTTCCTAGTAATTTCTAGTGTAGACAAAAAATAGCTTACTTATTGGAAGTATGTATGTATTTTAGAATGTGTATATTGTATGTATGTAAGAATGTGGTATATGCGTGAAATAAGCATTATTTTATGGAAAAATTTTTCAAACAAAAGTAAAAAATTAAATTTTATGAAAACATTGTCTTATATTTTTTTCATACAACCAATATTTCCATTGACATTTCAAAATAAAGATTCATAATGATTGATTTTTTGGAAACTATGAAAATCTTAATTGTTCAATTACATTTTTTTAATAAAATTAAATTAAAATTACATTTTTAGAAGATCAACAACATTTTCAATATAAATAAAAAAAAGTATACTTACAACACAAAATCCGTTGTTATTGGAAGCTCGTGTCACGTGTTGAGTACTTTTGAGGTTATAAAATCACTTGATTAACTAATCGTGCAAAATACACTCAAAATTGATAATTTAATTATTATTGATAAAATAGGAATGATTAAAAGTTAATATGAGAGATACACTGAGATAGCAAAATAATAATTGTCAACGTTACTACTACACTTGATGCATAAACAATAATGATGGCCGACAACTGTGTAGGGAGTGAGAAAGAAAGGAGACCGGCTTCGTTCTCATCCCTACTCCGTGCTGTTTACTGGGTCAGAAGTGACACCTGTAGACATCTGGCGGGGATAACTAATTAAATGACGATTGATCAGTTTTCGACCGGAGAGGAAAAATGATTAAATTACTAAAATGGCCATTAAAAAATAAGGGTTGATCGTAGAAGAGTGAAAATTGAGGATTGTATGTATTTTTGTATGTTGTATCATAAAAAAATAGAAATTAAAAAATTTTGTCTAAAAAATAAAAAAAAAATTTTAGGGGTAGACTACCCCTAACATTTAAGGGTATCAAAAATAGATGTTGGTCGATTCTCATAGATACCGGATAAGCACAAAAAATTTCATCAAAATCGGTCAAGCCGTTTCGGAGGAGTATGGCAACGAAAACTGTGACACGAGAATTTTATATATTAGATTAAACACAACGTTAATATTGAAGTTTTCACTTCTGCCGGCACTCCCGGAGTGCTACCTTTTTTTTTTTTTGTAGCAGACAACAAGCCTTTGACCGCAATCTCACCTGTTGGTAAGTGACGATGCAGTCGAAGTTGTAGCACGCTTGTTCAGTAAGAACCTATTCACTCTTGATTTGAACAAACCCACGTTATAGCATTCGGGAAACACTGAGAGTGGTGGCGAGTTCCATAACTTCGCCGTTCTCATAATGAAAGACGAAGCGAATCGCTTAGTCCGAGCTGCTGGTATACTCACCAGATATTGGTGGCGCAGTGCCGTTTGCCTATGTCACAGGAAAAAATGTTTATTAAAAAATTTAAGTACCTACCTACCCTACTTAACTCATAAAAAAATTGTAGTTGCAATTGATTTCATATTCGAACGAGGGTTTTCAAGGTTCTTTTTCAAATTTTACGAAATTGGTTGTGAATTGCGTCCATGGGGTTTATGTGTTGAAGTAGAAGACGAGCAAGACTCTCCTGATGTTAAGAGATAACGGCTGCCCATAATCAGTACAGTGCTACTTAGGATTTCACAATGATGTGAAATTCCAAGAACACTGCACCAACTCCAAGAGTCATAAGATGATAAGACTCTTTAGCCCAGTAATTTCATTAGCTACAGTGCCCTCCTACCGAAGCACAGTTATGTTTGCACATCACTGCTCAGGCGGTTACTGGCACTGTTGGGATACCCACCTAGACTACACCTAGATTTCATTTCATTTCATTTCATTTTCATTTCATTTCAATTCGACAACCGATCGCAAAGCGCAAATCGTCGAAAGCGTATTTGGTCAAGGGAGCAAATCACCAAAGCGCAATTGGTCAACTTTTTTATTTACTGTTTATGCTGAAATTTACCCAATCATGTATTTCGGAATCTCAGTTACCAATGTTTAAAAATACAATAGAATCGGTGCAGTATTTTTAGCGAAAATAAGAGCCAAACATACTCTACCTAAACTAAAACAGAGAAATAAAAAAAAGTTGACCAATTGCGCTTTTTCATTTGACCAGAGGGCCTTTTTTTTATAGCAGACTAAACAAGCGTTTGACCGCAATCTCACCTGTTGGTAAGTGACGATGCTGTCGAGGTTGTAGCACGATTGAAAAACGCTTGAAATGCGTTATTATTTTACTGATATTAATGGGGAGTTTTAAGCAAGTAATGTACGCAATTTAGTGTATGGATTCTAGTGTTTACATGTCGTTGGGCGATAGCCAACATAACATATATATTTATTAACCAAAAACAGTGTTTTACAATTCATCTCTATTTACTATTGGACCCCACACTAGGCCATAGCCTGTCTCGTGGGTTCCTCGAGGGTTCAGAATTATGCATTTTACAATAATATTATGAATCAACAGAAAAGTTCGACGACAGTTTTGGAAATATATTAGGTATAAAAATAAATATAAAATGAATAGTTACAGAGTTATAGGGCATACAGTTATGTGATCAACCTAAGCTCAACTAATGTGTATAATAATATTATTATTAGATATTGTTCTCTGTTTATAACAAGTATACTTTGACTGGCAAATTACTATTTAATGTTATGATTTATTTTACTGCAATATTTTAAGCACATTCTCTGTATCGGCATATGATAGTGACAGCAGCCATTTGTTAATTTTAAACTTAGCTTGGTTCAAGGTAGGTCAATAGGTCCACAGATGCACTTTGGACTATTTGCGATCGGTTGTTGAATTGCGCTTTTGACGAATAGCGCCTAAACCGTCCCTGGATATCCTCCTTACACTGTCAGAGTCAAACCACAATGATAGGTTGTGAGGCCAACCTGTATGTTGCAGTTTTATCGCCTAGATTACAAAGCCTACATGACCTAATAACTGCCTCATACATAAAATTGAATTATAAAATGTGTAAGTATAAAATAATGCAATATTTTTACGTATTTTTTTATAGTTTTCCGATAAAGTTCGAGCAGTTCGAATATTATTCAGAATATTTCAAACCATGGAAACGTTTTTACTTTTTGCTACTGTTATCATTTTTCAGGCTTTTGCCCAGGTAAATATTAATTTTTAAAAATAATTAAGACTAAGAATATCTAAAATATCTTTATTTTGTCAGCAATAGGGGATCGGACAAGGTCAAAAACTTAAAATATAGATAGATAAGTAGATAACTCTTTATTGGAACACAGAAAAATATACAGAAATATAAAAAAAAGTATGAATATACTATTCGATACGTATTTTTTTGTTTGAGAATATAATAAAAAAATGGCTGAGATATAGCGCTTATAAATTTCTGGGTGAGAACGCGTGACGTCACTTGAGGATGCATTTTGTATCGACTCGAGCATCCACAAGTGACGGGACTACCCTTTCCATCTAACTTTAGTGGGTGGCAGGGTGGTAAACACACGTTTTTTATTAAAATTACAAATAAAAAAATACGCGCCTAATATTTTTTAATAATCATTATGGACAAAAAAATGTTTTCAAATGAATCTTTTTTTTCTTTTATTCGTTATAGGCGTGGTCCGTGGTTATAGGTAAACCTTTGACCACGATCTCGCCTGATCTTGTGCGACGATGCGGCTGGAGATGGCAGCAGACTAAACCTAGAAGGCGGGATCAATCCCCCTGGCTTCACTGAACATCATGCCGGACCACGGTTTTGTTTATAAAGTTATTTGTAACATAAACTTTTATTCTTTTAAACAGGCTCAAGAGACTTCAACAATAGCTACTGTAAGTTTAATAAGGGTGAAATCGCACTAAGCGGCAACTGCACTGCAGCGGCGCGACGCGGACTTCAGAGGTTTTACGGTTAAAAGTTTTTTTTATACGGTTTAAAACGGTTTGTTTGGTTTAAAACCGATTGGTTAGATTGGGTTTATACCGGCCTTACATCTATAGGCGCGGCACAGCGCGGCCTAGTAATTTGTTAAAAATGCCACGTATACATTTTCATACAAAGATACTTGGCCGCGCCGTACCGCACCGCGCCGCTGCTGTAAGAGTTATTCGAGAGTGTTCTGAGCTGTGTTTGGTGAAAATCGGTCCAAGATGGCCGCCGCTACGAAATGGCGGATTACTTATTTTTTCTACAACGCCCTCAATATGGGTATCAAATGAAAAATATTGGTATATATTTTATGCAAATTCAAAACTTGGTCCTGCCATCTTGACGCTCGTAAAAGGCTTAACTTGTAGAATACAACGCACTATGATAAATTTAAAATCCAAGATGGCCGCCACAACAAAACGGTGAATTACATATTTTGAAAGCGTTGCGATGAGGTTTTTTAATTTTAATAAACTTGTTAATAATAATAATATTTGTTTTTCAGTCTGATCCATCTGTAAGTTTTGATCTATTTGTATTGTTCTTTTACTGGCAAAAGAATATTCATTCTATGTAGTCTAATGTTATTAATTTCCTTTATAAGTCCCCGACGCAAAAATTACGGGGTGTTATAAGTAGGTTTGATGTGTCTCTGTGTATCCGTATGTGTCTGTCTATTCTATGGTAACGTAACTCTCTGAATATGGGTATGAAATGAGAGGGCTTAACTAGTAGCCCATAAGAATAAATAACAAAACAAACAATAAATAAATTTCAAAACCATGATGGCCGCGACCACAAAATGGCGAATTTCATATTTTTATAGCGTTAGGGGTTTTTAATAAGTGTTTTTAACTAATAATAATTATCATATTTGTATTTCAGCCTGATCCATCTGTAAGTTTTAATTTATTCTGATCCACCTGTGAGTTATAATCTATTTGTATTGTTCTTTTTCTGGCAAAAAATATGCTATTAAATATTGTCGCTATCGGTCGCTTCGTAATTCCCGAACGGTTGAACCGATTTTGATTCATTTGAAAGGAGAGTTAGTCGAGAGTGTTCTTAGCTATGTTTAGTGAAAATCGGTCCAAAATGGCCGCCGCTACAAAATGACAGATTACTTTTTTTCTCACAACTTCCTCAAAATGGTTATCAAATTATAGGGTTTGATTAGTTGAATACTACACACTAAATATATTTCAAATCCAAGATATCCGCCACCACAAAATGGCGAATTTCATATTTATAAAGCGTTGGGGATTTTTAATATTTTTAATTTTATTCACTTGCTTATTAATAATAATAATTACATTTGTATTTCAGGCTGATCCATCTGTAAGTTCTAATCTATTTGTATTCTTCTTTTTCTGGCCAAAAAATATGCTAGTATATTTTGTAGCTATCGGTCGACATGGATCCGTAATATTATTAATTTCCTTTATTATCTAATAATAACATTATTTATGTTTCAGTCTGAACCACCTGTGAGTTATGTTCTATTTGTATTTATTGTGCTTGTCCGGCAAAAAAAATATATGGGCTTGACTAGTAGAATACTACGCACTAAATAAATTTTAAATCCAAGATGGCCGCCACCACGAAATGCCTTATTTCAAATATTTATTTTTGAAAACAACTGAATTAAGTTGTTTATTAATAATGTATTTGTATTTCAGTCTGAGCCATCTGTAAGTTTTGATATATTTTTATTGTTCTTTTTCTGGCAAAAATATATTCTATTGTGAAGCTATCCCTAATTATTATTTTTTTTATTTATTTATTAATAATAACATTATTTATGTTTCAGTCTGATCCACCTGTAAGTTATGATCTATTTGTATAGTTCCCCCCCCCCCCCCCCCCCTACCCCTAAATCCGCCTATGAATACAAGTGAGTTTATGCCGTTTATTTACAAAGATGAATTATTTAAATACTCACGAATAGTTTAGTTTAATTAATATTTTTATTATTTTCAGGCTGACCCCGCCGTAAGTTGGAATTAGCATTTTTTATAAATCAAACTGAAAACATTTAAAAAATATGTGCAATAAAGCAATAATACTAAGCAGGGCCAATCTTGAGGAATCTTACTCTTACTAATATTATTAAACGTGAAAGTTTGTAAGAATGGATGTCTGGATGTATGTTTGTTACTCTTTCACGCCTAAACGGGTGGACCGATTGAGCTGAAATTTGGTATAGAGATAGCTTAGACCCTGGAATAACACATAGGCTATAGAACAGCGGGTAAAACCGCTGGGCGCAACTAGTTTTGAATATATTAATTCTATGAATTTATATTTCAAAATTTGTCAAATAATGCGAGCGAGAGAGCATCACTCGATATGTACGCTCTTAAAAAGCATTTTTTACTTTCAGTCTGATACCGGTGGAGCAGTAAGTTTTTAAAAATATTTTTGATATTTTTTAACGACTTCACAAATGTAGAGTTTATGTAAACAAGTGAAATTTAAAAAATACTTTTTAAAAACAAGCTTTAATTATTGTTATCATCATGCATCATAAAGTACTCGTCAAGACGAATCAAATGAGCCCGAACTCGATGGGGTTGCGTTGTTTTATGACAGAGTTCCTTTGGCCACCTTCCAGCTCCATCATCAGATCAGCTCGATGTCATAAAAATATTGCATTGTCATCCGATTTACACACGCATGCAAATTTTCAGCTCAATTGGAAACCGAGAAGTGGGTCAAATTAAACTTGCAAGATTTGATTACAGACAGACAGACAGACAGACTTGATAAAGCTTGTAAAATAGTGGAATCGCGCGCACTTCGTCGCGCCTAATAGAAAATTATCAGTTTTCTCTACTTTATAATGCGTGTTTTACATGTAAATACATATAAACCTTCCTCTTGAACCACTCTATCTATTAATGAAAACCGCATCAAAATCCGTTGCGTAGTTTTAAAGATATAAGCATACATAGGGACAGACGCGGGAAGCGATTTTATACTATTAAGTGATGTGTTAGATCTTCAGTAACGCTTTCTTTAGCAAGCTTTTATTTACTTTCACCTGTCTGTTGTCTGTCTGTCTGTCTGTAATCAAATCTTGCAAGTTTAATTTGATCCACTTCCCGATTTCTGATTGAGCTGAAATTTGGCATGCATGTATAAATCGGATGACAATGCAATATTATTAACATGAAGCTGATCTGATGATGGAGCTGGAAAGCAGCCATAGGAACTCCGTTATTAAACGACGCAACCCCATCGAGTTTGGGCTCATTTGATTCGGCTTGACGAGTACTTTGGTGCTAGATGGTAATAATAATAAAAGCTTGTTTTTTAAAAATGTTTTTTTTTTAATTTCACCCTTGTTTATATATTTAGATAAATTAAACATAATACCTACAATGTATGTACTTCATCAAGGGCGGATCCAGGATTTTTTTCTGGGGGTCAAGGGGTCAAGGCAGACGAGCAAAAATATTATAATTCTACTAAGAAAAGTGTGTGTTTCGCTCGCTCCGAATGATAAGAAAATTCAAATAGTCTTAATAATAAGTTCGCGAGCAGAGTACTGCGAGCTTTGAGAAAAAAAAAAACTTTCCAATGCTTAGGAATATCAATAGCCCCCCTGCCCCCTTGTACTTCATTAATATATGTATATTATTTTCAGGCTGACCCCGCTGTAAGTCTGGAATTAGCTTACATTTATTTCATTGTGTTGTGTTGTGTTTGTGTTTTTTTGTTGTGTTTGACGACCTCTGTGGCGCGGTGGGCTTATACCCGCCTGCAACGCAGAAAGTTGCGGGTTCGATTCCCGCATGAGGCAAATATTTGTGTGATCCACAGGTATTTGTTTCTGGTCTGGGTGGCTTTCAATTTGTATTATAAGTATGTATTTACAAAAGAAAAGTATATAAGTATTATATCCGTTATCCTAACCACCATAATACAAGCATTAAGTTGCTTAGTATGGGGTTAGGTGGCGCTGTGTGTATTGTCCTGAAATATTTATTTAATTTATTTATTTATTGTTATTATAAATTACTTAACAAAAAACGGCACAACTCACGTCTAATATTGTCGAGAATATCTCGACCACGGTTTCGGAAAATTACGATGTCCTTCATCAGGAGTTTACGCCTGCAGAATCCGAAACCGAAACCGTGGTCGAGATATTCTCGACAATATTAGACGTGAGTTGTGCCGTTTTTGTTGTTTTAGTTATGGAGAACACTCGCGAAAGTTTTAAAAATCGTATAAATTACTTAACTTAAAAAACACATAATTAGTAGGTTTTAATTTACTTATCATATTAATATTGTAAATTATAAATGTGAAAGTTTGTGAGTGAGTGCGTACCTATGTTTGTTACTTCTTCATGCCTTAACGGGTGGATAGATTGAGCTGAAATTAGGTATAAAGATAGCTTAGACCCTGGAATAACACATTGGCTATAGTACAGCGGGTAAAACCGCTGGGCGCAGCTAGTAAATTTAGTACTCCAACAGAACAGGTTACTCTACCTTACACTGTCAGAGTCAAATCACAATTTATAGGTTGTGTGGCTAACCTATATGTTGCAGTTTCACGTCGCCGAGATTACGCCTGTAATATATCTTATAGGAAACAGCCTTCCGAAACACGGTAGCGTCCAGGCGAACTTTTTGTCACACTGAGATTTGATTAAACAGAATAAACCATTTATTGATAATTCCTTAAAATAATTTTTCAAGCTTTTATTTAATGTTATTTTAATTTCATTAAAAAGTATTTTTCACTTTCAGTCCGGTCAGAAGTCAGACACTGGTGGTGCAGTAAGTTTTTACCAATATTTACGCTTTTCAGAACATAGTTCATAAAATAAATAAATATTACAGAAAAAAAAAAAATGTAAATAATATTATTTTATTTTCTAGGAAGGAGCAGAAGGAACCGATAAAGTATCTTTTTTTAATTAGTTATTTTTTATAATTATATGTTAATCTTACTAATATTATAAAAGTAAGTAAGTAGGTAGTAAGTAAGTAGTAAGTAAGTAGTAGTAGTGATTGTAAGAATGTATGGATGTCTGGATATACATATGTTTGTTACTATATCACACCTAAACGGGTGGACCGATTGAGCTGAAATATGGTATAGAAATAGCTTAGACCCTGGAATAGCACATAGACTATAGAACAGCATGTAAAAGCGCTGAGCGCAGCTAGTAAATAATATTTTCTCGAATGTTTAAAATAGTGTTTATCATATAGGTTTCCGATTTTAGAGTTATAGATTCATAACATACATACTAAAAAGTTTATATTTTTTTATAGAAAGAAGAGGAAGCCACTACTGAGGGTGGTACTGGAGTAGGTTTTATTTTTTTTATATGTCTATTTTATGTTCTGTATTTATCTCTGTTAAATAAAATATTTTTTCAGGATATGGAGGAGGCTAAGGTAAAGAGATAAAAGTATACATATTAATATAATTTGTAGTAGGTACTAGTTAAATGAAAGGTGCTGGTTTAAAGCCACGTTTTCACTAGGGGACATTTGTCTCGCGACCTTGTCGCCCGACACGAAATGTACGTGTCCCGCGACATGTCGCCCGACGTCACTTGCGACATTTACGGGTTGCAGGACTTGTCGCGTGTTTAAGTTGCTCAGCGAGCTGGCTATGCTCGGTGTCTCTCTGAATCTGAAGGATCGCACCAGAGATGAGGTGATTCGGAGAACCAGAGTTACCGACATAGCCGAAAGAATTAGCAAGCTGAAATGGCAATGGGCTGGTCACATTTGCCGCAGAACCGATAACCGATGGGGTAGTCGTGTTCTAGAGTGGAGACCGCGTCTAGGCAAACGTAGTATAGGGCGTCCTTGGGCGAGATGGGGCGATGATATCCGGAAGGTCGCGGGGAGCGCTTGGAGGAGAAGACAGAGGACCGAGTTGAGTGGCGTGCCATGGAGGCCTATGTCCAGCAGTGGACGAACGTGGGCTGATGATGATGATAACACTGCTTCTACCAAATTTTCAGCTCATCAGTTTAGTAATTTAGCCGTTAAAAAAAACACACATCTATCTATTTATCATGCTATCACACAACACGCCTGTGACGCTGTGTTGAAGGAGATCGTAATTGTCCGAAACCGTGGTCGAGATATTCTCGACAATATTAGACGTGAGTTGTGCCGTTTTTGTTGTTTTAAATTAACAATGATAATAATTATTTAATTTAATTTTACAGCTGATGGTACGTACTGATAATATACATATGTATTTAAAAAGCCTATGAATATGGTACCTAAATAGATATGCCGAAAGGTTTTTTTTTTGTGGACATTTGTAGATACCTAGTCAGGTCATAAATTCTGTCACATGTTTAATATAAAATTATTGGAACAAGTTTATTTATTATGTAACCATTTATATACCAAAATGAACTTAACAAAACATAGATTCTTATGACAATAAAGTTTATTCAAAATGACCTCCGTGATTTTGAATACAGGCCTTCAATCTGCGCGGCCAGTCGTCTATCGCAGCACGAACGAGGTCCATGTCAATATCGGCTGCTGCCTTAATCAAGGATGTCTTGAGTGACTCCAAATTGGGATGAGGCTTTGAGCACGCCTTTTCCTCCAAGTGTTGCCATATCTTGTAATCTAACGGACTCAAATCTGGACTGGAGGAGGGCCAGTCTTCGTGCCGGATGAAGTCGATTTCACGCGCCGCCAGCCAGTCTTGTGTGCTCTTCGCTCTATGAGCTGGCGCCGAATCTTGTTGGAATACCCAGTGCCTGTTATTGAACATGGTATGAGAAACAGGTTCCACAAGGTTCGTCAGGACTGTATTTTGATACACAACTGCATTCGTTTTTACACCTTTCTCACAAAAATGTACCTCTGTTAAGCCCCAATAAGAAACTCCCAACCATACCATGAGCGAGGATGGAAAATGACCTCGTTGGACACGCGGAATACGGTTGCTCGCTTCTTCACTACTGTGTGCGTACACCTTATCATTTTGTTTGTTGTAGCTCTCTTCTACGGTAAAAATTTTTTCATCCGAAAAAAGAATTTCTCGATATTTTTTTCTCGCGTACCGCTTCAACAAAGCGCGGCATCTCTTCAGTCTCAGGTCCATTAGACGAGCATTTAAACGATGTCCTGTTTTTCTTCGATATGCCCGAAGCCCTAAGTCTTCATTTAACACCCTTTTCACCGTGGTTCTGCTTAACCCCATCTGAAGGGCCAACAGTTTCTGCTTACGTTTGGGATTTCTTTGAATTCGCGCCTTCACAGCTTTTATCACTGCTGGAGTCCTAACAGACCTAGGGCGACCACTTCTTGACCTGTCATCTACACTAGAGTCTTCATTGTATCGTTTGATGGTACGATAAACGAATCTTTTGGTTATATTCAAATTTTTCAGTATGTCAAAAATTTGAATTGGCGCGTAACCGCAACGATGCAACGCAATAACTGCAACACGGTCTTCTTTAAGCGTCCACTCCATATTTAAAAATGAGTAAAATTCTAAAAAGTATACATTTTTATTTTCATGAACAATTCGAAATTCGAATTCAATAAACTTTTTTGTGGCCAGCATTCTAAAAGAAAAGTTTTTACTGTGTGACAATACTTATGACCTGACTAGGTACTAGCTGCGCCCAGTGGTTTTGCCCGCTGTTCTGAAGCCTATGTGTTATTCCAGGGTCTAAGCTATATCTATACAAAACTTCAGCTCAATCAATCCACCCGTTAAGGCGTGAAAGAGTAACATACATCCATACATTCTTACAAACTTTCACGTTTATAATATTAGTAAGATAATATTATTCAATACTTTCTTTACATGTGTGATACATTAAAATAGTAAACTAGAGGGATTTATTCCGCCTTCTAGTTATAGTCTGCTGCCATCTACGGCCGAATCGTCGCTTTACATCAAGCGACATCCTGGTCAAAGGCTTACCTATGTAATAATGAATAAAAAAAACGTAAATCATTTTTCCACAAATTAATTATTATATTTTATTTTCAGTTAGGGGTGAGTGGTAAATTATTGAAAATTAATCATTCATTGATTGTATCATTCGTTTAATTTTTATTTCATTTTTTATCATTTATTCAATACATACTGTATTGAATAAATGTATTGAACACACTGTATTGAATTTCGGTAAAATTCCTATCGAACTTTACCGAAATGACTTGCCTGATTTTTGCAAGCTCTTATTTACTTTCACCTGTCCGTCTGTCTGTCTGTAATCAAATCTTGCAAGTTAAAATTGATCCACTTCCAAGTTTCTGATTGAGCTGAATTGCATGCATGCATAAATTTGATGACAATGCAATATTATTATGACATCGAGCTGATCTGATGATGGAGCTGGAAGGTAGCCATAGGAACTCGGTAACTAAACGACGCAACCCCATCGAGTTTGAGCACATTTGATTCGTCTTGACGAGTAATTTAGTGCTAGATGGTAATTCTAATATAATTTTTTTTTTAATTTCACTTATTTAGTTTAATCTTGTATTTTTGAATTTTCTATTAATACGTTTTAATTTATATTTTAGGAAGACGCTGTAAGTTATTCGTTATAATAATAATATTATTTTCACACATTAATGAATGAACACAATTTAATAACTGTGGAACCCTAAAAACATAAAAATAACCCGTTATTTTTTTTTCAGACAACGGTGAGATTTTATCAATGCTAATAAAAACTTTCTCCCTATTATGGTACCTACTTTAATTTAAAACTATTTAGCAAAAAATTAAATGGCCAAAAAATAATAAATGTAGTACTTATGTAACTTTGAGTCAGCGCTTCATAAACGCTCGGCATTTTCTTACTTGCCTGCGGGGTTATTCCGGACCAAAATCGCCTCTCTTTTTGCTAACGTCCACTGTCAAATTTTAACAAAATTTTGAAAAAAATCTTGAAAATTCTTTCGATACCAGTACAAAATCAAATGCAACTTCATTTTTTTTTAAATTTAGCATCTTTTGGTCGCCTCAAAGTGGTGTTTTTGAAAATAAAAATGTGTTTTATAGGTTATTTTTTGTATCGTTTTGCTGCGCCGTTATCTCTTTTGGCGTCGACTCAAAATTACTTAGTTTAAAAGCTAGTTTGGACCCAGTTTATTTCTTATTAATTTATTATTTTTTTATATTTTCAGCCTGAGGTATTATATTTTTAAATCGAAAATAACTAATGAAAACAATATTCGACTTGAAAAAAATATATTTTAAAATTAATGAAAAAATATTTACGATTTTCAGAACATAGTAAGTAAAATACAAGCTTAACACAGAAATAATATTAAAATATAGTTCTTACGTAACTTACTTTTCTTTTTAAAATTAAACATTTAATTTTTATTCTAATATTTCAGGCTACGGTAAATAATCGTTAAATCACTACATAGTCTAAATATATAAAAGGGAAAAGTGACTGACCGATCTATCAACGCACAGCCTAAACCACTGGACGGATTGTGTTGAAATTTGGAACATAACTAGGTTTTATGACGTAGATCTCCGCTAAGAAAGGATTTTGCCACGCGGGCAAAGCCGCGAGCATAAGCTAGTATAAAATAAAGTAGCTTCCCGTTTCTGTTCCTATGTATGCTTATATCTTTTAAACTACGCAACGGATTTTGATGCGGTTTTCATTAATAGATAGAGTGATTCAAGAGGAAGGGTTATATGTATAATACATGCACAATATAGTAGAAGAACACAAATAATTTTCTATTAAGCGCGACGAAGTGCATGTGGGTTCACTAGATTAATATAATTCAGACTTTATTATAGTGTTTTTATAGAACGTATTACATTAAAATTATTTGTAAATATTTAAAATTAAATAATTCTTTATATAGGATCGCTACGTAAGTATTTTTGATTAATTTTTATACGCATTCAGTGGTTTTACCAGCTAAAATGTAGGTTATAGGTATATGTTATTTCAAGGTTTAAAGTATAGGTATATATTTCTATATACAAAATTTGAGCTTAATCGGTTCAGTCGTTTAGAGGTAACAAACACGCATATAATTTATTAAACATACAAACAAGTGATATTTTAAAAAACTTTTTAAAAACAGGCTTTCATTATTATTACCATCTAGCACCAAGTACTCGTCAAGACGAATCAAATGAGCCCAAACTCGATGGAGTTGCGTCGTTTAATTACGGAGTTCCTCTGGCCACCTTCCAGCTCCATCATCAGCTGAGCTCCATGTCATAATAATATTGTATTGTCATCCGATTTATTTTGCATGCAAAATGTCAGCTCAATCAGAAACCGGGAAGTGGATCATTTTTAACTTGCAAGATTTGATTACAGACGGACAGACAACAGACAGGTGAAAGTAAATAAAAGATATGTAAACGCAGACGGTTTTTTTATGCGTTGCGTCGCAGTGGGCACTTGTTTGCGCTTGGCTTTAATGTTTTTCAATAACTCTTCTTTTTCCCGCTGCGCTGCGCTGATATCAAACAAAGGGAGTAAGTATTCTGAAATTACTTAATGAAAGCCTTTTTCTTGAATATAATTCTTATTTAAATTCCATTTCATGATTTTGTTTTCATGAAACTACTTTATCTATACCTGACACGCGCGCACTTCGTAGCGCGAGACAGTCAATTCATAAAGTGATGAATTTGATGCACTTAAATAGACCTATGATTGGATTTCCATTTCCAAGGTACTCGTAAAAGGGAATCACGGGTTTTCTGCGACTTTGTGGACGTAGAATTAGTAAAAGCTGTCAAACCTGACCGATATAATCGCTCCCGCTCTGGGTAGCGAAGAATATCTGGGTAGCTATATTATTATAGCGAAGAATACTTATTACCATAGGCGGATTTAGGAGAGGGGGGCTGGGGGCCAAGGCCCTCAGAAGTATTGTAGAGTTACGAATTTTGCACATATTTCATGGTCAAGATTATATATTTTTCTCGACACTCGCAGCAAACTGCTCGCGCACTTATTATTTAGGATATTTGAATTTTCTAACTGTTCAGAGCGAGCTAAACACACACTTTTCGTAGTAAATATTATAATATTTTGCCCGTCTGCACCTTGGCTCCCCTCAGAAAAAAATCCTGGATCCGCCCTTGCTTATTATACGAATAGTAGATTAACACGTTCATGGACACTCATCCGTCGATAGGCGTAAAAAATATAATTTCGATGTGGCACCACGTCCATCGACGTCTATAGGCGCAACCGTCCCCCACCGACAATGTCTCATCACTCTTCTATTGCTCTGCTTGTTATGACACCCGCCTATAGACGGTACCGTCCATGGCCGTAATGGTCATAGTGCTCACATTCTGAAATGTTTGATATGACTTCCGTCTACAGACGTTATCGTATATAGCCGGTTGCTGCCATAACAGACATTATATATATATTTTTTTTTTTAAATCATGGCAACAGTATAGATTTTGCCAGTGTCGAGTAAAAAGACATTATAATAATCTATTACATATGTCAATCCGCCTACAGACGTTGTATGGAAATTGGTATGTCATATTGTATTTTTTTTAATAATACAAGTGTCCATGAACGTGTTAAAATACCTATGTGTATAAATACTTATGTATAATCTTTTTTCAGAATCCAATCAGTGTAAGTAAAAATACTCATACTAAATTATTAATTTTTTCTTTTAAAAACAACTTATTTATTTAATGACTTTAATACCGAGTATTATTTATTTTTTGTTCATAATATTTTTCAGACAACTGTAAGTAAATTTTAGTTTCCATAATTTGTATTTTAAATGTATCTTATTAATTTTTTCATAGATAGAAATTACAAACAACTTTATTGAATGTAAATTTATTTTTTTTGCAATAGGAAGTCGTAAGTACTATATTTATTTATTACAATAATTTAATTAAAACATTAACGACTTTCACATGATTCCAATTTAATTTGATGTTTTTTTATATATTATTAAACTGAAAGTTTAAGAATGTATGGATGTCTGGATGTATGTGTGTTACTCTTTCACGCCTAAACTCGTGGACCGATTGAGCTGAAATTTGGTATAGAGATAGCTCAGATCCTGGAATAACACAAAAGCACAGCACAGTAAAACCGCAGCTAGTAATATGATATCTAATATATAAAATTCTCGTGTCACAGTTTTCGTTGCCATACTCCTCCGAAACGGCTTGACCGATTTTGATGAAATTTTTTGTGCTTATCCGGTATCTATGAGAATCGGCCAACATCTATTTTTCATCCCCCTAAATGTTAGGGGTAGTCCACCCCTAAATTTTTTATTTTATTTTTTAGACAAAATATTTAATTTCTATTTTTTTATGATACAACATACAAAAATACATATAATCCTCAATTTTCACCCTTCTACGATCAACCATTATTTTTTAATAGCCATTTTAGTAATTTAATCATTTTTTCTCTCCGGTCGAAAACTGATCAATCGTCATTTAATTAGTTATCCCCGCCAGATGTCTACAGGTGTCACTTCTGACCCAGTAAACAGCACGGAGTAGGGATGAGAACGAAGCCGGTCTCCTTTCTTTCTCACTCCCTACACAGTTGTCGGCCATCATTATTGTTTATGCATCATGTGTAGTAGTAACGTTGACAATTATTATTTTGCTATCTCAGTGTAACTCTCATATTAACTTTTAATCATTCCTATTTTATCAATAATAATTAAATTATCAATTTTGAGTGTATTTTGCACGATTAGTTAATCAAGTGATTTTATAACCTCAAAAGTACTCAACACGTGACAAGAGGTTTTAATAACAACGGATTTTGTGTTGTAAGTATAATTTTTTTATTTATATCGAAAATGTTGTTGATCTTATAAAAATGTAATTTTAATTTAATTTTGTTAAAAAAATGTAATTGAACAATTAAGATTTTCATAGTTTCCAAAAAATCAATCATTATGAATCTTTATTTTGAAATGTCAATGGAAATATTGGTTGTATGAAAAAATTATAAGAGACAATGTTTTCATAAAATTTAATTTTTTACTTTTGTTTGAAATTTTTTTCCATAAAATAATGCTTATTTCACGCATATACCACATTCTTACATACATACAATATACACATTCTAAAATACATACATACTTCCAATAAGTAAGCTATTTTTTGTCTACACTAGAAATTACTAGGAAATTATTTATATGGCAAAACAACGTTTGCCGGGTAAGCTAGTAAAATATAATAATTAACATTAAAACACGGGCTAACCTGGCTTTTAATAGGCGTACACGGAGAAATAAAAGTCAAATGCGCATATACCTATATTATATGCCCCTTTGAGCTTTTAATTTAAATGTAATGGATGACACTTATCGGAGTCTATCCGTGAGTCCATCTATAGAAAATGGGCTCAAAGACAGTCTCCACCAAGTGACAGGACTTTTGTAGATTTAGATAAGGTGAGTGCATTCAAAGTCCTATTGTTAACACATATTACCCATAACCTAGTCATGTAATGTTTTGGTATACCTGTTAATTACATGTGTGAATAAAAGAAATAAAAAAATAGAACCAACATAAACTTGCGGCCGCGGATGAGTGCTTCGGCGTACCCGCTGCCCCGGCATTATGGCGTCACGTAGGAACACCCCCCGGTTTTAGTGGGTATCCCCGCCGCGCCCATATAAGGCGGGGGAGTCCCACATACCACCCCAATGTAATTGATGTGGGGTGATGATGCGTAACGAATTTTTCCTGTGTCAAAAAAAAGGCTATCGGTATGCATTCTAAATGGATGTTAAATTAAGTTATTATTTTTTTTATTGTTATAATTAATACTGTCTGCCTTTTTTGCACAGTTCAACGTAAGTTACGATTTATTATTATTATTAATACAAAATTATAATATATATTTTTATAAAAATAGTTGATGTACAAAACATATTAAATGACCATTTTTTATATTTTTTATTTTAGTTTACGGTACGTTTTTAATTTTATTGTTTAGTATATTTTATATTATTATTCGTGTATTATTTGTAAATTAACCATAAAAATATTTTTCAGCTGATGGTAAGTGTGTTCGAAGTTCGAAGACATTAATTACATTTATTTACTTTAAAAAGAAATATATTAATAAAAAACATATTTAATTACAGAAAGGAGGAGTAAGTTTAACTCAAGGTTTTATATTTTTTTTATATAAACTTCTTTTTAAAAAATAGTAAAATATAAAATTGAATTTTAAGGGAGTGGTAAGTTTTTTATTTTTTATATTAACTTTTTATGACCTGTATTTATTATACCAATAAAGATGATTATGATTATGATTTATTACAAAAAAATATATATAAAATGAATAAAAATTTGGAAATAATTAAAGTCATTTCATATCTTAAGAATTTAATGTATTTATTATTAAAACATTTTAAGTCAAAATAAAAAATATTAACTGCTTATTTTTATCTTGTTTACAGAAAGTTTTCGTAAGTATTTTTTTGTTAATTTGTATGAAATGTCATGTTAGTTAATTTATAATATTTTGATCATAACTCAAACGATATTTAATTTCCTTTGTAGTCTGAGGTAAGTTCATTTAAAATTAATTTATTGTATAAAATTTATAATAATTATTATTTAAATTTAAAAAATATTTTTTAATTTTAAGCGTATTCATTTTATTATTCCATAAACATTTTGTAAAATTTTTTTTAGCAATGGGTAATATAAATTATCATTTTATTTATTTATCATAATAATAAATACATTTTTAATTGATTAGCTAATTATTGATTAAACATTGAAATATGTTAAAAAGAAATTATTCTTTTAATATTTTTAAAAATATTTTTTTTTCATAAGGTGAATATTTCACTTTTCTAATTTATTAATACAAAATTATTTTTAACAGCAAACTGTAAGTTAAAATACTATATTAATGTTTTAATATGAGTATAATATTATTTTACCCTTTTGCCTTTTTTTAAATTGACTAATAAATATTTTAAATTTTAAATTATTTTAGTATTACGTAAGTAAATTATAAAAATATTATAATTAATAAATACGTAATAAATTTATTTATAATATTATATAATATCTTGGACTTTAAAATTAATATTTTTATTATTTATTTCACAGACAAAAGTAAGTTTTTGATATAATTTTATAACAACATTGCATTGTGCACATATTACCTATATTTTTACGTTTTTTAATATTTTTTTTATTACAGCCGGCTACAGTAAGATTTTCATTTTTTATAATATTATTGTTTGTTTACATAAAACATATTAAATAATATAATTTTGTATTTATTTTACAGAAAGTAAGTATAATACAATACAAATATACTCTTTATTGAGACCCAGAAAATAATTATAAAATAAATGACTTAATGTTAAATAAAATAATAATAACATTTGATAAAAATATGTCTTAGTATTAAAAACATTTTTTTTATTTTGCATAGTTAATTCCGTTTGTTTAGGTAGTTATTATTCACAAAGTAATTAAATAAATAATGTATATATTTTTGTAGCCTGGGGTAAGCCTGTTTTTTTTCGTAAATTATATATTTAATTATTCCAATCTCTGCAGGGCTATTCACTTAACTGTCAGGGAACCGAATCGAAGACCAAATTGTCAAAAATGTATGTATGAAATGACGTATTACGTCGTATCGATTTAATACGTCATTTCATACATTTTTGAAAATTCGGTCTTCGGTTCGGTACCCTAACGGATAAGTGTATGCCACCAAAAATATATATCATAATCATAACTTGTAAAAAATACCAAGTCTCGCAACTGCAGTTCTTCTACCGTAAAAAGTTGTGAGATCCATGTACTACCAAGTCGGTAAAATCTTTTATGTTTTAAATCAATAGTAGTACATGGATCTCACAACTTTTTACGGTAGAAGAACTGCAGTTGCGAGACTTGGTATTTTTTACAAGTTATGTTTTTGGTGGCATCTCACTACTTTTTGTTTTTTTTTTATTCGTTATAGGTTAGCCTTTGCCCACGATATCGCCTGATCTTAAGTGACGACGCCCGTAGATGGGAGCAGACTAAACCTAGAAGGCGGGATAATTCCTCCCTGGCTTTATACATTATTACGGCATATATATTATGGCATTATTATTGGGATTTTATGCAATTTTTTTATGCAACCGTTGACTGCAAATGTAACTTTGTAATCCTATACATTTATACGGGATTAAAAGTTATTTATGCAGTTTATGTATCTCGAAAACTAGACCGAAATTGCATGTTTTTTTAGTTTTCCTATGGTTTATACAATAAACTCTAAGTATCTACCAAGTTTGAACCTTCTATGTTTGCTAGAAGTGCCTTAGACTTTTGATGATCGGTCACTGAGTGAGTGAGTGACAAAATTACAAAACTTTGACTAGTTATAATTTTTAAACGACTAGTTCAAATTGAATGAAATTTGGAATAAATCGTGTTTATACAATGCATACTCGATTGTTAAAAATTGAAGCTTCTAGTTTTTTCCACAACGAAGTTATAGGGGGTCGAAAATGGTCTGAACTGCTTCCAGAAAAGGATGGTACGGCCGTGCCGCTTTTTTTGCTCGACTTGGCGGGGGCACTGCCGTGCCCCCAGATATCCCTGCCGTGAAAGGTATATCAAATATGAAAGGTATTAAGAATAGATAAAGAGACATGAGTTGTCTCGTATCTATATGTCCAGTAATGTCCGGTAACATTCCCCTTCAGTCCGTACAGTAGATAATGCCTGCACATTGTGCGGCGGGTGAATAACTGGGAAAGGTGTAGTACTACTACAGGCGGCCACAGCAATACAGGCCTTTTTTTAGACCCAGGAAAAATGCGTTACGCATCATCATTACACGCCGGGGGGCGCGGGGCGGTATGTGGGACTCTCCCGCCTATCCACCCACTAAAAACCTGCGGGTGTTCCTGCGGGACGCCATAATGCCGGGGCAACGGGTACGCCGAAGCACTCATCCGCGGCCATAGCAATAGGTCTAACATTACAAAAATCTTGAATATTAATATATAATTATTTATGTTGTAGTGTCTCTGCATTTCCCGAGCGCCTCTGCCGAAACTGAAGTTGTATGGGAATATTCACTTCAAGAGAATTAAGGTTTGTAGTTTTTATTTGTAACATTTTCTTCTATAAAGGTAAGCTTTTCTCTAACCATCTCCTAACCACGATCTCGCGTGTTAGGAGCGCTTATATACAATTTGACGCTGTTTTTGACAGGAAAACTATAGCAGTTAAGATACCTTTATTAGTTTAAAAGATATCGTTGATGAAAGTTAAGGCTGTTAATATTCGATTTGCCAGTACTACGGAAGCCTATATGGCGCGTAGTCTGAAGAGCTTGGCCTATTAATAGTGAGGGACTTTAGTGCAAAACCTGTTTTTTCATGCAGAAGCATGAAACTTTACACATTGATTCCTTATGTCAAAATAAGCTAATTTCGATCGGTAGCCCTCGGTAGCACCCCCTCTGGCAGCGAGGAGGGGGGGTGCAAAGGGCGCTCCACCCGGCTTCACTTTAAAAATTCCCGGAGACCACGTATAGCTGATAGGTCAAGTTTGGTATCAATTTCGAATACATTGAGGACGTAGATTTCATTTCTGGTATAAAAAAAATACATTTGTGATGATTTGTTTAACAAAAAACTTAAAAACAAGAATTACATAACTTTGATTTTGTTGTTCAAGTTGCTGTAAATTCAAAAATACTAGTTTTTTAATAAACAAAAAATATGTCGATAAAGTCTAGTTTATGTAGATTAAAAAAAATAATAATTTAATATTACCTTTCACAATAACAAACCGCATAAAAAATCTTTTGGTATCCCGGGCCGCAATTTTCTTTGTACCGCCATAGTAAGGGTTGTTAGTAAAAAACTTACTATTTCACACAGAAGTTTAAAACTTGCCACAATTACTATTCCTTATGTTAAAATAAACCGATTAATCGGTAGCCTTCGGTAACCAGCCCCCTCTGGCAACAGGGAGGGGGGTAAAAGGGGCACTCCTACAGGCTTCATTAAAAAAAATCTGGAAGACCATGTTAAGCCAATAGGTCATGTTTAGTATCAATTTCGAATAAATCAAGGACGTAGATTTCATTTCTGGTATAAAAAAACGCAATTTCTGATATTTATCTAAATAAAATCACAAAAAAATATTACTTCGTTTTTTTTATTAAGAGACATTTTTTTCTAAATTATACTGCTATTTTTGATAAATTTATTTCAAGTAAATACAATTTAATACAACTTCTCATTAATTTTATTAACATAGAGTTGTAATTTTTTTTTAAATACGAGTAGAGATAAGAGTCGCTAATCTCTTGTTACCGCTGCGTTGAAGACATCCACCAGCCGAAAAATACGATGTAAATTCACTAAACATGTTATTGATATAGGAACTTGATGTTGTCAAACATAAAATACAAAATAAAAACTTTGGCACATAATAATTTAATCTCCCTGAGACAAACTTTTGAAAATAGACGCGATAAAACGCTAATGAACAGAAACTGCTATTGTTATTCATCTATTTTTCAACAAAATGTAATGTAGCAAAATTATAAATATAGCTTATTTACTCGTATATCAGTATGTTACATTCCAAGACGGATTCTTCCAAAGATATTATTGATAGCTCAAAACATTTTAAGATCGTCTTCATGCAGTTACATCACGCTTAGCAATCTATCTTACATTTATTTATTAAGTCAGTTCCGTGCATAATATACTGGCCACCGAAACGTTGTCAGATGAATAATGTGTCCATTTGTCTGCTTCTTGCTTCTAAAACCAAGCAGGGACGCTGGCAAAACAGCAAGACTCGTATCCTTCAACTGACATAAAAGTGCCGCACACAAAGCTGAATCTACTTCATCATCATCATCATCATCTCAGCCATTGGACGTCCACTGCTGAACATAGGCCTCCCCTTTGGACTTCCATATGTACCGGTTGGAAGCGACCTGCATCCAGCGTCTTCCGGCGACCTTTATAAGGTCGTCTGTCCACCTTGTGGGTGGACGTCCTACGCTTCGTTTGCTAGTCCGTGGTCTCCACTCGAGCACTTTTCGACCCCATCGGCCATCCGCTCTGCGCGCTATGTGGCCTGCCCATTGCCACTTCAGCTTGCTAATCCGCCGGGCTATGTCGGTGACTTTAGTTCGTCTACGGATTTCTTCATTTCTGATTCGATCTCGTAGAGAAACCCCGAGCATAGCCCTTTCCATAGCACGCTGGGCGACTTTGAGCTTCGAGATGAGGCCATTGGTGAAGGACCACGTTTCGGTGCCGTAAGTCATCACTGGTAACACACATTGATCAAAGACTTTCGTCTTGAGGCACTGAGGTATATCGGACGAAAAGACATTGCGTAGTTTCCCGAACGCTGCCCAACCGAGTTGGATTCGGCGGTTGATCTCTTTCTCGAAGTTGGACCTACCTAATCGGACTACTTGTCCTAGGTAGATATACGAGTCCACAACTTCGAGTACCGATCCTTCAACAGATATTGGGGTGGGCGCAACATTGGCATTTGACATAAGCTTCGTCTTGTCCATGTTCATTCTTAAGCCCACCCGTTGTGAAGCTCGGTTGAGGTCATCGAGCATCATGCTGAGTTCCTCCATCGACTTTGCCATGACTACGATGTCGTCGGCAAACCGAAGGTGAGTGATGTATTCGCCGTTGATATTGATGCCAAGTCCTTGCCATTCCAGGAGCTTGAAGGTGTCTTCCATTACGGCAGTAAACAGTTCCGGAGAGATAACGTCTCCCTGTCTTACGCCTCTTCTTAATGGAATCGCCTTCGTGCTCTGCTCCTGTACTCGGACTGACATAGTGGCGTTCTTATACAAGCACTTTAAAACTTCAATGTACCGATAGTCAATACGGCATCGCTGAAGTGACTCGAGCACCGCCCATGTTTCCACCGAATCAAAGGCTTTTTCATAGTCCACAAACGCTAAGCATAGTGGCAAATTATACTCCTCGGTCTTCTGTATAACTTGCCGCAGCGTATGAATGTGGTCTATGGTACTAAAGCCTCTTCGGAAACCGGCTTGTTCGGGAGGCTGGAAGTCATCAAGTCTGTGTTCGAGACGGTTCGTGATGACCCTTGAAAACAGCTTATAAACATGGCTCAGAAGCGTAATGGGCCTATAGTTCTTCAATAGGCTGTTATCACCTTTTTTGAAGAACAGCACCACCTCGCCTCTGCTCCACGTCTCAGGCGTTTTGCCATCGGACAAGACGGAATTAAAAAGTTTCTGGAGGACTTTAAGTACCGGTGTTCCACCCGCTCTCAGAAGCTCTGAAGTGATTCCGTCTTCGCCCGGCGCCTTGTTGTTCTTAAGCTGCTTCAGGGCCATCCTAATCTCGTAAAGACTGATGTCCGGGATATCTTCGGTATAATGTCGGGACAGTTTGGCTCTTGGATCTCCTACCAAGCTGTCAACGGGCTTTGCGACCGAAGTGTAAAGCTGTCCATAGAACCTCTCGATCTCCCCTAAAACCTCTGCTTTGGTCGACGCTATGCTGCCATCTTCCCGTTTCAGCTTCGTCAGCTGGCTTTGCCCAATAGACTTGTCCTTTGCGAACACTTTGGAGCCTTGGTTTCGCTCAATTGTCTCCTTAACACGGTTAGTGTTAAAGAGACGCAGATCATGACGCAAGGACTTAGATATACGTCTATTGAGCTGCCTATAAGACTCGGCGTCGTCGGGAGATTGCAACTGTAACGAGCGTCGTTCAGCCATGAGGTTAAAGGTTTGATCAGCCAATTTCTGAGGTCTATCTTTACGACGGGGTCTAAAAAACTTAGACCCTACCGTGCGTACAGCTTCCACTAGCCCGTCGTTGATCTCGTCCACTGATGCTAAGTTCTCAAGGCAAGCAAAGCGGTTAGTGAGCTCGAGTTGGAAGCTTTCGGGGTTTTGAATATGGGCACTGGTAGGTCGGAGCGTAGACTTCATCAGACTGGACGTTAATATTTAGTGAGCCTCGTACAAGTCGGTGATCACTGCCGGTTTTAACCCTGTTGATCACAGAGACATCACTAAATATCCGTTTCTTGTCGGTCATGATGAAGTCTATCTCATTTCTCGTGGAACCATCGGGGCTCATCCAGGTCCATTTCCTGTGAGGCGGCTTCTGGAAGAAAGAGTTCATCATAAAGAGTTCCTCTCTCTCCAGGAAATCAGCCAGCCTCTGTCCCCTAGGGTTCCGTTGCCCATACCCAAATCGCCCCACTCTCAACTCATCGCCGCTTTTCTTGCCCAACTTCGCGTTGAAGTCCCCCATAACAACAGTGAAGTAGGTTTCGGAAGTATGTATGGCTCTACTTACGTCCTCATACATAGCCTCTACTTCATCATCCGAGTGTGACGAGGTCGGCGCATATACCTGAATGACCTTCAGCGAATACCTTTTAGATATTCTGAGTATTAGGTATACCACCCTGCTCGACACACTGTCGATGGTTATAATGTTGTTTACGAGGGACTTGTGAACGAGAAACCCGACACCACCTTGGGACTGTTGGTCGCCCTCCCGGTAGTAGAGCAAGTTACCGGACTTCAGAGTTACGGTGTCCTCCCCCTCTCTACGGACTTCACATAACCCGACAATGTCCCAGCGTAACCTGCTCAGTTCCTCTTCCAGCTCGCAGATCTTTTCGTCAGTCCTCAGAGTGCGTATGTTGTGTGTTACCAGGGCCAGTCGTCGTGGGGATGGGTAGCCGGGCATCTGCCGGTGATTCTTAGCACCCCCTGCTCCGCCGTTACCTTGACTGCTACCCGCGTCAGGAACAAGGGAGCTGCCGGGGACTGGGGGCCTGGTATATATATTGCTCGTCATTTGTAAGGGGGGTTTTGCCATACGCGCCACGCTTGGCAGGCGGGTTGGCGCGCGCAGTTTTTTATTAAGTTGATAAGAAGCCGGGATATGCTGCTGCCCATCTCCCGGTATATTCCCTTAGCAGGCTCCTACTGCAACCACGGGACGATATGGTGGGGGACTATTCTAAGGCCGGTCACCCCACGGCGAATCTACTTAATATGGTTTTAATATGATCATTTGCGGTCTCGGTCAATGATACTACAGATCAAGCAGTAATGTCTACTCGACAATCAATTATGTAGGAAACACCTTATCACAAAAAAAAAACTATTTGCAAAATATACTACCATGATAGGTCTGTACCAGCATTTGTTACGCGCAGTTTACAAGAAACTTTGTTTAAGTGAGGCCAGGCATAATTTCTTGGCTAAGTCTTATCCATCCTCCATCCTCGTTGGTTTTAGAAGCAAGAAGTAGACCACTCCCTCGTCTGACAACCTTTCAGTTGCAAGAAAATTGCGCATGGAAGTCATTAAATAAATAAATGCAAGGCAAATTACCTCACTCCTTTTAAGACGCATCATGATAAGTATCATGATGCGTCTAAAAATGTATTGAGCTTTATTCGTATTATATATATGAAGGATCCGTTTTAAAACAAAACGTAGCGATATAAATAAACTGTAGATATGCCTGTAGAATGTGTAATTTTACTACATTACATTTTGTAGAAAAATAGATGCATAACAGTGTTTAGCCGTTTACTGTAAAAGAGCTACGAGGTGTCGCGATTAGATCGCTGACTTCTCGCCTATTTTAAAAAAAATTGTCTCAGGGAGATTAAATTATGATGTGCCAAAGGTATTTTCTGTATTTTATGTTTGACAACATCATGTTCCTATATCAATAACATGTTTAGTGAGTGTACGTATTTTTCGATTGGTGGGGATCAGCAACGCAGCGGTAACAAGAGAATAGCGACTCTAATCTCTATTTAAAAAAAATTTACAACTCAATATTAATAAAATTAATGAAAAGTTGTATTATATTGTATTTACTTGAAGTAATAAACTTTACAAAAATATTTATGTTTATCAGAAATAGCAGTATAATTTAGAAAAAAATGCCTCTAAATAAAAAAAAAGAAGTAATATTTTTGTATGATTTTATTTAGATAAATATCAGAAATTGCGTTTTTTTTATACCAGAAATGAAATCTACGTCCTTGATTTATTCGAAATTGATACTAAACATGACCTATTGGCTTAACATGGTCTTCCAGGTTTTTTTTAATAAAGCCTGTAGGAGTGCCCCTTTTACCCCCCTCCCTGTTGCCAGAGGGGGCTGGTTACCGAAGGCTACCGATTAATCGGTTTATTTTAACATAAGGAATAGTAATTGTGGCAAGTTTTAAACTTCTGTGTGAAATAGTAAGTTTTTTACTAACAACCCTTACTATGGCGGTACAAAGAAAATTGCGGCCCGGGACACCAAAAGATTTTTTATGCGGTTTGTTATTGTGAAAGGTAATATTAAATTATTAGTTTTTTTAATCTACATAAACTAAACTTTATCGACATATTTTTTGTTTATTAAAAAACTAGTATTTTTGAATTTACAGCAACTTGAACAACAAAATCAAAGTTATGTAATTCTTGTTTTTAAGTTTTTTGTTAAACAAATCATCACAAATGTATTTTTTTTATACCAGAAATGAAATCTACGTCCTCAATGTATTCGAAATTGATACCAAACTTGACCTATCAGCTATACGTGGTCTCCGGGAATTTTTAAAGTGAAGCCGGGTGGAGCGCCCTTTGCACCCCCCCTCCTCGCTGCCAGAGGGGGTGCTACCGAGGGCTACCGATCGAAATTAGCTTATTTTGACATAAGGAATCAATGTGTAAAGTTTCATGCTTCTGCATGAAAAAAACAGGTTTGACCTATTTTTGTCGCTTAGTGACTCCACTATAATTTAAAATATCAAACTGAAAACACTTTTAAAATGTGTGTAAAATAATATTGTGTAAGGCTTCTCTTGAGGAATTTTCAAAAAGTTGATTCTATGAATTTTTATTGCCAAATGTATCAACTAGTGTGAGCGAGACAGCGTCAAATTGTATAAAAAGCGCTCTTAAGTGACAATGTGGTCGTAGATGGAAGCAGATTAAACCTAGAAGGAGAGATACATTCCTTCTCAGCTTAACTGAACAATATGGTCACAATGACCGCTTGGCGTCACGGTTTTGTCCAGTGGGTGGTAACTGGTAACTAGCCACAACCGAAGCCTACCAGCGGTATACCAGTACGTGGGTCATCCGATTCTCGACTGTGGGTCCCGGCTGTTTCCTATAAGATATGTAGGAGGCAGTCGTTAGGTCACGTTGCAGGCCCTGTAGTAATCTCGGTGACCTGAAACTGCAACATATAGGTTGGCCAAACAACCTATACATTGTGATTTGACTCTGATAGTGTAACCTGTAGCCGTAGCATGCCAAACGGGATCCCGCTGAAATGTCAAGAGTAGAAATGTCATCCCATACATTGTACTTTTGTGAATGTATGGGATGACAGTTCTACTCTTGAAGTTTTGTCGGGATTCCGTGTGGCATGTTACGGCCCATGCAGGGCTATTCACTTATCGGTTAGGAAACCGAACCGAATACCGATTGTCAAAAATGTATGAAATGACGTGACATGACATGTCAAGTTGTATTAACATAATACGTCATTTCATACATATTTGACAAATCGGTATGCGGTTCGGTTCTTTCACGGATAAGTGAATAACCCTGCTGTTCTGTTGGCGTATAAACCCCAATTATTTTTGGAACGAAGTTCCTTATTATTTTCTTTTGTTCCCAGGTGGTCCCACCAAGATACGTGACTGTGGCAACGGAACCGCCTTCAACTTTATGCCCGCCTTGTGTTTGTCCGTCGTGCGACAGAAAATAGATGAATATAATGTAATACCTACCTATAAAATACATAATATTATACTCAACTCGTTTAATTCACATAAAAATAATAATAACGCACAGATAGATTCCGATAAGCTCATAGATATAGACCCCGATAAGTGTCACCCATTATATTTATGTTAAAAGCTTAAAATGGCCTCTGCGCATTGGAGTTTTGTTTTCGTGTACAGTGTACGCCTATAAAAGGCCCGGGCTTAACCCATGTTTAAGAGCAGCATAATAATAATAGGTTAACCTTAGGCCACAATCTCGCCTGATCTTAATCTGCGATGCGGTTGAAGATGGTGGCAGACTAAACCTAGAAGGCGGGATAAATCCCTTCACTGAACATCATGCTGGAATACAGTCATCATAACCGCTTGGCGATCCTGTTTCAAGACATAATATTGGTTACCTTACTAATCAGCAGGGCAGGGCTATTCACTTATGTCTTTATTCTGTGCCTTCATTATTGTGAAACTCGATGTCGTGAAATGAGGTGAATGACGTATTAAATCGATACGACGTAATACGTCATTTCATACATTTTTGACTCACTAAGTGAATAGCCCTGCTGAACCCGAATGGTAAAGAAATAAAACAACATATTCAATAACTTTATTCTATCAAATAAAACTAAAACTAATCAAAACAACGAACTCCTCGACTCCTTGGGACACTTCGCGCCTTTAAAATGTTTATATCCAGACGCTGACGACGACAAGACCGACGCTTTTGACATGTGAATCAACTCCAAACTTTTATCCGAAGACTTGGGTATAACAGGGTTTGAGGAAGTAAGAACTTTTGAGCGTTTGAATAAATAAGAAATAGTATTCCTAACAATGTTGTTTTTGGAAGTTTTGCTAGATCTACCTTCAGAATTCGTCGTAGAGTTAGAAGCGAAAGACTTCTTAGACGCAGAATCCCCTGCAAGAAATATCAGTCCCCTTTCAGAAAGAAAATCGTCTACAGACTCGTTGGAAAAACACGCCTGTGCTTCTTTTTCAGTGGATATAGACTTGCGATCTCCAAAAACATTTCTCACTGACTTCATATTATAATCATGGCATTGGATTAATCTTTCAGAGTAACTTTCTACTAAATTTGGTTTGTCATTTTTTACCTCTTTGGTATGTGCCGTTTCTTGTTTAACGCTCTCTACCTTATTAAATACCAAATCTTTAATCGGTGCATCATCTTCTGGAATGTTCGTGTCTGACTTAGGTTTACAGGTCCAGTCTCTACGAGTTAAACATTTCGATAATATATCATCTGACATGCTCATTTTCTCGTCTCGTTTCTTCTGACATGCTTTATAGCATTTTATCTTGTCTACTTTCGATTCACTAACATAATCTAGTGTAGTTTCAGTGTCAATATTACTTGTAGCTATCAATGGTGTTGTTACAGACACATCTTGTCGATAATTGAAATATTTCCTTTCCAAAGGTTTTTCTTCTTTGCATGACTTTTGAGTTAGACAGTACACCATTGTGCACATGAAGAAACACTGCATGAATATCACTACCACCATCAATCCCTTCGTGTATTTATTCGTCATTATGTACCTTATTAGATTCGTGTGGGCAGAAGTGTTTACGTCACCTATAAGCTCTTGTACCTCAGTTGCGTTTTCAAATAAATTGTTAGTAGCTACAATTATAACGTCTTTAGCTTTGCGATGTCGTTTTACTTTATCTTTAATGATATCTATATCATTTGTACCGACGGAATGATCTTTGATGCATTTATTTGATGCAGGATCAAATATTTCTGTTTTTCTGTCACATTTTGGTACCTCACTACACCTTTTCTTTTGTCTATCAAAAAAAGGTTTTTTGCCATTGTAGTATGTATCACAGTTGACTGGTTGGCAATCATTTAGAGGGTCCAGATCAGTTTCTTTGCATTGCTTCATGAGTTTTTCTATATTAGCGTTGTTTACTTTAATATTGACTCCTGTATCGAAGTCTATTTTGATGACGTCTCTCAGTATTTTGTTTCTTCTATCAACTGGTCTTGAATCTAAGTGTATGACGCAGTATCCTTTCCTTTTGTACGGATCAAGCACTGGGGCTACCATTGTGAATGCTTTTACGTTACCTTGAAGGAGGAAAATTAAATATAAAGCTGGAAAATTTGTGTGGTCAACCTATTTTTTTATTACAGGTTGGCCTTTGACCTCGTCCTCGCCTGATGTTGTGATGATGCGATTGAAGATAGTAGCACACTATCCCTAGAAGGCGGTATAAATACCTCCTTAGCTTCATTGAACTACGATGAGCGACAAGATAAGAATATAGTGCCCGATGGTAATCATCATGATTGCCCATGTCTAGCATAGTGCCCCATTATTTTAAAAGCAAACAAAAAAACGAATGATACGAGCCCAAACTCGATGGGGTTGCGTCGGTTAATTACGGAGTTCCTATGGCCACCTTCTAGCTCTATCTCATCAGATCAGCTCCGTGTCATAATAATATTGCATTGTCACCCGATTTATACTTGCATGCAAAATTTCAGCTCAATCAGAAACCGGGAAGTGGATCAAACTAAACTTGCAAGTTTTGATTACAGACAGACAGGTGAAAAAGTAAATAAAAGCTTGTAAAATTATACGCGGCACTGCACTGCGCTGCTGTCACCCTGAGACATGATTTGTCTCGTCTCTATATTATGTCCAGTAATGTCCGGTAACATTCCCTTCAGTCCGTACAGTAATGCCTGCACATTGTGCGGCGGGTGAATAACTGGGAAAGGTTTTGTACTAACCCAGGTGGCCACAGTAATAGAGGCCTACCACTATAAAATAAATGGTCACGTTGTATTCTTCTTCTTCTTTTCGAGTCGAAATGCCTTTTTTTTTAAAGATCTATAGCTGCTTGGACCAGTATGTGGACAGAGCTATAGCTGTGTATTGGCTTCAATGAGATCCTGTTTCGTACATATTACAGGGCAGCTGGGGCATTGCAAAAGGTGATCCATCGTTTGTATAGCTCCACAGTCGCATTTATCGTGTTTTTTTTTATTTATTGTCTCGCATTGAAAAACAAAATTCATTTCTAGTAAAAAAATATCTTACTAAACGTGAAAGTTTGTAAGAATTTTGATGTTGATGTTGGTGAATGTCTGGATAAATGTTTGTTACTCTTTCACGCCTAAACGAGGAAACCGATTGAGCTGAAATTTGGTGTAGAGATAGCTTAGACCCTGGAATAACACATAGGCTACAGTACAGCGGGTAAAACGGCTTGGCGCAGCTAGTCTATAATATATACCAAATTATTTACCTTTTTGCAAAATCTGCGAGCATTCTCCAATAATTTCAATGCTATCGCAGTCTAAACTCTCTCCAGAATCGATACAGCATTGGTCAGTGCTCAATTCGACAAAATAATCCTGGTTAGAAGTATTATTTAACACTGAATAGAATTGCAGTCCCACAGAATTGGGATAAGCTTCTTTTACACCACTTTTTATGACCACTATATCTTTATTTAGGACGTTATGACAATAACTAATGTAAATAATTATAAAATATAAATATAATATGTTTTTGGTGAACATCGGGAGCAGATTCTGTGCTCATTTTTACATTCATAGTGATGGGACACCTGTTAACGATTGAATGATTGATTCAGAATTCAGAAGGATAGATAAACAAGTGAAATTAAGAAAAACACAAAACAAGCTTTTATTATTACCATTTACCACCAAAGTACTCGTCAAGACGAATCAAATAAGCCGAAACTCAATGGGGTAGCGTCGTTTAATTACGGAGTTCCTATGGGGTCCATATTGGCTCGCATAAAATTTTTAGTCCTAATTTAATGTGGCATAACGTTTTTCAGCCTAAACATCAAAACGCCTAAAGTTTTTAGGCATAATTTTTTTGGCCAAAATTTTTCTCCCATAATATTTTTAAGCATAATAATATTTACGCATAAAATTGTTACGCATATTGTTTTAACGCCTAAAATATCTTACCATAAAATATTTTGGCATAATTATATTCAGCCCTAATATTTTTCGACATAATAATATCCAGCCCTAATAATTTTCAGTATAATGATATATCCAGCCCTAATTTTTTAGCAAAGTGATATCTTGTCATAATACTATTACCAGGATTGTAATCGGCAAAATATTATTAATACTAAAAGAAACAAATTATTCATTTCAATGTTCTAACTTAAAACCTAACCTAGCCTTCTCGCGGTTTTTTTTATAGAACGAAGTAAGAATTCGGGCAAGACGCTTTCCCGATGGTAAGAGATAACGTTGCTCATAATTAGTACAGTGCTACCCAGTATTTTAACAAGTAAAATTCTGGGTGCACTGCGTCATCGCTTCTTACTTGAGAGTTGAGAGTAATAAGATGTTAAGACTTTTCAGCCCAGTAACTGCACTAGCTACTGTGCGGTTGTTTCATTTTAATCTCCTCTATACCCTACCCTCTCTCTGAATTAGAAAGTGGATGGTCATTTTTGGCACTTTGTTGACCGCTGCCGTGGCACTGTGGACATTGTTCAAACCTTTTTTTTTTTTTTTTTTTTTTTTTTTTTGTAACCCGGGTAAAAATGCTTTACGCATGCCACACGCGCCCGGGGGGACGCGAGAAGTTATGTGGGACTCCCCCGCCGGCACTACCAAACCATCCAATCCCGACCGACAGGGTATACCCACTAAAAAACCCGGGGTGTTTCCACCTCGCGCCTTAGTGCCGGGGCAACGGGTACGCCGAAGCACTCGTCCGCGGCCCCAGCGGCGTTGGTCCTAAGGGACCCCACCCCTTACCGAAATGGCGCACGGAAACACCGCGCGCGCCACCTCCCGGACCAGTTCAATGACAGCGAACGCCCCCGCGTCCTCCGTCCAGGTCCTGGGATTCAGAATTGGACTCTCCGACCTCCCAATGCATACCACCCTGCAAAAGGGAAATCAGAGAGTCCTCTTCTTCCTCCCCTCCTCCTACGGAGCGCCGGAGATGTCCGGAAAACGACATCCCCCTTATCGCCACCAGACACCTCCCGCGATCCAGCGCCACACTGCTCGCCGCCTAACGGCCGAGCCCTTTGACCAGCCTCCCGGGCCTGGTCCCACCCGACAAGGGGCAGTGGTGTGGCCCATCACTACGCGAGGGATATGTAGGTACGGTCTACCGGTCCACTACCACCTTCCACCACGGCAGCGCTCGCGATGAGCCCGCTCGCGCCATCCACTGTGCCCTATGCTGCCTTCATAGGGACACGCGGAGGCGCAACACCTCCAACACACATCGGCCGCAGAGGATAGGGAGAACGGCGCACCGTAATACCGGCACTCCTCTTCCCCTGCGGCCCCACCGCGTCCGCCATCAGACGGTGGCGACCCCGTTAGGGCCGCGGAAGGCAGGGAGAGTGGCGCATCGTGATACCATCACTTCTCTCCCGCCGCGGCCCCCGCCATTGAGCCAAGGTGCGATGGCCAACGCACCGCGGTCCACCTTGGTTGGGATGCCCCCGCAGGAGGCACCGCAACCTACTCGGCCACTCGCACAAGGGCTGCTGGAGTTCAGCCCGGCGTGGAGCGGCCGACCGCCTCGGGTTCCTCTTAGTTTCACTGTGGTCTCCTCTTACCACGGCTACTTATCCCCACCGCCTCACAAAGGCGAGAACCCACCGGGGGGTACATTGTTCAAACCTAACCTAACCTAAATTATCCGAGTCGGTTTTGTGACAGTCAGTCTTACTGGGTGCCATAAACTACTTTCCTAAATAATTTTATTAACTTACAATATTAGTTGTATGCCTTAATATAGTTATGTAAAATTATGATTATGCCCGAGAAAGTTATGCGAAACATTTTCGGACAAATTAAATTAGGACTAACAAAATTATGCGTACTTATATTATGACATACAAATTTATGCTTTACAAATATATGCTAAAAAATGTTAGGGCAACTGACAGTTATGGCAGGACATCTAGACACGCGGCAGCGAGTCAAGCCAAGTTCAAGCAAAGGAACTGGCGACCGCGCCGTGTGTTATATTACACGAACCGTCCAAAGCGCGTTTTGACGACTTTTTACACCCTCGTTATACAAAAACTATTACACATAGACAAGTCAAATTTGGCACATATACTTAAATATACGAACTATATCTCTGTTCCAAATTCCAGTAACACAGCTCAAACGGTTATTTAGATATAAACATCCAGTAATCGGTGAAGTTAATACATACTGAGGGATAGATCAAAAGTAATATCCCAGTTCCAGATGACCTAGAAAGCTGAAATTTGGCATCCCGATAGGTAATATCGTAGTAACAAAGGGAAAAATCAGAAACTAGTATTTTTTTATCATTTTAAATTATTATTAATTTTTAAAAAATGTATGATATTAAAGTTTGGGACGCCTAGGAACGCATAAAGCAATACATGTAGCATGTTGCTATAATTTTTGTGTAGGCGGCTATTTTCTGTTAGATACTACGAAGTGCGCGCGAGTCCACTATTCCTACTAATATAATTATAAATATAAATACAAACTTTATACCTACTGTACGTATGGATATATGTTTTTTACTTTTTCACGCCTAAACGGGTGGGCCGATTGACTTTAAATTTGGTATAATAAAAAATATAGCTTAGACCCCTGGAATAACATAATATACACTACTGTACCAAACTGTATAGCGGGTAAAACAGCTAGGCACAGCTAGTCACTAATAAAAATAGGTTCCTGGTACCTACGTAACAATTGTATATCCTATGTAAATACCTATCAATATATCGACTCACCAGCACAAGGCGGCTCAGTAACACAGAGGTAATAATATTAACATTGTTTACAATAAAAATAATGTATGTATATCGCCTTAGGTGCTAGTTGGTGTAAACATTTTAGATACCTACGTACCTGTAACGTATAGTCATTATATTATAGGTATGTGGCGGTATCTGGGGGCACGGCAGTGCCCCCCGCCAAGTCGTCGTCATTACAAGTCTTGTCGGCTTAGGTTCCTTTTGATCGAAATTCTAATCCAGTTCCAGATGATCTAAAAAGTTAAATTTCCATCCAGGTAGGCGGTAGGTATAAGATAGCTGGGTGAATATAGATAAATTTATCAGTAATTATTATAGTATTGTTTAAAAATCAATTGATTAGGTACAATATTCAAATCAATAGTGCACATTATAATAAATGCTATATATAAATAAGTACTAAATTAATTATAGGTATAGGTATATCGAAGCACGGCGAGGCTCACGGGCCGCGGTGCGCGGTGCGACGGTCGTGCCATGGAGCAGTGGGGTGGGGGGAGGTGCAATAAAATAATCATTTGGTATTAATCTTATTATGACTGGGTGTCTTAAACCTATTACATACTAAAAAGTACTGTACAAAAAGCAATGATATCCCATCAAAAACATAAATGTGAAAAGAGAGCCAAGTTCAATATTACGATGTATGTACTCATAGTTACCTATGATTTGGTAGTTGACTTTAACGACAAAAGAAGTGAGATCTAAATGGGTGCCAAGTTCAATGGTCAGTCCTGAAAAATATTTACAACAAAATATTTTATTACAACTTAAAAGATTATTTCTTCTTATCACTTAGAATTAATATTATTTTGAAGCCCAAAGTTTGACTTGGCTAGTTCTCATGGGTACCATACGACGAAGTATCATTAAGATAAGACAATAGATACTTTATTGTACACCACATAATGTTACAGAAAATACATAAGTACATAATTAAAATTAAAAATTACAATGTACAAGTGGCGGTCTTATCGTTAAAGAGCGATTTCTTCCAGACAACCAATGGATGGAGGGGCTTAATTTACACGATAAAAGACGGTGGCGCACTAATTCGCATTAAGTGCGTTTAATAGTGATGAAGCTAAAGTTCAGAGAGTACCTACCTAGTATATTATGAGAACTGGCCAAGTCAGTCTTTAGGCTTCAAAATAATATTAATTCTAAGTGATAAGAAGAAATAATCTTTTAAGTTGTAATAAAATATTTTATGTTGTAAATATTTTTCAGGACTGACCATTGAACTTGGCACCCATTTAGATCTCACTTCTTTTGTCGTTAAAGTCAACTACCAAATCATAGGTAACTATGAGTACATACATCGTAATATTGAACTTGGCTCTCTTTTCACATTTATGTTTTTGATGGGATAAGTATGTCTAGATATAATTATGCCCAATTATGATTAGGCTAATAAAAGTTATGCGAAACATTTTTGGCGAAACAAAATTAGGACAAAAAAAATTATGCGTGCGAATACGCTCCCGTTCCTATGTCCACATTTCAGCGCCATCATCAGATCAGCTCGATGTCAATAATATTGCATTGTCATCCCATTTATACATGCATGCAAAATTTCAGCTCAATCGGAAATTGGGAAGTGGATCAAATTAAACTTGCAAGATTTGATTACAGACTGACAACAGACAGGTGAAAGTAAATAAAAGCTTGTAAAAACTGGGTGGTGACATATGCCAGATATTGGCAATTATGATGACATCATGCACCAGCATTTGCTCGTCTTTTCACTCATTATCACTCTAATATCATAAAGACAAAATTTTCTGAGTGTGTGTATGTTTGTTACTTCTTCACGCTTTAACGGATGGACTGATTGAGCTGAAATTTGGTATAGAGATAGCTTAGAATAACACATAGGCTACACAGGCGGGTAAAACCATTGGGCGCAGCTAGTCATAAATAAAAAGAACTCCATTCGATGAATTATATTATCTTCGTTAACTCGACAACACTGACAAATAATAAAAATAATAAAATAAAACTGATATATATGCCGTAGCTTTAAAAAAAACTGACAATCAATAACAATCGATAAACCACTAAAAATATCGATTGAGCCCTTCACTGTCTTATCGACATTACATTTCAAACCTAACTGACAATGTCTGACCATGATTTAAATAAACTGCTAGCGCTAGTGTCAAAGAAATTAGTTGTGTCATTGGAAATGTAGTATGAAAAACGTTTAGTTCTAATTTTTGCCACTTTTAAGTACCAAAATAGGTTTTACTTGATGCAATTTCTAAGGTTTCACTTTAAATAAAATTAAAACATTAAGATATCTTTTTTTTTTTTTTTAATGGCAAATGCCTTTATTGAGAAAAACAAACTAACAATACTACAGCAGTTAACCCCGCCGCACATGCTCACACTCGCATTGGCCGTCACGAGCCGCGTGCGAGTGGCTGTATTTAAAACGTATGGCGCAGTACCAAACTCCGCATTTGCTCTCACGCGTCGACGCAGGCACGTACATGAGTCGTACATGAGCGTGCACGCGCGTGTCGGCTAGGTGACGAGACATTTGTTTCGAGTGGCAATGTCGCGAGTGTTCAAGTACTAGTGTAAAATGGAGGAACTTATTGAAGCTGTTCGAAGCGAAAAATGTTTATACGACATAAACCACCAAGATTATATGAATACAAAATTAAAGGATTCTATTTGGAAACGAATCCATAATTTTTTTTTCAGATAATTTCCTTATTAACAATAATCTATTCAAAAACTCGTTATCACTGTCGGATTCTGAACTTATATCAATCGCGTCCATCTTGCTTCGTTTTCGTCTACGAACGAATGGTAGGTAGAGAGACACTGACTGATGTACGACTCGTGAAAGCAATTGCGGACACACACGTGTCTACCAATGCCAATGCGACATTGGCGCAGTGTCGTGAACGAGTGCGAGTGTGAGCATGTGCGGCGGGGCTTAAGAACACTTTTATTAACCACAGATCGGCCACAAGCCGATCTACAGAAAATCCAAGTGCTCCAAACCACTGTCAGATGGCAGAGTGCCCAGAATGCTGGCAGCATTGCCACGTTGAATGGCAATACTTATACGTTGGGCCAAATATACCCCAGCATTTTGGTCAAATGTCGCCTCGACCAAGCGCTCAGATAAGTTTTGGAAAATGTGGTGAGCTCCCGGACCCCAAGGACCCAATGTCTCTACCCCAAACGGCTCAAAAATGTAACCGCTAGATATCTTTTGAATTGAATATAAGCGTAGGCGGTTAACCGCGCTTTTCTGGTTTAATATGCAACCGCCTGGCCGCCTGGCCTTTAAAGTCAATACAAAATAGCAAAGAATATTTTAATTAAAGGCATAATTTATTATTCATTTAAATTAGATTTATTTTAACAGCGTGTTTGAATTTCTACTCATAGAAAAGATTTCAACGCGTTATTGTAACGCCCTGTTCTGTACAAGTGGTGCCCCGGATGAAAATTGAAAAGAATAAAATTTACTGACAGCAGTGGGTACACATAATATTCAGTACAAATATTAGGTATAAATTTTATTTAGTATTACACTTATTATAAATGTGAAAGTTTGTGTGTGATTGTGTATGATTGTAACTTTTTCACGCCTAAACGGGTGGACCAATTGAGCTGAAATTTAGTATAAAGATAAATGTAAATGATGTTATAGTTATAATAATATTATATCGACTCGAAAAGAAGAAGTTATATTATCGTTTTATTTGCAAAAAGTGCTTTTTACAATTTTTAATTTAACTTAACTAAAAACAAAAACGGCACAACTCACGTCTAATATTGTCGAGAATATCTCGACCACGGTTTCGGACAATTACGATGTCCTTCATCAGGAGTTCACGCCTGGAGAACACGACGCTCACTGGCGAGCGCCCGCGCCGCTGCACGAAAGGAGCACCCGTGGTCGAGACATTCTTGACAATATAAGACGTGAATTGTGCCGTTTTTGTTTTTCGTTATGGAGAACACTCGCGATAGTTTTAAAAATCGTTTAATTTAACTTGCAATGTATCATAATGTATGTAGTACATAAAGGATTCTTTTCAAGAGCATAATATACAAAAATATTAAAACAACACAAATACTTTTCGATATATTTAATAAAAACCAGGCTACTAACATAAATCACATTCATTATATCAAAAATTATGCTAAAACACAAACATTATTACAAAAAATCACTTATATTTATAAATAACTGAGCAAAATCCATTACAAATGTATCACATATTGTTCTTAATATCTCTACATAGAATTAATGGTGAAAGTACATCTATCCGTATCGACCGCGCCGAACGAATCGAATTTTGAATAGGCGTGATGACAAGGCTAACATTTTTTAAATGTTATTAGTCCGTAATTTAAATAATAAAAAAATATTCGATACGTATTTTTTTGTTTGTCAATATCATTGAATTTGACTGAGATATAAGAAACGCTACGTCACACCTAGGTACAAATCGTACCTAGGCGTGACGTCATTATCTCCTTCTCCGCAACTTTAAGGCGCTGTAACTTACTCGTTTTTCATTAAATTTACAAGAATAAAAATACGTGTCCAATTTTTTTTTTAAATCTACATTATGGACAAAAAAATGTTTTTCTGTCTTCATGCCTATTCTTTATATGAAATGTTATGAAACCTCGCACACTTGCCGGAGTAGAATCGTCCGAATCGGAAGAAGATTTCCTATACAAAAATTCTTTCGGCGCGGTCGATGCGGATGAATGTGCGAACACCATTAACATGTGAACCCCACGGCGACTTCGTGTACACTTATTCCCTTTGAAGTCAGTCAAAAGACGACTTTTCTAATTATAAGAAAATATATTTATTTATACAAAAATACAAGGCATTTTATTATTCTATTTTTATTTAATAAGTTGCGTCAACAGGGGAAATTGTGGAGAACGAAAATGGATCATTAGCAACTTAGCCAATTTTTTTCTGAAGGGTATTACCCTGTATACTTGACCGACAATACGTCGGCAACGGAATCCATAGCTTAATTATTTTTTTAGTCATCCCAGTTTCCCCTACTCACCCTTTAATATTTGTACTTAGCAATATTGGTCATAAAAACCACATAAATACGATTAGACTCAAAACATTTTTAAATTGCACACATTTTAACACTATTGTTTCTAAATGTACCACTTTTTGTACTATTTAACACTTTAAACTTTCGCAATTTGAACTCATGTTAATTTTATTAATCGGGTCTTTTTACATAATTATTTTTATGTTGGTTTTACTAAATCATTATAAAACCAACCTCGACGTTTCGGTAGTTACATGCACCGTGGTCACTAGCGAACTGCAGAGGCGTCGGTCCACCGTCGAGACGGTAGATGGTTCGTTGGAGACGACGGTGGTTGGTTTTATAATGATTTCGTTAAACTAACATTTAATTATTGTATTACATTATCGCGGGAAATGAATTTGCATGCTATAACATTATAATAGCTTAACATGTTGTTCTGATACTAGTTTACTTGTAGGTACATCTTTTATGCCACGAGGCAAATCATAATCATTATGATTATGATTAATGTACTATTGTTTCTAAGTTTACCAATTAGGCGCATAGACAATATTTTATAATAGGGACTGTACCAAACAACTACTTTTGCGTGTTATATTGCAGCGGGCCACATTTTCGATTTTACCAATGACCTGTTTCCGGACCAAGTTTATAATAATTGTAAAATTTTATTTCTAATATAAAAAGTATTTCTAATAGTAAAAGTAAAGTATGTTTGTATATTTACAGTAAGGTTGGGTAATTTTGGCTACACGCAGTAACTTTAGTGCAACTTAAAAATGTATATTAAACTATAATTAATTAAAAACCTAACACCATTTTGCCCAAACTCCAAAATAATCTTAAGACAACTAATAATAATACAGAACTCAGAATGTAGTGAAGGACTTTCAATTTCCTGTGTCTCTTAAGACCTGCTGGGATAGTCTCAACGGGATCTTTTAAAAGATACACTCTGATACCTCTGACGTAATTATGGAAATAGTCAGACCAGTCTAAAATAGATAGATCAAAGTCGAAAATCTCTTTGTCGGCGGTGCAGAGCTCTCCGTACAGTTTTTGTATATTATTATCACTAAACTTCCACTCTCGCGTCGCAAAGTATCCGATGACTTCGGAGAATTTGTTGATCTTCGTGTACGCTTTTCTTAACCTGAAAAGAGACAGTGTTTAGTGAGAAAAGAGACAATATAAAGTGAGAAAGAGACAATATAAAGTGAGAAAGAGACAAAATAAAGTGAGAAAAGAGACAATTCGTTTGCTTAGTATAATGTTTTTTACATTTATTATGGGAATTGTGTATATTAAAAGACTTTGTTCAGAAGAAGAGAATAGGCATGAAGACAGAAAAACATTTTTTTGTCCATAATGTAGATTTAAAAAAAATATTGGACACGTATTTTTATTCTTGTAAATTTAATGAAAAACAAGTAAGTTACAGCGCGTTAAAGTTGCGGAGAAGGAGGTAATGACGACACGCCTAGGTACGATTTGTACCTAGGTGTGACGTAGCGTTTCTCCCCCATAATTTTAGATTCCTTATATCTCAGTCAAATTCAATGATATTGACAAACAAAAAAATACGTCTCGAATATTTTTTTATTATTAAAATTACGGACTAATAACATTTAAAAAATGTTAGCCTTGTCATCACGCCTATTCGCCGTGATAACGGCTTAAGTGATTTCAAAAGTTGAAATTACCAGTGAGGTGTATTCTAATTCAGTACCACCTAGAATATAGACCCATGTGAACGGTTTTACCCGCTGTTGAGAAATTAGAGCAGAATCGATAAAATAAATAAAAAAATGCATGAAAATGCAAAAAAAGAACATCAATCTCCAGGAGCGTGGTCCACAGATGCGTGCTTTTTGACAGCAAGCTCTTGGAGCTCGATCAACATCCGATTCCTTCAACAATCGATATTTTGACCTTTAAGGTCCGAAGTCGATAACCGAAAAAATCAATACTTACATAGGTTTCTTTCCAATAACAACAGCGATGCCATCGATTATGTAAGCGGGGACCATATGTAGGAAGAAGCAGTAGAACGCAGTCATAAACTTGGATGGAGTCAGTCTTAGAAGGTAGAAGTACACCGCCTGGACTGTCGGCACTTCTAGTCCGTACACTTCGTTGTATTTCATGAATTTTTCTGTGGAAGAAACAAAAACAACCTTGTTTTTAGAAGTTCTAACTATACGTATAGTATATTTACTACGAGTACGATACTTAGAAGGCGAAATGAATAGTGAAATTACTGGGCTGTAGAGTCTTAACATCTTGCAGCTCTGTACTTGGGGTAGACTTCCTTTGCAGGAGGTCGTCTAGGTGGGTACCCCAACAGTGCCAGTTATTCTACCGCCTGAGCAGTGATGTGCAAACATTACTGTGCTCCGGTAGGAGGGCACTGTAGCTAGTGTAATTACTGGGCTGAAGAGTCTTAACATCTTATGACTCTTGAGTAAGAAGCGTTGGTGCAGTGCTCCTGGAATTTCACATCATTGTGAAATCCTAGGTAACACTGTACTGATTATGGGCAGCCGTTATCTCTTAACATCAGGTTTTACATCATTGTGGATTACTGGGTGGCACTGTACTGATTATGGGCAGAGTTATATCTTTCCACCAGGAGAGCGTCTTGCTAGTCTTTTTTTTTGTAAATATAAATCCCTTCGTTGCTTCACTGGACATCATACCGAAACACGGAATAGTGATCTCTTGGCGATACAGTTTGCTTATCCCAAAACAACACCATTTCTTGGCTAAATTTTCTTTTAATTCGTAATAGGTTAACTTTTAACCTTGATCTTACCTGATCTTTAGCAACGATGCGACTTGATATAGAAAAGCAGATTAAACCTGTACTCCTCTTCTTCTTGTGGTGCCATCTCCTATTTCCGGAGGTCGGCAATCATCATCGCCATCTTAACTTTGAGAAAGCCGCACGGAACATCTTGAGCTCATATTGAACCACGTTCTGAGGTTGAGGACTCCTGAATACTTTTAATATGAAATAAGGTATCTACTTACCCCAAAATAACACCCAGTTCGCTCGAAATCGCCCTAAAGCAAACTGCTCAAACAGTTTCAAGTGCTCACCCCAAGTCAAAGGTTGTTGCTCAGAAGAAACGAAGTTGTAGACAGGTGGGGGCAGGTCTTGTGGGGCATCCTCGTGGTTCCCAGGGTATTCTCTGGCGGTCTTCCAGGCGGTGGCTATACAGGCGTTCACTACCATGTCACCGGGGACCAGGTCGGCGATGGCTTTAGGGTTGCAGTTTAACACGTGGAGGAGACCAACCGCTGCGCCGACTACCACCTGAGGAGGTTAGGGTTAAATCAGTATTTTCCATGTACATGTACATCATAAGCTACTTCGTAGATGGAGGATTGTTATCGATAGAGGACTGGACGTTAAAGAGCCTAAAAGTCCGCAGTCCTCCATCAACACGACGGTTTTCTAGGCCTTCGTTTTTAAAATATAATTTCATAGAATTGACTTTTTACATAAATACATATTATAATCACACCTGGTTCCCGTTGGGGTAGGCAGAGACTATTTCCCTCCACTTAGTATGATCCTGACACACTTTTTTAGCTTCCTCAACTTTTTTTTATATACAAAATAGGCCTACGTTTGACCACATCCCACCTGATGAAAACTGAAAATTCGGTTGACGATGGATCACGTATTATGATGCCTGAAATAAAATGAATGTGATGAACTTTCATCACATTCATTTACTTTTTAAATATGTAGTTTCTCTTTAACAGTCTACGAACAAGGGATTAACAGTCTTATAAAATAGTAAAATAAAGGGATAAAATAGGCTTACCCCAGTAGGTCCATAGACATTGTCAATCCAACCAGCTACGGGCTCTCTGGCTGTGCCGATCACTGAAAAAAAAATCAATCATTACTGGGCTGAAGTCTTAACATCTTATGACTCTCAAGTAAGAAGCGTTGGTGCAGTGCACCTAGAACTTTACAGCATTGTGAAACCCTGGTTGGCACTGTAGTGTGCTGATCATGTGCAGCTTTATCTTCTAACACCAGAAAAGCGCCTTGCTCGTTTTCTTACTTCTTCGTATAAAAAAACTTCAAATGAAGTCGCATTTTAATGCAGCACGGCTATTCACTTATTCGATAGGAAACCGAATCGACGACCGAATTGTCAAAAATGTATGAAATGACGTATGAGGTTTATACGAGAAATGTCCAAAATCCAAAATGTCCAACTACCTAGTATCCAACACTAATCCAACACTAATTTGGTCCAACATGGATTACGTCCAACTAGGAATAATGTCCAACATGAGTTTGGACCAAAATGAAATATGTCCAATTAAGAATAATGTTGTGAATAGCCCTACGGATTTCAGCGATAGAGAGAATAATTCAATTGTAAGGTTTATATGCGAAATAATAATATTAGTTAATAAATTTCAATGGGACATAGTTTTAATAGTTATAGATAATTTATTTTTATTTAGATATTGAAAAATTGCACGTCTGCTCTGCCGTCCTTATGAAAAGTGCATAACTCGGTTTTTGTGTCTAACAGAGTTATTTACATATTCATGATCAGCAATTCGAGCTCTATATTTTCTTCTTTGACACTTTTTACGTAGCTATTGAATATGCCGATTTCTTTTAAGCATAACCGCAATATTTCTGAGATTTGGTCTTGGTTTACTTAACAAGAGTAAAAAAACTTAAGTTGTGGCAAGATGAGCTAAAATAATGCATTATCTTACTAACGATATTTGCAATATGTGTGGTTACTTTATTTTTAGGAAGTACATTCAAAATTTAAAAGCCTTATTTACTAGACATAAGGACAATAACTATGAAGTAAAAATGCAATAAGTATTTTTACTTAGCTTGTCTTACTAATGAAAACTGCAATAGGTCAGGCACATATTGCACTTATGGTTAGAACATACTATAACATACAGTAAGTATCTGCAACTCAAAACTGAAATATGTTGATTTACGTTAGTTATGGCTAGCAAACATTTTGTCTATTTATGAAATAATCATAAACATCAGTACAATACCGTCTTTTTTAATAGCTTAATTAAAATGTTTGTTATTTCTAGGTAATACATAATATTCTATACATTTTTATCTATAATCTTGTAAAAGTTTTGAGTCGATACGTTTAATGGGGATGGAGATAGAAACAAAACAAAAATAAAAATATTTAAACGTTTTTCTCGAAACTAGCTTAGACCTAGTTATTGCACTTTTAATAAGGACGGCAGTGCTTATAGTATATTATAATTATTTGGTGTGTATTCTAGCGAATGTTTTGGTTTGATTTGATTTGAAACCTGTGCGGGTAACACACATATAACTGAAACAAAAAATATTAAAATATTTACCTATAGAAGGTCTGAAAAGTGCAACAGGCAGTCCCTTGGAGTATTTTTGTACGATGTCCTCGGCGCAAGCTTTTGTGTATGCGTAGGTGTTGGGGTAATCTCCTAATAATCTGTAAAATAATAACGTTTTTAACAAATTTATAAAGAAAAAAAAACGTGTCTAATTGTTTTTAATAATAATAATTGGGGTTTATATAATCCAAAAGAGCTGGTTTCCCTACTTACACTGTCAGGTTGTGTGGCTAACCTATATGTTGCAGTTTCAGGTTGGCGAGATTACTACTGTGCCTGCAACATGACCTAACGACTGCCTGCTACAAATCTTATAGGAAACATCCGGGACCCACAGTTTTAGTTTTCGTACAAATCTTAGCCACACTGAGATTTGAACCCAGGACCTCCGGCTTACAAGCCGGACCATAGACCACTGGGCCACGGACGCTAATATGTACTTGATGGACAAAAACATTTTTTAGTGAACATCCCGATTAAATTAAAAAGTGTTCCATTGTAGCCTATTTGAATAAATGAATTATAATCTAATAAGCTACAATAGAGCACTTACTTGCCTGCATGACGCGGGCTGTTACGCAGGCAATGATGCGGAATTTTTCACGATTTCAGTCGTCATTTTATAAGTAAAAGTCAAAGACCTGACCTTTAAAATAATGTTAATTGTCTACCAGTAACACAATAGTAACTGCATGCGATATAATTAAACTACATTGGCGAAAGGTATTTTACTAATAACATGCTAAAATTTATTATAGGCATTCAAGAAAATCCAGTGAACTTTGTTTTGTTTTTTGACCCAGAAAAAATGTTACACATTATGACCCCACGCCGGGGGGCGCGGGGCATATGGGTATATGGGACACCCCCGCCGAAGATAAAAAAATGTTAAGGTTTTTTTATTCGTTATAGGTTAGCCTTTGACCACGATCTCGCCTGATCCTAAGCTACGATGCGGTCGTAGATGGCAGCAGACTAAACCTAGAAGGCGGGATAAATCCCCCGCTGGCTTCACTGAACATCATGCCGGAACACGGTCACAATGACCGCTTGGCGACACGGTTTTGGCCAGTGGGTGGTAACTAGCCACGGCCGAAGCCTACCACCAGTACAGCGAGAGGAAAAACCGCACAAAACTAATTAACGTCATTGGTTTGGCCGGGATTCGAACTCGGCGGTCTAGATTTGCATACGCACCACTCAACCCCTTGGCCACCACTGCTTCAAAATTGACATAAACTTGAACAAATTAAATTTAAAAAAAAACTTTTTTAAAAACAAGCTTTTATTATTGTTACCATCTAGCACCATAAAGTACTCGTCAAGAAGAATCAAATGAGCCCAAACTCGATGGGGTTACGTCTTTTAATAACGGAGTTCCTATCCTTCCAGCTTCATCATCAGATCAGCTCGATGTCATAAAAATATTGCATTGCCATCCGAAATCATGTCAATGTCATGCAAAATTTCAGTTTAATCGGACACCGGGAAGGGAGTCAAATTAAACTTGCAAGATTTGATTACAGACAGAGACAACAGACATGTGAAGGTAAATAAAAGCTGGTAAAAAGGATATATCTTACCCAGGAGTGATGTTGTTCAAAACCTTCTCATCCATGGTCTCGACGAGGTCTATCAACTTATCTCCTGCAAGAGGGCTGTCGTAGAAGCGCTCTTCTATCCTTTTTTGAACGCAGTAACTGTAAACAAAAATATGATACCGTTTATTCACAACCACCGTTCACCGTTTTTTCGTTTTTTTTGTCTCTAATATATCTTTATAACCACCGTCGCTCTATTTGATGTATTTCCTTTCCCTGCTTGGTTGTCTGGAAGAGATTGCTATTAGCGATAAGACCGCCAATTGTAACACTTCTTTCTGTGTAATCTTAGTTCTATGTTTATATTGTTGTATTTGTGTGAGCAATAAAGAGTTTTCTACTCTATTCTATATTAAAATATTTGTAATTGCAACAATATATTAAAACATTTGTAATTTTTTTGTAAAATTACTGGGCTGAAGAGTCTTAACATCTTATGACTCTCAAGTAAGAAGCATTGGCGCAGTGCACCCAGAATTTTACCTTTGTAAAATACTGGGTGGCACTGTACTAATTATGGGCAGTGTTATCTCTTACCATCAGGAGAGCGTCTTGCTCGTCTTCTTACTTCGTTGTATAAAAAAAAAGTTTATGAGTGAGTGTATATGTTTGTTACTCTTTCACCCCTATACGGATGGACCGATTGAGCTGAAATTTATAGAGATAGCTTAGACCCTTGAATAACACATACAGTATAGCGGGTAAAACCGCTGGGCGCAGTTAGTATTGTCATTAAAAAAACGTGAGTTAACAGTTCTTTTAAGCAATTCAGTTAAAACATGTAAAAACACAAACAGTGTTACATTTGTAATTTTAATTAGTAAGAATTTTAATTAATTTATTAGGGCACGCTTCCCTTGCCTGATTTTTTATGATTCCGTATTCAAATTAGTGGTAATGGAGCGCGCTATGTTAGGAATCCATCTGGTTGATCGTGTACCAAACGTTGATATTCGCCTTCGTACCAACTACAGGGCTATTCACTTATCCGTTAAGGAGACAAATGATGCTCACCGATGAGATACAACAAATAACCCCCTTGAAGATCTGGAAGTTCTTAGAAGCTACGGGTTTAGGAAGTGAACTATAGCTCAAGCGGGCGTCACAATAGATCAGCGATGGTCGAAGCGGCAAAACCCCTTGAACTAAACTCCAATAATAATAATATCCGCTAGGGAACCGAACTGAAGACCGAATTGTCAAAAATGTATGAAATGACGTACCGATTTAATAACTGATGAGAACTGGATGAGACTCGCACAGGATCGGAAGGTGTGGCGTGAACATGAGGAGGCATTTAAGGTTACGTCAGACTGAGGCGGGACGGATATTTATATTATTCCTGCCCGCGTTCGCTTTATAGTGGATATTTTCTCTATGATGACAGGTTACGTACAAATTCGAATATTACAAAAATTCCGTTCCGGATCGCGTTCGTTTTACCGCCTCAGTCTGTCGTAAGCTTAACCCTGCAGTGGGTGGATACAGGCTAAATAGATAGGTATTATAAATTTAAATTATTAACATATTATGATGAATTTAATGATTTAAATGATGTATAGAACCCTCTGTTTTTAAATTCCACTCGTACTTGGTCGTGTTTTTGTTTAATAATACAAGTCATTATAATCGTATACAGTCGACCCGTTCACCCGACCTGCTCGATTATCTTTATATATATTAATATACATATATTTATGAATACGCTTAGTCTAAGATCCCACGAGCTCCACACATCACTCACTTACATTTCGATAGTAGGTTCGAGTCGAATAAATGTAACAAAAATATACAATAATTTAGTTCTTTACCTATTCGAATATAGAATAGCCCAGTAGCCAACCCAAGAGCTCTGACATTTTTCAACATTTTGTACAGTAGTTCTACACTAAGATCAAAATCTTACAAATCAGAGTGTTTTTGCAGATTACAAGTATAAAATGTACTCAAGAGTACATTTTATACTTGTAATCTGGGTAGCACTACTGATTATGGACAGCGTTATCTCTTACCATCAGTAAAGCGTCTTGCTCGTCTTCTTACTTCGTTGTATAAATATGCTGTAGGCATGTTAAAGCATTTCAGGATATTAGTCATCGCAAAATCCGCAAAAAGTAACTTATTAATTTAACTTAATACTTTAACATCCGGACGGATATATTAATATTAATTAATTGGGTACTCGATAAAATATTGCCCGACAACTAGATTAAAATCAAATATAATGGTTTCATATTCTTGTAAATTTAATTAAAAACACACTCTAAAATCACTTGGTTCCCTACCAAGTAATTTTAATTTGTTTTTACTATCATGACGATACTGTTTATTAGTAAGATATAATATTATGTATTCAAGAGTCAAAAAGTAACTAAAGAAAAATATTATATGTCGCGTGTCGAGACATACTTCAAAAACATTTATTTGTAAATACACAAATATTTATTAATGTAACAGTTATCTTAATTTTTGATATTTTCAAGACAATTTCATCATTATCCACAGTCCTCAATATTCTATATCCCTTTGCTGGGCAAAATATACTTCTTTCATGTTATGCCATTCAATCCTGTCCTGTGCCAATCTGGTCAATGAGCGACTCTTTAGAATAGACTAGAATATCATAATTTGCATCATCAAACATGGTATTTAACTTTGACTATATCGTTCATCCATCTAGCTGCTGGACGACCGACATTACGTTTGCCTATCCTAAAGAGTAGAGAGTGTTCGAAACGAACACTCCATGGAGTGGCTCGTTGTCCAAGGAAATGTGGAGGGCAAGCGGTCACGCGGTCGATCACCTACGCGTTGGACAGACCTTATCAAAGCTGCGATACAAACCTCCGTAGTACAGAGTTCCCGAGACGCTGAAGACCGTGACAAGTGGAGGCGCATCGCGAGGGTTGTTTTAGCCAATAATGAAAATGCAGCATCATCAACCCACCCCTTTAGCATAGTAAGACGTTGACGTAAGACTAGCAACTCCCGTCCCACTGTTAAGAGTAAACTGACATATACATATATCAAGACGCTACTCTAGCTACTCGCGCTGTCAATACATACACAATTTGCAGCTGCTTCGAATGTTATTGTGCTATTACAAACGTCAATTACTTTTGACAGCGGGACGGGAGTTGCTAGTCTTATGTCAATGTTTTTATGTGCTCAGGCCGCTCGACCACTCTGTCAAGAGTGAACGACTAAGGAGAAGGAGGATCCTAAAGAGATTTATCTACGAAAAAATACTGAGGGTAGACTTCCTCTGCAGGAGGTCGACTAGGTGGGTACCCCAATAGTGCCAGTTATTCTACCACTTGAGCAGTGTTATGCAAACATTACTGTGCACAGGTAGGAGGGCACTGTAGCTAGTGAAAATACTGGGCTTGACGAGTCTTAACATCTTATGACTCTCAAGTAAGATGCGTTGTAGCAGTGCACCCAGAATTTTACCTTTGTAAAATCCTGGGTAGCACTGTACTAATTATGGGCAGCGTTATCTCTTACCATCAGGAGAGCGTCTTGATTGTCTTCTTACTTCGTTGTTAAATGAGTGACGCCATTCGTACGTTGGATTTTGGACTATCAAGATAGACGACAATGTCACGGTTACCTTTCGGCAACCGGAAACCCATATAACGATATAATTTATAGAGATAGCTTCATCATCATCATCACTGGCCTCTTACATCTATGAAAGATGATTCAAGCAGCGTCCGTTGTTATAGAGATAGTTAAGACCCTTGAATAACACATAGGCTTACAAAACAGCGGGTAAAACCGCTGGGCGCAGTTAGTATTGTCATTAAAAAAACGTGAGTTAACAGTTCTTTTAATCAATTCAGTTAAAACATGTAAAAACTAAAAACACAAACAGTGTCGTATTTGTAATTTTAATTAGTAAGAATTTTAATTAATTTATTAGGGCACGCTTCCCTTGCCTGATTTTTTATGATTCCGTATTCAAATTAGTGGTAATGGAGCGCGCTATGTTAGGAATCCATCTGGTTGATCGTGTACCAAACGTTGATATTCGCCTTCGTACCAACCACAGGGCTATTCATTTATCCGTTAAGGAGACAAATGATGCTCACCGATGAGATACAACAAATAACCCCCTTGAAGTTCCTAGAAGCTACGGGTTTAGGAAGTGAACTATAGCTCAAGTGGGCGTCACAATAGAACAGCAATGGTCGAAGCGGCAAAACCCTTTGAACTAAACTTCAATAATAATAATATCCGTTAGAGAACCGAACTGAAGACCGAATTGTCAAAAACGTATGAAATGACGTACCGATTTAATAATACGTCATACGTCATTTTACAGATATATTTTTGACATTTCGGTCTTCGGTTCGGTTCCCTGACAAATAAGTGAATAGCCGTGCTGCTGGTCGTCGTACCAAAGTTGAAGAGAAGGTACACGAATAGTCAGATTAAAGTGGAGATGGGCAGGACATTTGGCAAGACGGGATGAAAACAAATGGACCAAGGCACATTATGTTACCCAAGGCAAGGACAGAGATCTCGTGGCAGACCACCAGCCCGATGATCAGACGATATTGTCAAGTATGTCGGAAGGAACTGGATGAGATTCGCACAGGATCGGAAGGTGTGGCGTGAACATAAGGAGGCCTTTAAGGTTACGTCAGACTGAGGCGGGACGGAACGGTAAAGCGGTCGCGATCTTCATATTGTTCCTGCCCGCGTTCGCTTTATAGTGGATATTTTCTCTATGATGACAGGTTACGTACAAATTCGAACATTACAAAAATTCCGTTCCGGATCGCGTTCGTTTTACCGTCTCAGTCTGTCGTAAGCTTAACCCTGCAGTGGGGGGTTGATACAGGCTAAATAGATAGGTATTATAAATTTAAATTATTAACATATTATGATGAATTTAATGATTTAAATGATGTATAGAACCCTCTGTTTTTAAATTCCACTCGTACTTGGTCGTGTTTTTGTTTAATAATACAAGTCATTATAATCGTATACAGTCGACCCGTTCACCCGACCTGCTCGATTATCTTTATATATATTAATATACATATATTTATGAATACGCTTAGTCTAAGATCCCACGAGCTCCACACATCACTCTCTTACATTTCGATAGTAGGTTCGAGTCGAATAAATGTAACAAAAATATACAATAATTTAGTTCTTTACCTATTCGAATATAGAATAGCCCAGTAGCCAACGCAAGAGCTCTGACATTTTTCAACATTTTGTACAGTAGTTCTACACTAAGATCAAGATCTTACAAATCAGAGTGTTTTTGCAGATTACAAGTATAAAATGTACTCAGTATAAAATGTACTCAAGAGTACATTTTATACTTGTAATCTGGGTAGCACTACTGATTATGGACAGCGTTATCTCTTACCATCAGGAAAGCGTCTTGCTCGTCTTCTTACTTCGTTGTATAAATATGCTGTAGGCATGTTAAAGCATTTCAGGATATTAGTCATCGCAAAATCCGCAAAAAGTAACTTATTAATTTAACTTAATACTTTAACATCCGGACGGATATATTAATATTAATTAATTGGGTACTCGATAAAATATTGCCCGACAACTAGATTAAAATCAAATATAATGGTTTCATATTCTTGTAAATTTAATTAAAAACACACTCTAAAATCACTTGGTTCCCTACCAAGTAATTTTAATTTGTTTTTACTATCATGACGATACTGTTTATTAGTAAGATATAATATTATGTATTCAAGAGTCAAAAAGTAACTAAAGACAAAATATTATATGTCGCGTGTCGAGACATACTTCAAAAACATTTATTTGTAAATACACAAATATTTATTAATGTAACAGTTATCTTAATTTTTGATATTTTCAAGACAATTTCATCATTATCCACAGTCCTCAATATTCTATATCCCTTTGCTGGGCAAAATATACTTCTTTCATGTTATGCCATTCAATCCTGTCCTGTGCCAATCTGGTCAATGAGCGACTCTTTAGAATAGACTAGAATATCATAATTTGCATCATCAAACATGGTATTTAACTTTGACTATATCGTTTATCCATCTAGCTGCTGGACGACCGACATTACGGTTGCCTATCCTAAAGAGTAGAGAGTGTTCGAAACGAATACTCCATGGAGTGGCTCGTTGTCCAAGGAAATGTGGAGGGCAAGCGGTCACGCGGTCGATCACCTACGCGTTGGACAGACCTTATCAAAGCTGCGATACAAACCTCCGTAGTACAGAGTTCCCGAGACGCTGAAGACCGTGACAAGTGGAGGCGCATCGCGAGGGTTGTTTTAGCCAATAATGAAAATGCAGCATCATCAACCCACCCCTTTAGCATAGTAAGACGTTGACGTAAGACTAGCAACTCCCGTCCCACTGTTAAGAGTAAACTGACATATACATATACAGTCAGGTCATAAGTATTGTCACACAGTAAAAACTTTTCTTTTAGAATGCTGGCCACAAAAAAGTTTATTGAATTCGAATTGTTCATGAAAATAAAAATGTATACTTTTTAGAATTTTACTCATTTTTAAATATGGAGTGGACGCTTAAAGAAGACCGTGTTGCAGTTATTGCGTTGCATCGTTGCGGTTACGCGCCAATTAAAATTTTTGACATACTGAAAAATTTGAATATAACCAAAAGATTCGTTTATCTTACCATCAAACGATACAATGAAGACTCTAGTGTAGATGACAGGTCAAGAAGTGGTCGCCCTCGGTCTGTTAGGACTCCAGCAGTGATAAAAGCTGTGAAGGCGCGAATTCAAAGAAATCCCAAACGTAAGCAGAAACTGTTGGCCCTTCAGATGGGGTTAAGCAGAACCACGGTGAAAAGGGTGTTAAATGAAGAATTAGGGCTTCGGGCATATCGAAGAAAAACAGGACATCGTTTAAATGCTCGTCTAATGGACCTGAGACTGAAGAGATGCCGCGCTTTGTTGAAGCGGTACGCGAGAAAAAAATATTGAGAAATTCTTTTTCGAATGAAAAAATTTTTAACGTAGAAGAGAGCTACAACAAACAAAATGATAAGGTGTACGCACACAGTAGTGAAGAAGCGAGCAACCGTATTCCGCGTGTCCAACGAGGTCATTTTCCATCCTCGCTCATGGTATGGTTGGGAGTTTCTTATTGGGGCTTAACAGAGGTACATTTTTGTGAGAAAGGTGTAAAAACGAATGCAGTTGTGTATCAAAATACAGTCCTGACGAACCTTGTGGAACCTGTTTCTCATACCATGTTCAATAACAGGCACTGGGTATTCCAACAAGATTCGGCGCCAGCTCATAGAGCGAAGAGCACACAAGACTGGCTGGCGGCGCGTGAAATCGACTTCATCCGGCACGAAGACTGGCCCTCCTCCAGTCCAGATTTGAGTCCGTTAGATTACAAGATATGGCAACACTTGGAGGAAAAGGCGTGCTCAAAGCCTCATCCCAATTTGGAGTCACTCAAGACATCCTTGATTAAGGCAGCAGCCGATATTGACATGGACCTCGTTCGTGCTGCGATAGACGACTGGCCGCGCAGATTGAAGGCCTGTATTCAAAATCACGGAGGTCATTTTGAATAAACTTTATTGTCATAAGAATCTATGTTTTGTTAAGTTCATTTTGGTATATAAATGGTTACATAATAAATAAACTTGTTCCAATAATTTTATATTAAACATGTGACAGAATTTATGACCTGATCAAGACGCTACTCTAGCTACTCGCGCTGTCAATACATACACAATTTGCAGCTGCTTCCAATGTTATTGTGCTATTACAAACGTCAATTACTTTTGACAGCGGGACGGGAGTTGCTAGTCTTATGTCAATGTTTTTATGTGCTCAGGCCGCTCGACCACTCTGTCAAGAGTGAACGACTAAGGAGAAGGAGGATCCTAAAGAGATTTATCTACGAAAAAATACTGAGGGTAGACTTCCTCTGCAGGAGGTCGACTAGGTGGGTACCCCAATAGTGCCAGTTATTCTACCACTTGAGCAGTGTTATGCAAACATTACTGTGCACAGGTAGGAGGGCACTGTAGCTAGTGAAATTACTGGGCTTGAAGAGTCTTAACATCTTATGACTCTCAAGTAAGATGCGTTGTAGCAGTGCACCCAGAATTTTACCTTTGTAAAATCCTGGGTAGCACTGTACTAATTATGGGCAGCGTTATCTCTTACCATCAGGAGAGCGTCTTGATTGTCTTCTTACTTCGTTGTTAAATGAGTGACGCCATTCGTACGTTGGATTTTGGACTATCAAGATAGACGACAATGTCACGGTTACCTTTCGGCAACCGGAAACCCATATAACTATTAATGTTAACATTTAAACAGTTATTTTTACTTGACATTGAGTTAAAGCCAATGTCAATTAGATGTAGATCGATATTCTGGTTTGCCTCGGTATTGTAGGTTCCTATACATTATATATACTTACATATATATAAGAGGTATTTAGCATAAGAATTAATAAATATATAACATGGTAGATAATAGTAACCTAATATTAATTTTATTCCAATAAAGGCGACGCCACACACAGCCCGGAAAGCGGTCGCGATGCGGGAAGTATTTTTTAAAAGTTCATATTTGTACGTAACCTGTCACATATAAAGCGAACGCGGGCAGGAACTAAATGAAGATCGCGACCGCTTTACCGTTCCGTCGCGCCTCTGTCTGTGGTCGGCTTAAGTGTCAAGACCGTGTCGCCAAACGGTCATTGCGACTGTGTCCCGGAATGATGTTCAATGAAGTCAGGTTGGGATTTATCCCGCCTTCTAGGTTTAGTCTAATTCATCTACGGCCGCAACGTCGCTTAGCATCACGCGAGATCGTGGTCAAAGGCTAACCTATAATAAATAAAAAACATTATTTTTTAAGCAAAGTAAGAAGACGAGCAAGATGCTTCCTGATGGTAAAAGATAACGCTGCCCATCAGTACAGTGCTACTCAGAATTTCACAATGATGCTAAATTCTAGGTGCACTACACCAGCGCTTCTTACTCAAGAGTAATAAGATGTTAAGACTCTTCAGTCCAGTAATTTCACTAGCTACACTTGATCTTTGATTTAAATAATAGTGCCGTGCGCAAAGCGGTGTCATCCCCTAAGCTTAAAACCCTTGCCAGACAGTGATAAACACGGCTCTCCACAAGGTCACCTTGGTTGGTTGTAAACGCACTGCGGGTTGATCGCTGCAGGCATTTAGCCCAGTCAATGAGTGCCCAAAAAGGGTATGTGGATCGAAAAGTCGAAAGCAGAAAAACTAACTTAGTAACTTTGTTTGGACTAGTTAGGAGATAAACATACTAAAAGTCCCCACCCCTCCGAGGTGAGCCCGAGGGGGGGGAGGCCGAAGAAGGTCCCATTTTTAGTTTTTTTGCTTATATGTCAAAAACTGTGCGTTGTACGATATTTTGTTGTACTACATTATTAAACCTCATAAAATTTTCTACAACTTCGGCCTTGACACTTTTTATCTATCTCCAATCGTTGTCCAGCTATGAGCTTCCAAACATGGTCTATTTTGAAGACGCTTAAATTAGTTTTCCATGCAAAGTCGGTAAAAAAATCTTACAAAGTAAATTTGACCAACTTCTGGTTGTCGTATCATAATGAAACTTTGCAAATGTCTAGAAATCTGATGACAGTTTAATAATCTGGTACCACTGAGCTGATCTGATGATGGAGCCTGGAGGTGTCAAATGAAACTCTTCAATGGCTATTAGTAAACCCGTCGAGTTTGGGCACATTACATTTAAATCGATGAGACTTTTTCATAACACTAGCTGTCGAGGGTCTGATAATGGACCAGGAGGTGCCTACGTCTCATCAATCCGAATGTAATGAGCCTAAACTCGCCGGTTTTACTAATAGCCATTGATGAGTTTCAGTAGACACCTCCTGGCTCCATCATCAGATCAGCTCAGTGGTACCAGATTATTAAACTGTCGTCAGATTTCTAGCCATTTGCAAAGTTTCATTATGATACGACAACCAGAAGTTGGTAAAATTTTATTTGTAAGATTTTTTTACCGACCTTGTATGGAAAACTAATTTAAGCGTCTTCAAAATAGACCATGTTTGGAAGCTTATATCCGAACAACGACTGGAGATAGATAAAAAGTGTCAAGGCCGAAGTTGTAGAAAATTTTATGAGGTTTAATAATGTAGTACAATAAAATATCGTACAACGCACAGTTTTTGACATATAAGCAAAAAACCTAAAAATGGGACCTTCTTCGGCCTCCCCCCCCTCGGGCTCACCTATGAGGGGTGGGGACTTTTAGTATGTTTATCTCCTTACTAGTCCAAACAAAGTCCTTAAGTTAGTTTTTCTGCTTTCGACTTTTCGATCCACATTTCTTCTTTTACTGGACTAATTGTGGATGTCGCAGTAAGATAGAAATACCCGTATCATAATTGTGTTACTAGGGATATAATTATGAGCCGGAACTTAGTAATATGGTTGCAGCTAAAATTCGAAGTGCGGCCACTACCGGAATAGGTATTTCTATATGATGAAATGAACCATGTAATACGAACAAGTCATGGCGCTACGCCGGCCGCTGCCGTGGCATGCTCGCTTCGGTCGCTCGGTTTGCATTGTAATCACTGTTCAAACCTAACCTACTGATGTCGGACTGCCCTAAACTTCGTCCAAAAAATCAAGTTTTCCTTAGACACATTTTGTTTACATCTAACTTACTACACTACACCTACCTAACTTGGTTAACCAACTGTGACTGACTAGTGATTTCGGGCTTTAACCGTGACATATGATTATGTTCCTAGTATGATAGTCATCAATTGATTCCTTAATAACTAAGTTCCGGCTAATAATTATAGACATAGACATACCTTTATTGGTAAACTAGCGGCCAGTCCCGGCTTCGCCCGGATTTGATAATATGCCCTCTATGTTATTCAGGGATAATGTAGCATTCTAATGGTGAAAGAATTATCGAAACCCGTCCAGTAGTTTTTGAGTTTATTCATAACAAACATACAAAAATACAAATCTTTCCTCTTTATAATATTAGTATAGATATATATTTCATTACAGGCCATGTAAAAATAATAAATTAAGGCAACTACTGCTGTTTATAATCTAAAAATTCCTTATAAGAGTAGAAATCCTATATCCCTAGTAACACAATTATGAAACGTCTATTTCTATCTTACTGCGACATGGACACTAGTTTCCAATCGCGTAAAGCGTTGGCATAAAGGCATTCGAGCGACGTCAGTCAAGTGCGTGCGCCAATCCACCCGCGGCGTGGTTTGCAACCAAACTAAGTCATACGCAGATTTGTTTAAAACAAGCGTCCACTTTGCGCTATACAACTAATGTCACTTTTGCGAAGAGCCGTGTTTACATCAGTCTGGTAGGGGCTTTATAGTGTTTTTCCAGGGTCTAAGCTACCTACGTACCAAATTCCTCAATCAGTGTGAAGAGTTGTGAATCACATAAATACAATTGAAATTGATTGAATTGTTTTTTCTACAATTGCATAATATATGTATAATATTATAGTCTACAGAAAAAATGTGTTTTTGCTAGATTCATAAGTATAAAAGATTTCAACGCGCGTTCGACCAACTCGCAAAAAAAGAAAAACAACACCAAAAAAAGCAAAGTTGTAGAGATAGGTTTAAAAATTGATTTAACTATTATAAGTCCAAATCTAAATTGCATTTCTCTATCATGAAATTGTTCCAAAGTTTTAACGGAATGGCATCCAATATAATATCAGTCGATTAACTATGACCATGAAATTTTATTGCACTAAAATGATTTAAATATAGATACATAATATTATTTTAATATCAATGCAATTAATATAAAAACTAAATAAACAAATTTGTGTAACTATGAATGATTGATTAGATTTTGAACCAATTAACACATAATAATTATTTATTGAGCAATAAATAAATATAACCGCCCAATAAAGATCTAAATATTATTAATATGTTATATATTTTTATGACAAAGATTCTACTGACAAGAGTGGCAATGGGCAGGCCACATAGCGCGCAGAGCGGATGGCCGATGGGGTCGAAAAGTGCTCGAGTGGAGACCACGGACTAGCAAACGAAGCGTAGGACGTCCACCCACAAAGTGGACAGACGGCCTTATAAAGGTCGCCGGAAGACGCTGCATTCAGGTCGCTTCCAACCGGTACATATGGAAGTCCAAAGGGGAGGCCTATGTTCAGCAGTGGACGTCCTACGGCTGAGATGATGATGACTGACAAGACGAGCAAATCAGGTGGCCGATGTTAAGCATCATGATGACCCATACAGACACCGCTCAGTGTTTTGAAATATTAAATTACTAGGTGCGCCCAGCGGTTTTACCAGCTGTACTATACGCTGTATAGCTTATATGTGTTATTCCAGAGTCTAAGCAATCTCTATACAAAATTTCAGCTCAATCGGTTCACCGGGGGTTTTACCGGGGGTAGACTTCCTTTGCAGGAGGTCGTCTAGGTGGGTACCCCAACAGTGCCAGTTATTCTACCGCCTGAGCAGTGATGTGCAAACATTACTGTGCTCCGGTAGATGGGCACTGTAGCTAGTGAAATTACTGGGCTAAAGAGTCTTAACATCTTATGACTCTTGAGTGAGAAGCGTTGGTGCAGTGCTCCTAGAATTTAACATAATTGTGAAATCCTAGGTAACACTGTACTGATTATGGGCAGCCGTTATCTCTTAACATCAGGAGAGCGTCTTGCTCGTCTTCTACTTCATCACATAAAAAAAAACCCGTTTAAGCGTGAAAGAGTAATAAACTTTCACGTTAATAATATTACTACAGCTTTTCACGTTTATGATATAACCGGGGGTAGACTTCCTTTGCAGGAGGTCGACTAGGTGGGTACCCCAACAGTGCCAGTTATTCTACCGTCTGAGCAGTGATGTGCAAGCATTACTGTGCACAGGTAGGAGAGCACTGTAACCCAGAATTTTACCTTTGTAAAATCCTCTAGCCCTGTACTAATTATGGGCAGCGTTATCTCTTATCATCAGGAGAGCGTCTTGCTCGTCTTCTTACTTCGTTGTATAAAATCAATTCTTGTAAAGAGTTTGTATAATATACTATTTTAGTCAATTATTTAACGAAAATAGCTAAAACTTGTTTTACATAACAGTTTTTGTACTGGAAATCCGTTAAGTATATAAGCTTAATTAACATTAATTTGCCTTTAAGTATATATGTCATTGGGGTCAAGAACTATAATTATATAACACTATAAACTACTTCTACTAGATACTTCTATGAATAACTACGAGTACATAGTATAAATCAAAGTAGCTTCCTGCTGTCTGTCCCTATATACATATGCTTATATCTTTAAAACTACGCAACGGATTTTGATGCGGTTTTCATTAATAGATAGAGTGATTAAAGAGGAAGGTTTATATGAATAATACATGCATAATATAGTAGAGAACTACAACAGAACAGTATGTTACAGTTTCAAGTCGCCGAGATTACTACAGGGTCTACAACATGACCTAACGACTGCCTCTTACATCACTACGTAGTATAAAATAAAGTTGCTTCCCGCTATGTATGCTTATATCTTTAAAACTACGCAACGGATTTTGATGCGGTTTTCATTAATAGATAGAGTGGTTCAAGAGGAACGTTTATATATGTTTAATACACCCATAATATATGATCTACTAGTATCTTATAAGAAACAGCCGGAACCCACAGTTTTACGCGCCGCGCCGAAACACGATAGCGTCCAGGCGATAAGTTTGCGAGAAACTTGTACGCTGCACTAAAGTTGAGATATTATGTGTTGGATCTCGTCAAGCAGATAATTTATTTTATACATATAATAAATTTATTAACTACTAGCTACGCTCAGCGGTTTTACCCGCTGTACTGTAGTCTATGTGCTATTCCAGGGTCTAAGCTATCTCTATACCAAATCTCAGCTCAATCGGTCCACACGTTTAGGCGTGAAGAATTAGATATGTAGGTAATGTATAACTTTTTAATATTGCTTTTTTATTAAACTTTCAAAATGCAAATGTTTGATCTAAATAATTTAGGTTATATTTCTCATTAATATTTTAATTACGTTTAAATTTAATTTACTTTTCAAAAGAGAATAAGAATTTCTAAGCACATTTCAACATCACAGTTTTTTTTTGCATAAAGGTATTTTTTTTTTCATTTTAAATTCAAATCAAACTACTCTACATTATTATTTTATGTAGTAAAACAAAGTCAATTAATGCCTAGTTACAGCAAAATTGGTTCAGCAGTTATGCATAATATTCCTTTGTACGCAATCGAGGGTAATTTGGGGAAAACCCGATAAAATGGTAAAAAACCGTTGACTCGCACATTTATACGTTGTGTAGAATGATTTTGCACTTAAAATTGTATCTATTTTTAGAACACGCAAAAACAATAACAAATTATAGTTTACCAAACAACAAATTATAGAGTTTAGTTCTGCAGAACTATTTACTTATCCGTCAGGGCACCGAACCGAAGACCGAATTGTCAAAAATGTATGAAATGACGTATTAAGTCTTATCAGAGCGGCCCTAAGTGCTACTTTTGGGTGTAAGTTTTGCGGTCAACGCGGTCAGTCAAATGTATGAAAAAGTCAAGATTGACAACCATGTACAAGATTGACAAACATGTACCAATGACAAAACAAGAAAAGAAATGAAAAATTGCCACGCTTGAGAGATAATCACAGTATATCACTAAAATATTGTCTTACTGACTGTACCTAACGTCTATAAAGTCCAAAGTTCCACACAAAAAGAGTTGTAGGACGAGTTGTGCAATGAAAATAGAATTAATTTTGATTTTCTTCCACTCGTCCTATTTGGGCCGTGGGCTTGTAGGACGATTTGGAAATCATTCCATTTTATATACTAAAAACGAAAAGAGGCCCATTCATACTATTCCTTCATCACTGTATCAACTTGAGACATTTTACGTCATTTCATACATTTTTGACAATTCTATTCCCTGACGAATAAGTGAATAGCCCTACTGTATAAAGCGGAATAAAGACACGAGACAAAAAAATTAACGAATCACACTAATATTATGAATGCGAAAGTTTGTGTGTGTGAGAGAGTGTGATTGTGTGAGAGTGGATGTTTGTTCTAAGTTAGGTATGGCTAGTCATATAAGGACTCACATGAGAACACAAATCGATTAATATTTTAATTTCTAGGGTCGCCGTCATCGAAATCGATGAGGAGGACTATATATGTTTGTTATTTCTTCACGCCTAAACGGTCCACGATTAAGCTGAGATTTGTTAAAAAGATAGCTTATAGCTTAGACCCTTGAATGACACATAGGCTACAGTACAACGGGTAAAACCACTGGGAGCAACTAGTAAATATATATCCCACCAAAAACATTCTGTAAAAAACTAGCCAAGTCTCGATGGAGCTGCTTGTTTATCTCTAAAAAGTAATGAAATCTAGACAAAGTCGTGCCAAGTATAAGGTTCCTTACTGCGATTTCTTTATTATTATAGTTAATGTTGTGTGACTTGGCCGTTGAAGGGTACACAAGGGTACAAAACCAGATGCTCCATGACACTTGGATCGCCTAAACATAAGTATTATTGAAATACGCAGCTTTATTAAGCCTACAATTAACTGGTTATCCAATCAACGTTTTCCAAGTGGAAATTTTCTATCGTGAATGGGTAGCGGACAGATTGGTGCAATAGTGTCATGGAGCACCTGGTATAATACCCTTGTGTACCCTTCAACGGCCAAGTCACACAACATTAACTATAATAATAAAGAAATCGCAGTAAGGAACCTTATACTTGGCACGACTTTGTCTAGATTTCATTACTTTTTAGAGATAAACAAGCAGCTCCATCGAGACTTGGCTAGTTTTTTACAGAATGTTTTTGGTGGGATTTCACTTATTTTTGTAGAAACGCTATATTATAAGGTTATCAGAAATACAAACCATAAGCGCGTTTTAAAATACAGTCAGCGCCATCTAGATACGTGTGCGTTCACTTTTAGTCCAATGCATCATAATATTATACCGGGAAGTGGGCCTAATTAAACTTGCAAGATTTAATTACAGACAGACAGACCGACAGACAGATAGACAGACAGGTGAAAGTAAATAAAAGCTTGTAATAAAGGCGGTATGTCGATCTCTTCTTATAGTTTGGTTGGGCTCTTATTTTAGTTGGCCACGCTAGATATCGCCTGATCATAACTGACGATTTACGACACATATACACACTCACATATACATATACTATGCCTTAAATATATTTTGAATTAATAAGTTGGATATTACACAATTTTAACCATTGACTGCAAATGTAACTTTGTAATCCTATACATTTATATGAGATTACAAAGTTATTTATGCAGATAAATTATCTCGAAAACGAGACCGAAATTGCATGTTTTTTTAGTTTTTCTATGGCTTATACAATAAATTCTAAGTATGTACCAAATTTCAGCTCTCTGAGTTTATGGGAAGTACTAGTTCTATTTTGATGATCATGAGTGAGTGAGTGAATGAATGAGTGTCGAAAATGCGAAACTTTGCTTTCGCTTAACTTCGGAACTTAATGACCTACAGACTTGAAATTTTGGATTTTAAGTATGTAATTATAGCTTACTGGATGACGAAAATTTCTGTGTTCTGGTCTTATCCAGAGGTTCTCAAATAGGGGCCTGAAAATGCGACGAAATGGTTCCTGTAAAGATGGTACGGCAGTGCTTGCTTCGCGCTCGACTTGGCGGGGGCACTACCGTGCCCCCAGATATTAACAAGTAGGTAAAGCGAATCTTTTGTTACAGAGGCCCTTTTGACCTTAAAATTTAAGGCTCCTGTCGAGTCACGCCATTTAAAAATGAGCGGTGGATTGCTAAGAAACTTTTTCGATTTAGTCTTCCGTTTGAAAGATACAATATTCAAGTTTTAAACTTATTTGTTTTTTTTGAGCCCTCTAAAATCTGAACTTAGTATCTTTAAAAATCTGAAAAAAATCAAGAATATGGTTTCAACCATGAACTTTCCAGAAACACTATAGCTGTTAAGATATCTTTATCAGTTTTAAAGATATCGTTGATGAAAGTTAAGGCTGCTATTGCACAGAAATTCTCAAAAAGTAAATTCTATGAATTTATATTTGAAAATGTTTCAAATTGTGCGAGCGAGAGAGCGTCCCGCGGCATAAGCCCACTTAAACTAGGCTGTGGACGTGCATTCTAAATGGATGGTAAAATACCTACTTATATTATTATCCTCATTGACCTGTACAATAATTATTGTATAATATAATTATACACTATTAATGTTACATTTGTTATATATTACCGATTTTTGTATTTTTTATATACAATTTGTAATTTTTGGACGTGTAATTTATTAATTACCAATAAATGATTTATGATTTATTTATTTATGATTTAGTAATTATATTCTGATAAGGCGAAGCAGTCTATAGTTATTATTTAATTATATTCTGGTAAGGATTGATGTTTAAGATTTCCGCGTAGGAAGTAATGTTCCGCATAAGTTAAGTTTTTGAACCATATAAAACAAATATAATGCATTTTTCGCGTGATGATGTCTATATATTGAAAATTGATACTTATACTTCAATTGTAATTTGCCGTAAATAAAGCTTTTTTCTTTGTTTCTTTTTTCAAATGGTCTTGGCGGGGGTTCCTGATGTTCCTAGGTATTCCTAGGCATCAACGTAGCCAGCCATGGACTCAGGGTGGGGCAGAAGTTTAATTTAATATGTAACTAACAACTAAAAAAATTAAAATTCATATAAAAGCGCGAACAGCTTGCCGTGAGCTCCGAGAAAATTATATCCTGACTATGAAGGTGGATATTTTCCTCTATGCTATGAAGTAAGTATCTATGTGCGATCGGCTTATTTCGAGCGCCCAGAAAATAAGAAGTAGGTACCTTTTAGGTCAGAGCCAGGGTGGGGCAAGTGGCCCACTCTGCCCCACCGGCGTTACGCCCATGTTCCTAGGCGAGGTCCGAAGGGTGATGTCAGGTGTTCCGGGGCGTATTTCTGAGGTTATTACCTCGAGAATCGATCCTCAATATTTCTGGGTGTGTTTTCAGTGTAACATGTATGTATGAAGTAGAAATATGGACCAGAGTCTAAATGTTGGGTTGCGTTGATCCTAAATCTTTTTGGGAGGTGTTCCTAGAGGTGTTCCTAAATGTTCCTGGTGTTCAGGATATCATGCCTGTATGCAGTAGAAATATAGACCAGAGTCTAAATGACGTGTTCCTAGAATGATCCTAAATCTTTCTGGGGGGTGTCCTAGAGGTGTTCCTAAATGTTCTTGGGGGTGTTAAGGATAACATACCTGTATGCAGTAGAAATATAGACCAGAGTCTAAATGACGTGTTCCTAGAATGATCCTAAATCTTTCTGGGGGGTGTCCTAGAGGTGTTCCTAAATGTTCTTGGGGGTGTTAAGGATAACATACCTGTATGCAGTAGAAATATAAAGCAGAGTCTAAATGTTGTGTTCCTTAAATGATCCTAAATCTTTCTGGGAGGTGTTCCTAAATGTCCCTGGGGGGTGTTCAGTATATCATACCTGTATGCTGTAGAGATGTGAACCAGCGCCTTCAGCTTTGTGCAAGCCCGGGCTAGCTGACACATCTCCCTGGTGCCTCTCACATTGATCTCCACCGCGGTCTTCAGGGGCTCGTCGAATCTGACGGTCGCTGCCCCGTGGAATATCACTTCAACCTGTCGAAAGATTTGACTGTTGAGGTATGTAAAGATGTGTAACCAAGATAAAAACATTGTAAACACATATTTTAAACAAGTGAAATACTAAAAAATCTTTTTAATAACAAGCTTATATTATTATTACTATCTAGCACCAAAGTACTCGTCAAGACGAATCAATGTTGGCCACCTTCCTGCTCTATCATCAGATCAGATCCATGTCATAATAATATTGCATCGTCATCCGATTTACACATGCATGCCAAATTTTAGCTCAATCAGAAATCGGGAAGTGGATCAAATTAAACTTGCAAGATTTATTTACAGACAGATTGACAACAGGCAGGTGAAAGTAGTAACAAGTGAAATTTTAAAAATACTTTTTAAAAACAAGCTTTAATTATCATTACCATCTTGCATCATATAGTACTCGTCAAGACGAATCAAATGAGCCCAAACTCGATGGGGTTGCGTTGTTTAATGACAGAGTTCCTATGGCCACCTTCCAGCTCCATCATCAGATCAGCTCCATGTCATAATAATATTGCATTGTCATCCGATTTACACACGCATGCAAATTTTCAGCTCAATTGGAAACCGGGAAGTGGGTCAAATCAAACTTGCAAGATTTGATTACAGACAGACAGACAGACAGACAGACAACAGACAGGTGAAAGTAATATAAAGCTTGTAAAAAGCAATCCCTATGAGTTTCTTGCTCGTTCTTTTCATAGAGGTGCCTTGAGAATGAGCGGTATACGGTATAGTATTAAAATAAAATATAAAATTGACTTGCAAAACTGCTCCATTGTAGCCTATTTGAATAAATGAATTTTGAGTTGTGAGTATGAGATGTGATATGACGGAAGGAAAGACTACTCTGCCCCTCAAGCACAGCTGCGTAGACTTGTCTTGCTGTCAAATCAACTGTCATCCCATATATTCACAAAAGTACAATGTATGGGATGACAGATCTACTCTTGAATTTTCGTCGGGATCCCGTGTGTCATGCTTTTTTTTATGTTAGAGACAAACAAGCAAACGGCCCGCCTGATGGTGAGCGGTCACCGTCGCCTATGGACGGACGTCTGCAACACCAGTGGTATTAGAGACGCGTTGTCGGTCCATTAACACCTTCTTTATCCTCCTCTTGAAGAGCCCCATAATGGAGGCTACGGCCACTGAGTGTAGTTTGCTTGTTTTTTCTCAATAAAGGCATTAAAAAACTATATAATTTATATAATTAATTACACCAATTATATTAATGTGAACAAATTAAAATTAAACTATAATCTAATACCATTAAACAACAAGCTAAAAAGGTTAACTTAATAGTGAATATATGATAGGTATTTTAATATCCTTGTATGGTTAACCAGTTTTCATTCAAACACAGATGACGTGCGAAATTAAATCAATATTTTAATATTAACATTGACGATACAACATATTAGACTGAGCATGTTAAAGAATGATGCACGTGTAGTAAGCTCACTCGCTTAGCAAATTATATTCGCTGCGCCCAGCTGTTTTTGCCTATGTGTTATTCCAGGATCTAAGATTACGCTATACCAAATTACAGCTCAATCGAGCCACCCATTTAGGCGTGAAAGAGTAACAAACATTCATCCAGACATCCATACATTCCACGAACCTTCACTTATATAACATTACTAAGATATTACAGTAAAATGCTCGCAAACTATATATACCTATATACCATTACCTCGGTGTAAGTCATTTAAACTAAAAATAAATTATTCAAAATACTTTTAGGAAATTCGGAATAAAAGGTTGCTCTATGTTTTTTTAAGGTTTTCAACAATCTATAAATTATTTACCGAATTTCATTGAAATGGGTTTAGTCGATTTTGAGTGAAAGAAATAACATACATACACACTCATATTTATTATATATATATTTTTAATATTACCATGTTTTTATGTAATCAACGTGTTTTTTACAAGCTAGTGGGCTTACTACGGGTACTTCATTGCTGTTTCAAAGAAGCTAAATCTGGTATTTTCTTATTGTTTGAATTTGAACATGAAGTAGGTATATTATAAGTTACCACTTAAGTTTTGTGAAAAGACCATGTGTCTTTTCAATAGTGGATATTTACATAAAATGGCGGATCGTTCAATAAGATTGGTCATAAAATAAAATAAATTGCTTCGATATTTTTAGATTTTATTCAAATTACTTACTCGTAATTCTAACTGTAAATTTAATTCATATACCTATCTGTAGAATTATTTTAATATTATTTTTATGCAAGATTAAAAATAATGTGGTTTATACCTTAAAAGAACAGGTTATACTTGTATTGTCAGAGTCAAATCACAATTATAGGTTTTGTGCTATATATATATATATATAATATGTTGCAGTAATGTAAAATGCCTTCAAAAATATAACTTGTAAAAAAACCAAGTCTCGCAACTCGCAGATAGCTTCTATATTTATTCCCAAACGAAGTTATAGGGGGTCGAAAATGGTCTGAATTGCTTCCAGAAATGGATGGTACGGCCGTGCCGCTTTTTTATTACTCGACTTGGCGGGGGCACTGCTGTGCCCCCAGATAAGGTAAACATAAATCTTACTAATATTATAAACGTGAAGGTTTGTAACAATGTATGGATGTCTGAATGTGTGTTTCTTACTCTTTCACGCCTTAACGGGTGGACCGATTAAACTGAAATTTAGTAATGGAGATAGCTTAGACCCTGGAATAATATAAAGGCTACAGTGGGTAAAACTGCTGGTTATTCAAACTTATAACACCCCGTTGTTGTTGCGTCGGGGGTTAAAAACATCCATCGACAATCGACATACCTCATTCAAAACTCTGTTCTTGTCTTCTGAGCTCATGCCGAGGTCCAACTGGCCGACGTCTCCTTCTATGATGGCTATCTTCTCGATGAAGTCTGGATTTACTTTTCTTAGTTTGTCGTACAGCTGAAATGTTAACAGAAGTTTTTTTTTTTTTTTTTTTTTAATGTGATGAAGTAGAAGACGAGCAAGACGCTCTCCTGATGTTAAGAGATAACGGCTGCCCATAATCAGAACAGTGTTACCTAGAATTTCACAATTATGTGAAATTCTAGGAGCACTGCACCAACGCTTCTCACTCAAGAGTCATAAGATGTTAAGACTCTTTAGCCCAGTAATTTCACTAGCTACAGTGCCCTCCTACCGGAGCACAGTAATGTTTACACATCACATCACATCACATCATCTGCTCAGGCGGTAAAATAACTGGCACTGTTGGGGTACCCACCTAGACGACCTCCTGCAAAGGAAGTCTACCCCCGGTAAAATTGTAGTTGTAGTAAAATAACCAATTTGTATTTAACAACTAGTGAACCCGCGCGCACGTTGTCACGCTTAATAGATAGAATAGATACTATAATATTATGCGTGTATCACTACATAGTATAAAATAAAGTTGCTTCTGTCTGTCCGTGGGTATGCCTATATCTTTAAAACTTAGCCACGGAATTTTATGCGGTTTTCACTAGTAGATAGAGTGATTCAAGAGAAATGTTTATATGTATAATACTTACGGAATATAGTAGAGAAACACTTATAATTTTCTATTAAGCGCGAAGAAGTGCGCCTGGGTCCACTGATAAAAAATAATACCTTTACTTACCACATCATCGAATTGTTCTTGCAATCGTTTTGCGATTTCTTTGTTTTTCTTTGGTCTGGCTAGCAGGTACAATTTCTTTATGTCTGGACATGACCTGTAACAAAAGTAAGATACTTACTAAGACACTATTTTTGGAACGAAGTTCCTTATCGCGCGTTGTGAAAGGGGGCTAGACGGAAAAAAATCTTACGAAAAGTTGTCACGACACTTTTTGCTATTGTAAGCTGTGCGGCGTGTGCATGTTTCTCTTGCTTGAAAAGTCGTCACTAGAGCCTCAGAAATTTGAATTTGTACGTAACCTGTCTGTCACATATAAAGCAAACGCGGGCAGGAACAAAATGAAAATCGCGACTCGCGACCGCTCCGTCCCGACTAATTTTATTCATAGTTACTTATAAATCGAACTAGTGTATCCATATCCATATCCATATCCATCCATACATACAATAAGAATGGAAATTTCTCCCCATTCATTGTGATCCTTTACTAAGGTGAACTGTGAAAATACGCATATGAACAAAACGACGCGAAAAAGTCGCTTGCGCGATCTAGATCGTAAAACAGTTTGTCAATTTTTCCTAGGGAAACGTAAAATAAAATAATAAAATAAATAATAATCATTTATATCGGACACATCGCCCCTAATTTACATCAAAATTTCGAAGTAAAAGTAATAGAATATAAAGTAAATTCAATTCAAAAAAATCAAAAAGCAAAAAGTGCGACAAACTAAAAATACGCCATCTATCGATGTGGCCATAAACGAAAATTTACCAGAGTAGTTTTATTAGGCTTAATTTGTAAAAAGGTTATTACTTATGTGTGATAAAACGGCACAACCGAATTGTATGCAGTTTTCGCTAAAACGTTGCAAATTTCTCTAATTTGTAAATAGTATTGGTTTTATTTAAATCGGTTTTTAAATAAAAGAGTTATATCTATCTAAAGATTTACTTATCTATTATATAAAATCGTTCGTACACTTTTGTTCTATCAACGCACAGCCCAAACGGCTGGACGGATTGAGCTGAAATTTGGACAGCGTATTCGTAAGAAGATTTCATCGTGCAATAAGAAGCGATTTTTTAAAATTCCCTCAGGAACAGGAATTATTCCTGAAAAACGAATGTATGCAAATCCGTAACCGCTGAACCGATTAAGCCGAAATTTTGTAAAACGATAGTTGGGATTGTGATTAGAAACATCAAATAGTTTTTTTGTCAGAAATTTACTTTTAAGGGGGGTAAAGGGGGGTCGAAGTTTGTATGGAAAATTTAGAACCGCTGACCCTATTGAGCTGAAATTTGGTACAGAGATAGATTGAGTCCTAAAAAATTGAATGGTATACTTTTTATTCCAAAAATCAACCTCTAAGGCGGGATAAAGGAGGTCAAAGTTAGAATAGGAAATCGGTAACCGCTTCTTTGTTTAAGCTGAAATTTAAACCAGCGTGTTCTTTAAGTAACGAAGGCGACGTATAAAAAGGGACTTTTGCAAAATTCTTCCGGGAACGGGAATTATTCCCGAAAAACGTTTGTATGCAAATCCGTAACCGCTGAACCGATTAAGCTGAAATTTTGTAAAACGATTGTTTAGATCGTATTTAGGAACATTATTTTTTTTTTTGACGAAAATTAACATTTAAGGGGGGGTAAAGGGGGGTCGAAATTTGTATGGAAAATTTAAAACCGCTGACCCTATTGAGCTGAAATTTGGTACAGAGGTAGATTGAGTCCTAAAAAATTGTATGGTATACTTTTTATTCCAAAAATCAACCTCTAAGGCGGGATAAAGGAGGTCAAAATTAGAATAGGAAATCGGTAACCGCTTCTTTGTTTAAGCTGAAATTTAAACCAGCGTGTTCTTTAGGTAACGAAGGCGACCTATAAAAAGGGATTTTTGCAAAATTCCTCCGGGAACGGGAATTATTCCCGAAAAATATTTGTATGCAAATCCGTAACCGCTGAACCGATTGAGCTGAAATTTTGTAAAACGTTTGTTTAGATCGTGTTTAGGAACATTAATTTTTTTTTGACGAAAATTAACTTTTAAGGGGGGGTAAAGGGGGGTCGAAATTTGTATGGAAAATTTAAAACCGCTGACCCCATTGAGCTGAAATTTGGTACAGTGGGAGATTGAGTCCTAAAAAATGATATGGGATACTTTTTATCCCAAAAATCAACCTTGAAGGGGGAAGAGGGGGGGGGGGTAGAAGTTTGAGTAGAAAATCAGTAACCGGCCATCTTTTAAAGCTCAAATTTGAACAGCGTATTTTTTATGTAACGTAGATGACCGATAAAAAGGGATTTTGCAAAATTTCCACGGGAACGGGAATTAATTCTAAAAAACGTTTGTATCCAAATCTGTAACCGCTGAACTGATTGAGCTGATATTTTGTAAAACGATTGTCTGAAGTGTGTTTAGGAACATTGAATAGTTTTTATGTCAGAAATTAACTTTTAAGGGGGGTAAAGGGGGGGTCAAAGTTTGTATGGGAAATTTAGAACCGCTGACCCTATTGAGCTTAAATTTGGTACAGCGGTAGATCTAATCCTAAAAAATGATATGCAATACTTTTTTCCCAGAAATCAACTTTTAAGGGAAAAAAGGGGGGTGCAAGTTTGTGTAAAAAATCGTTAGCCGCTTCTTTGTTTTTGCTGAAATTTGGACAGCGTGTTCTTAGTTACATAAACTAAGACGACCGATAAAAAGGGATTTTGTGAAATTCTTACAGGAACGGGAATTATTCCCAAAAAACTTTTGTGTGCAAATCCGTAACCGCTAAACCAATTAAGCTGAAATTTTGTAAAATGATGGTTTGAGTTTTGTTAAGGAAATTTTTAATAGTTTTTATATCAGAAATTAACTTATAAGGGGGGGTCAAAGTTTGTATGGGAAATTTAGAACCGCTGCGCTGACCCTATTCAGCTTAAATTAATTTAGTGCAGAGGTTGATTGAGTCCTAAAAAATGGGATACTTTTTATCCCAGAAATCTACATTAAAGAGGAGGAAAGGGGGGGGGGGGGGGGGGTGCAAGTTTGCGTAAGAAATCGTTAACCGCTTCTTTATTTGAGCTGAAATTTGGATAGCGTGTTTTTAGGTGGTTTTGGCGACTCACGAGAAGGGCTTTTGCTAAATTCCCACTGGAACGGGATTTATTTACAAAAAACAATTGTATGCAAATCCGTAACAACTAAACCGATAGAATCGAAATTTTGTAAAATCATGGTTTGAGTTGTGTTTAGGAACATTAAATATTTATTTTGACAGAAATTAATGGGAAATTTAGAACCGCTGACCCTATTGCACTTAAATTTGATACAAAGGTAGATTAAGTCTTAAAAAAAGATATGGGATACTTTTTATCCCAGAAATCAACCTTTGAGGGGAGGAAAGAGGGATCCAGTTTGTGTAGGAAAGGTAACCGCTTCTTCGTTTTAGCTAAAATTTGGACAACGTATTCTTTATGTAACGTAGGCGACCGATAAGAAGGGATTTTGTGAAATTCTCACCAGAACAGGAATTTTTTCACAAAAACGTTTGCATGGAAATTAGTAACCGCTGAACCGAAAATGAGCTGATATTTTGTTAAGTTCTGTTAATGAATAGTTTTTTTATGTCAGAAATTAACTTTAAGGAGACTAAGTATTAAAGGAGGGGGAAGGAGGATCAGAGATTTAATGGGAATTCAGGAACCATGGAATTGATTTGAGTCGCGGGAAGGATGGTGTGAGAAATTAGTAACGAATAATAATTTAGCTGATGTACATTACAGTAGAGATAAGTTAAAGAGTTACCGGGAAAGGACCACAAATAGTTTTAATTCCTGAAAAGAGGCGTGAAAATTTATGAAGGCGATAAACTACCGCTCAACTGAGATAATTTGACCTCTGGGAAAGGACATAGGATTGGTTTCTACGGTAGCGAACAAAACTGCATAGAAATACCCAACCCGATATTCTTCGCTACCCACAGCGGGAGCAAATAATATATAGCCATGCCTTATTTTACGCTTACAAAGTCACGGGGATGGAAATACTATCATAGTGAACATAGCAGCACCAAATTCGCTTTATTAATTGACTCTCACGCGCAACGAAGTGCGCGCGGGTCAGCTAGTTATTATAATATAATTAAAGTAATGAATGCGAGTGTGGCCTCCGTCTGACCTAGCCGACCGTAGTTTTCCTGTATCTTCATGTCTAGTACCTATAATACGTTTTTTTAGCTGTTTAACTAGCACAAAAGATGCCTATTTTTTTATTGAAGCATAATGCTCACATGGGCTAAGCCCGAGCCTTTTTATAGGCGTGCACGAAGACAAAAAAGTCCAACGCGCAGAGGCCCTTTTGAGCTTTTAATATTGTTAATGGGTGACACTTATTGGAGTCTATCTGTGAGTCCATCTATAATACAAAATGGGTTCAAAGACTGTCTCCGTCAAGTGACAGGACTATTGCTAATTAATATAAAAAATAGTAAATCTACATAAAATATAATTGGTTGACAACGTAATTTTGTAAACTCTGTTGAACAATTTTTTAATTTGGAATTCTGATATTTCAAAAAGCAATTCCATTATCTTTATGGTATCTATAGGTATATGTGTTAATTAAAATTTTATTGTGCGTCCGAAATAGCAAAGATTCTTTGCAACAATACCATCGTAAAATACTTGATGGAAGCTTAAGTATATTAGGTAAACATAAATAATTTTAAAAATATATTATTTTTTTAATTAAAAAAATACCTACTCAATGTGACACATTTTTTGTTTACGCCGAGACCAAAAAAAGGTAATTTAAACAACAATGAAATAATAAATAAATAATTGGGGTTTATACTCCGACAGAATAGGTTACCCTTCTTACACTGTCAGACTCAAATCACAATTATAGGTTGTGTGGCCAACCTATATGTTGCAGTTTGAGGTCGCCCAGAGAGAGAGAGAGAGGCAGTCGTCAGGTCATGTTGCAGGACTGTAGTAATCTCGGCGACCTGAAACTGCAACATATAGGTTTTCCACACAACCTATTAATTGTGATGACTCTAGCAGTAGTTGTTGGTGTAAGTAACCTGTTCTGTTGGAATATAAACCCCAATTATTACACACTAGCTACGCACAGCGGTTTTACCCGCAGTACTTATGAAGCCTATGTGTTATTGCAGGGTCTAAGCTATCTCTATACAAAATTTCAGCTTAATCGGTCCACCCGTTTCGGCGTGAAAGAGTAACAAACATCATGACATCCAGACATCCATTCTTACAAACTTTCACGTTTATAATATTAAGTAAGATTATTATAACTTTATTCACGTATTTTTCCATAATTATAGTTGTACCTAATTATTCCAAAATTAGACGATATCTATTCAGAGTTGATTCTCAATATGTTTGATGATGTACATTTATTGAATACTAATCGGTGGCCACCCATTGTTGAGATATTTTTTACAATGACAACAGTAAATTAGGCGCCCGATGGTAAAAAATAATAATCCAACAGGACAGGTTGCCCTACTTACACTGTCAGAGTGAAATCACAATTTATAGGTTGTGTGGCCAACCTATATGTTGCAGTTTCAGGTCGCCGAGATTACTACAGGGCCTACAGCATGACCTACATATATATCTTATAGGAAACAGCCGAGACCCATAGAATGATGGTAAGCATCATGATTGTCCATACAGACACAGTGTCACCCAGTGTTTCATCATCATCAGCCTACGTTCGTCCACTGCTGGACATAGGCCTCCCCATGGCACGCCACTCAACTCGGTCCTCCGTCTTCCTCCTCCACCCGCTCCCAGCGACTTTCAGGATATCATCGGCCCATCTTGCCCAAGGACGCCCTACACTACGTTTGCCGAGACGCGGTCTCCACTCTAGAACACGTCTACCCCATCGGTTATCGGTTCTACGTCAAATGTGACCAGCCCATTGCCACTTCAGTTTGCTAATCCTTTCGGCTATGTCGGGGAATGTTACTTTGATTCTCTGCCAAATCACCTCATTTCAAAGACGAATGCCTTAAATATTAAATTTAGTCTAATTTGTTAGATCATCTGTATGTAGCCTTCACTGGCGTAAGAATTCTGCTTTCTATGCCCCAAGAACAAAGTGCCATCTCTGACACGCGGTCATAAAAGGAACTAACATTTTTCACTGCATATCTTCTTCAGAATATCCTAACACATAGACATTAGCGCTCCGTCCAAGTTGATTGATATAGTAGCTAGTTGACAGAGTGGGTTAGTATGAATTTGCGTGTCGTTTGTCTAACTTTGGGAACATTGTGTTTAATACACAAGTGCAATATAAAAGTGGATGAGTTACTCACATCGTCATACGCTCGCTTACTCCGTGATTGGAATAGATATAGTGCATGTTGTAATGTGTCGTAGCATTCTTTTACTCGCAAGTTTTGTAATATAACATAGGTTCGTTTTAGTACCTATAGGTATTTTTACTAGCTTTTATTTACTTTCACCTGTTTATTGTCTGACTGTAATCAAATCTTGCAAAATAAATTTGTTCCTCTTCTCGGTTTCCGATGCAGCTGAAATTTTGCATGCATGTATAAATCGGATGACAATGCAATATTATTATGACATGGAGCTGATTCGATGATTGAGCAGGAAGTTGGCCATAGGAACTCCGTAATATAACGACGCAACCCCATCGAGTTTGGGTTCATTTGATTCGTCCTAACGATTACTTTATGGTGCTAGATGGTAACACGCTACTCCAGGAGTCAGAGCGCCAACTATATTTAAGTGGTCATCATCATCATCATCAGCCTATGTTCGTCCACTGCTGGACATAGGCCTCCCCGCAGGCACGCCACTCAACTCGGTCCTCCGTCTTTCTCCTCCAACCACTCCCAGCGACCCTCCGGATATCATCACCCCATCTCGCCCAAGGACGCCCTACACTACGTTTGCCGAGACGTGGTCTCCACTCTAGAACACGTCTACCCCATCGGTTATCGGTTCTGCGGCAAATGTGACCAACCCATTGCCACTTCAGCTTGCTAATCCTTTCGGCTATGTCGGTAATTTAAGTGGTATATTTTTGTAATGCTTGAATAAATAATTTTTGAATTTTGACATTTTGAATAATAATAAAAAGCTTGTTTCTTAAAAAATCACTTGTTATCCATTATAGGTTTGCCTTTGACAACGATCTCACGTGATATTTAGCGACGATGCGACCGTAGATGGTAGCAAACTAAACTAGAAAGCGGGATAACCTCTCCTTCCATTACTGTGCTCCGGTAGAAGGGCACTGTAGCTAGTGAAATTACTGGGCTAAAGAGTACAGTGCCCTCCTACCTGTGCACAGTAATGTTTGCACATCACTGCTCAGGTGGTAGAATATAACTGGCACAGGCTGGCCCGGAGAAGTCTTTTAACATCTTATCATCATCATCATCTCAGCCATACGACGTTCACTGCTGAACATATGCCTCCCCTTTGCACTTCCACATCCACATGTACCGGTTGGAAGCGACCTGCATCCAGCGTCTTCCGGCGACCTTTATAAGGTCGTCTGTCCACCTTGTGGGTGGACGTCCTGCGCTTGCTAGTCCGTGGTCTCCACTCGTGTACTTTTCGACCCCATCGGCCATCCGCTCTCCGTGCTATGTGGCCTGCCCATTGCCACTTCAGCTTGCTAATCCGCTGGGCTATGTCGATGACTTTAGTTCGCCTACGGATCTCTTCATTCACGTAGAAACCCTGAGCATAGCCCTTTCTATAGCTCGCTGTGCGACTTTGAACAACATAATTTTTAACATCTTATGACTCTTGAGTAAGAAGCGTCGGCGCAGTGAACCTAGAATTTTACCTCATTGTGAAATCCTAGCACTGTACTGATAATGGGCAGTGTTATCTCTTACCATCAGGAGAGCGTCTTGTATTCGTAATTTGCTTCCGAGCTGACCACAACCTTCAATCTATGTATTATTCAGCTTTGTATAACTATCTGTATGTGTACACACATTTTATGAATATTAATTTGCAACTCTTCGTAATATAGAATTATCCAGCGGGGCTAAGATGCGCAAGACGATAAGACATTTCTCTTCATCACTACATATTACTATCTAAATATATAAAAGACAAGTGAATTAAATTAAAAAAGTAAAAAAAACCCCAACGCAATATGTAATTTATAATTTTGTAGTGGCGGCCATCTTGGATTTTAAATTTATTATAGCGCGCTGTATTCTACTCGTTAAGCCCTTTCATTTGATACCCATATTGAGGGGGTCGTGGAAGAAAAAAGTAATCCGCCATTTTGTAGCGGCGGCCATCTTGGACCGATTTCCACCAAACATGGCTAAGAACACTCTCGACTAACTCTACTTTTAAACAAAAAAAACTAAATCAAAATCTGTTCATCCGTTCGGGAGCTACGATGCCACAGACAGACATACACACAATAAGATTATCCTACATATAGGTTGGCCAACCAATAAGGTTGATAAACATTGTAATAAGGGTAACCTGTTCTGTTGGAGTATAAACCCCAATTATTTTAAATTTCATAACCCGTGGTCAAAAACCGCAAAAGAAATTTGAATCAATCAATGTACGTATTGAAAGTACGTTGAACTTGGTTGAATTGAACAAATTAAATAAACTATAGATATAACATAATATGTATATATTAGGGTAGATGCCGCGAGTTTACCATCCGAGTAGTAATTTGGAAATTGCATGTCAAATAAATTTTACAAAAGTGCACACATTTATTATTTTTTAAGAGCTTTATATGCACATACTCGTATTTTGTGCAATAAGAGCATTTTGTGTATTAAGAGTGAATAGGTTCTTACTGAACAAGCGTGCTACAACTCGACTGCATCGTCACTTACCAACAGGTGAGATTGCGATAAAACGCTTGTTTAGTCTGCTATAAAAAAAAATCTGTTACTTAATTTACCAGTATAAAAATAATGGAATGCTCCAGCCCCAGGCACTGTCTGTCTTTGCTTTTGAAGCCATTAGCCATTTTCCGAAGTTTTAAGCAGGGATATTTAAAAAAAAATATTATCTTTACCAAGAAGTACTTTCAAAAGTTAATTCTACGCATTTGTATTTCAAAATTCGTCAAATCTTGCAGTGCAGTTGCACCTTATGTCTCAGGCGGCATCTAATCCGGTAAAGATCATTGTTAATAATCAAATTACAAGGAAAATATGTTGCATCAAGTATTCTTACAACGCGAAACCAAATCAGTCCACTGTGCTGTCATTCAGATTTATATCGGGGGTATTCACCTTACAGAATTTGTTTAACGGCACTTTTAACCTACGAAGCCTACTTTCTAACTATGAAAGGAATGTTGGGTCCAAAAAAATCATTAGTCCGCATTTTTAATAATAACCACCGGGGTCGACTTCCTTTGCAGGAGGTCGACTAGGTGGGTCCAACAGTGCCAGTTATTCTACCGCCTGAGCGATGTGCAAACATTACTGTGCACAGGTAGGAGGGCACTGTAGCTAGTTAAATTACTGGGCTGAAGAGTCTTAACGTCTTATGACTCTTAAGTAAGAAGCGTTGGCGCAGTGCACCCAGAATTTTACTAATAAGTACTAATTATGGAGAGGGTCTTGCTCGTCTTTTTAGTTTTATAAAAAAAAATTTTTTTGAGAGGTATTTTTTGGTTTGTGAATCAAATTAAAATAAAAAATAACTCAACCAAAAGTTTAGGAAAATTCCTTAACATTGGTTCAAATGGCACGACATTGGCTCAATAAATAAGTAAACAATATATAATATAAACATATTTGCACAACTAATATATTATAATTTATGTATTTATTGAATTTAACTGATTTTAAGCGGATTTAATATATTGGTTTAACTATTTAAGCTGCTTTTAACTAATTAGTTTTGTCTTTTAAAAATTTAAATATACCAGTTTTACAGGGTTAGTAGTAATTTAAATAGTTGTTAAGAGCGTATATATCGAGTGACGCAATCTGGCTGGCACTATTTGACAATTTTTGAAATATAAATTTTTAGAATTAATTTATTGAAAATTCCTCAAGATCAGCCCTTCATAATATTATTGCACACATTTTAAAAGTGTTTTCAGTTTGATATATTAAAAATGGCATGATGAGATATTTTTTTTTCCTCTTGCTATTCTATAATAAATCAAACTAAAAACACTTTTTAAATATGTGAAGTAATACTATGCAGGGCTGATCTTGAGGAATTTTCAATAAATTAATTCTATAAATTTATATTTTAAAATTTGTCAAATAGCGCGAGCGAGAGAGCGTCGCTCGATATATACGCTCTTAAAATTTATCAGTGTTTTTCTACTATATTATGGATGTATTACACATATAAACCTTCCTGTTGAAACATTCTATCTATTAATGAAAACCGCATCAAAATCCGTTGAGTAGTTTTAAAGATATAAGCGTATATAGGGACAGACAGTGGGAAGCGACTTTGTTTTTATACTATGTAGTTAAGAGATTATTTTCTTGCTCTATCTTATGCCTCTATATATAATAACTAGCTTATGCTCGCGGCTTTGCCCGCATGGCGCAATCCTTTCTTAGCGAAGGTCTACGTCAAAAACCTACCTATATTCCAAATTTTAACCGCATCCTTCCAGTGATTTGAGGTGTGCGATGATAGATCAGTCAATCAGTCACTCTTTCCTTTTATATATTTGGATTATGTATATGACATATACATTTTAAATATATTATGTATATACCAGATATAATATGCAGATTGATTTAATTTATGATTTCTCTATAGATAACTTTATATTAGGTATATAAAAAACGGATACTAAAACTATATTAAAATGCTTTTAGTTTATATTACTTTAAGTTTTTGCTCTTAACTTTTTATTACTACTTATTTACCTCGATGTATTTACATATATTATTATGATGTTATGTACCTACTGTATACAATAGTTCACATTTTTATGACCTTTTCGAGGCCAAAAATATTGTTTATAAATTGTTTTTCCTTGAGTTAGGTTCGTGCGGAAAGAGATGAATATTTTCTATGTGATGAGAAATCGGATAAATTTGGATACTTCTTGTGTTTCATTTTCTAAGTAGTTATATTAGTTGTACATATATTTATTTTATTATTCAGCACAACGCTAGGACTAACTTAATGCTTAAGTAGCATTTTCTACCAGTTGCCCTGTAACTGGAGAAAAACGTATTGGACAATGGGAGGAGTGCAGACAATGTTAGGGAAATGAAGCAATCTTAAGAGCGTAAGTATCGAGTGATGCTCTCTCGATCGCATTAAAAAATGGCATGGTAAGCAATAATGAAAAAAATGTTAAGCTATTGCATAGCTTCTATCGCGGGCCTTGAGCGTGGGGACCGAATCCAGAAATTCCGTAACGAAAAAACCTAACACCCCCCACTCCGACCGGCACAGCGGTGATACTTTTTAGTTTTTCCATCTCTTTTGTTTTTTTATCGGTCACCACGCTCAAAGTGTAACTTGAATTAATATCAAAGAAAAAAAACAAAGGAAAAAAAATACTGCATTAATAAAAAAAAAAAATAATTATAATTGCATAAGTTGATAAAAAATGCTATGCTAGCTTTACCGCGGCAGTCTCCGAGTGCTACAAGTCTTTTTTTTTTAAATCTCATTACGCCATTCTTTAATACCTATGTATATCAAACTGAAAACTCTTTTAAAATGTGTGCAATAATATTATGCAGGGCTGATGTTGAGGAATTTTCAATAAATTAATTCTATGAATTTATATTTTAAAATTTGTCAATTAGTACGAGCGAGAGAGCGTCACTCGATATATACGCTCTTAAAACTAACATATAGTTTTAAATTAGTAGTAGTAGGTATTCAAGTGGACGCGCGCACTTTGTAGCGCCTAACAGTAAATGACCAGTGTTTCTCTACTATATTATGCATGTATTAAACATATAAAAACCTTCCTATTGAATCACTCTATCTATAAAAAAGCCGCATCAAAAAAACATTGCGTAGTTTTAAAAGCAGAAGATCTTAGCATTATATTATACAGGGTCTTTGGTTATTCAGTACATTGTATAGGACCTTATTGGGGAGGTCATTGGCCACGTTTTGAGCGCAATATATATAATGTTCCGCGGAAATTTACGGTTTTTGAGTTATTAATTTTTTTCCAAAATTCGAGGAGACAATTTTAAAAAATCATGAAAAAATAGTTATGTATAATTATTAATTTATTATTGTCTTATGACGTAGACATAATATCAAAATATATTATTTTAATTAATCAAATTCAATCTACTACTGAATAACCAAAGACCCTGTGCCCTGTATCTAGAGACAGACAAAGGACAGCGACTTTGATTCATACTATGCAGTGATATAATATTATTATATTTTCAATGTCTAAGGCTGAACTCTTTTTGAACAGATTAAATATGTACATATATACATAGTATGTATGTTTGTATTAACCTACGCACGTCCGAGTGCGCACGAAAAATACATACAAATATTTATTTTACGTAAAATATTGTAAATTTGGTGGGAAATGGAAAATTTGAACAAAACGACAGCGTAGAGTCGATTTAAAGAACCTCTTGTGTGAAATCTCAATGTTGTGAGACTCGAAATAAATTCGTAATATTTAAGTCGGAAACACATTATTAAAACGCGACGTGACCCCACGCGACGTCACCCGTCCGGATTGGGTGGCGTGTGGTCACGTGACGCCACGGACCAATCCGGACGGGTGTTGTGACGTCACGGACAAATCAGAACGAGTGTCGTCGCGTGGCGTCGCGTCGCGTTTTAATAATGTGTTTCCGGCTTTACTTTTTAAAAATGTTTCTCGGTACCTAAAGCTCAATATTTTTTTAGTATTCCCCCTTTTTAATATATAGGTTGATTTATACTTTGGAAATAGAATTTCACGAAGGACGTTCCGCAGAATTTGGCAGAACTAATTTTATTATAATCGAGTATTTCTGAACTTCATATACTAAATATGTATTTTTTTACTAAATATGTTTTAATGGGAAATTATGAGAAAAGATTCCAATGAATTGTGCCAGTCCTCTATTAAACTCTGTTAGAACATAAGTGAAAAGGCATCATTAAAGATGGGCAATGGACATACCATTCTATCCACGCACAATGTCCTGTTCGCGCCGACCTTGATTGCGCAAGAGTTGCGTTATTGTAGTACTACAGTAACGGTAACGATTAAACTGTATTTTATATTAGGTGTTCGATGGTTAATCGGACATAGTTTGTCGGGGACTATTTGTGTTATGTTGAGGAAGTCAATAATATTATTTTGCTAAATTTTTAATTTCTTTTAGTTTGAAAGACTGTTTTGCGTACCTAGCTAGTGAAGTTACTGAGAAGCAGTGCACTTAGAATTCTAGAATTTGATATCATTGCAAAATCTTGGGTAGCTTGGGTATTTGATATCATTGTTAAATTTTGGGTTTCTTGGCACTTAATGGGGGCAGCGTTATCTCTTACCATCAGGAGAGCGTTTTGCTCGTCTTCTTACTTCGTTGTATAATAACAAGTGAAAACCCAGTAATAATAAAGCCCAGTAATTTCACTAGCTACAGTGCCCTTCTACCTGTGCACAGTAATGTTTGCACATCACTGCTCAGGTGGTAGAATAACTGGCACTGTTGAGGTACCCTAGTCAACCTCCTGCAGAGGAAGTCTACCCCCGGTAAACTAACTAATAAATTGACTAATTTGACGTCCGAAAGAAGACTTCCTTCACCTTGAGTGTCGAACGGCTGGAGTCTCGCCACAAAACTAATTTTAATTCTTTCGTGGTGAGAGTGCCGACCAGCCATCTGCCGACCTTCATGAAGGAAGACTTCTGGCCGCAGGGAGTCGTGTTTCGGCTTCGAGGTCGACTTCCTGCTGACTCTGCGCGCCTAGTGTCACCTAGTTTTAAGTTATAATTTTAATTATGTCTATAAGTTATTATATTTTGATATGGGTCTCTGGTACATTGCCATTGTTGGCAGTGTACTATTGCCTGAAATAAATGGATTTATTTATTGAAGTCGGTTACGCGTCACGGTTACGCGTCACATTTTTCAGTTACGCGCCGTCTTTTGTTTCTTGCCCCTACCACGGTTGGTTCAGACAAAGAGTACTTTCACTTTCTCCAATGAACATGAATTTAAAAAAATTATAAATTTAAAATTTAAATTTAATTTAATTAAAGAAGTTTCACTTCTTACGTGTGTAAACTAGTACACGCACAAATTTTTTTATATATCGCAGATGATAGTATACCTCAGCAGTTTATCCACAACGAGTTTCCCCAAGAAGCCAGTGCCACCTGTCAGTAAGACCGTGGTGCCAGTGAAGAACTTCTGTATGTTGGACTCGCCGAGCATTTCCATTTCGTCCTTCATGTCGTTGAACGTTATATCGCCACCTTGCCGCGGTTCTGTTACCCTGGTAGTTAGTTCCACCATCTGTGGACAAAGGTAATAAATTATTAGTAACAAATTTAAAATTTATTTTGCAGGATATCATCACACAGTGCCATCTTTTTTAGGCTTCCGTAGTCAACAAGGAAGCCTTATACATAGTTTCGCTTTGTCTATCCGTCCGTCCGTCTGTCCGCGGTTTTGCGGAGAAACCATAAGTCCTAAAATGTTGAAATTTTGCACATTGGAGGGAAATGATCAGGGTCAGGATGGGAACGGTACAAAAAAATAAATAATTTTGGGTACCTCCCATACACATAAGATTGGGATACGTTTTTTACAAGCTTTATATTACTTTCACCTGTCTGTTGTCTGTCTGTCTGTCTGTCTGTCTGTCTGTCTGTCTGTCTGTCTGTAATCAAATCTTGCAAGTTTAATTTGACCCACTTCCCGGTTTCCAATTGAGCTGAAAATTTGCATGCGTGTATAAATCGGATGACAATGCAATATTTTTATGACATCGAGCTGATCTGATGATGGAGCTGGAAGGTGGCCAAAGGAACTCCGTCATAAAACAACGCAACCCCATCGAGTTTGGGCTCATTTGATTCGTCTTGACGAGTACTTTATGATGCAAGATGATAACAATAATTAAAGCTTGTTTTTAAAAAGTATTTTTTAAATTTCACTTGTTTTTCTTGCTGAACCCATCATGCATCGTTGAGAGGTATTCTAAAATGAAGGATGGGTTTAATGAAAGAAACTTTTTGATTTAGCGTTCCGTTTGAAATATATTCAAGTTTAAAAGTTTCACCCTTTAACCACGATCTCGCTTGATGTTGGCGGCGATGCGGCCGTAGATGGTAGGAGACTTAACCTAGAAGACGGGATAAATCTACTGGCTTCACTGAACATCATGCCGGAACACGGTCACAATGACCGCTTGGAGACGGAGAATGTAGAGAAAGAAGCGAGGCCTTAGTCAAGTTAGTCTTTTACAAGCTATGTTTTTAATGGTACGAGTATTTCACCTATTATAAGATAAATAATTATGCGACAGATACTTATTATTTATATAACGGTCTTTTATAGAGAAAGTAAATTAGCGAAGTCTCGCTCTTCTTCCTTATTCTATCATTTTATTTTTATATTAGCAATTTGTTTGATTATTTTCCGAAATGAATGATTTAAAGAACAAAACTAGAATTTTGCGAGTAAACTCATGTTAATTCGCAAGTCTACCAAAAGCATTTAATATCTACTTGTACCAGTACGTTCAAAAACCAGTTTGAGCACCGAAACTGGGTTAAAGTCAATATTGGATATGTACTTAAATTCGTACAGTACTCAGTACAACCACAAACACAATAAACCTTGTAGAGGTAACATAAGGTAAATATAGTGTAACCAGTAATCAGATTTACCTTTTGACTTTTAACCAAAACCATAACCAAGGACAATCTGTACATTTTTACATGCTTTTATTTACTTTCACCTGTCTGTTGTTTGTCTGTCTGTTATCAAATTTTGCAAGTTTAATTTGATACACTTCCCGGTTTCTGATTGAGCTGAAATGTTGCATGCATGTATAAATCGGATGACAATGCAATTTATTATGACATGGAGCTGATCTGATGATGGAGCTGGAAGGTGCCAACAAAAACTGTTATTAAACGACGCAACTCCATCGAATTTAGGCTCATTTGATTCGTCTTGACGCGGACTTTGGTGTTAGATGGTAACAAGTGAAATTAAAAAAAAACTTTTTGAAAACAAGCTTTTATTATTATTACCATCTAGTATCATAAGGTACGAGTACTCATTTCTGATGCGATCCTTTAGAGAGACGCCGAGCATAGCCCGCTCCATAGCTCGCTGAGCAACTTTAAACTCGTGAACCAATCTAACCGTAATTGTCCACGTTTCGGCTCCGTATGTCATTACAGGTAAGACGCATTGGTTGAAGACTTTAATCTTCAGACACTGTGGTATACGTGACGAGAAGAGTCGACGAAGTTTTCCAAATGGAGCCCATCCCAGCTGAATCCTTCGAATAGCCTCCCTCTCGAAGTTGTATTAGTAAGGTTACTATGTTTCATCTACCAAGGTAGATTGTACCAGCGTTTATTTAACTTAGCTATGACATCATTGTGAGTACATAATATGTACACCATCTCATCCGCAATTGTCACTTCTTGACTACATCATCTACTATTTCTAGAGTAGAATCGTTAAATAGGTATGTATCTATTTATTTACCAGGTTTTTCAACCCCTGACGCAAAAACGACGTGAGTGTGTGTGTGTGTGTGTGTGTGTGTGTGTGTGTGTGTGTGTGTGTGTGTGTGTGTGTGTGTGTGTGTGTGTTATTTTTTTTTTTGTTTGAAAGTAGAGTTAGTCGAGAGTGTTCTTAGCCATGTTTGGTAGAAATCTGTCCAAGATAGCCGCCGTTACAAAATGGCGGATTCCTTTTTTTCTCCACGACCCCGTCAATATGGGTATCAAATGAAAGGGCTTAACTATTAGAATACAACGCAAGATTTCCTACACAAAAATTCTTTCGGCGCGGTCGATGCGGATCGATGTGCGAGCACTACAAAGAAGCCAATAGGCTCTCATGTTATGTTTTAATTTGGGACCTCCATTTAATTCTGACCTTCAACGCCCTACATGGTGTTGTGGTGAAATTCAAGGTATTTTACGTAGTACAAGGTTAAAAATGCAAAAAGAAAATATGAGATTTAAAGTCGTATACATTTTTGGAAGCTTTGTCTTGTATTTCAATCACTACATAGTAGGTATAAAATAAAGTTGCTTCCCACGTCTTTCTGTCTCTATGTATGCTTATATCTTTAAAAATACGCAACGGATTTTGATGCGGTTTTCATTAATAGATAGAGTGATTCAAGAGGAAGGTTTATATGTATAATACATGCGAATATAGTAGAGAAACACTGATATAAAATTATTATCTAATATTAAACGCGACAAAGTGCGCGCGTGTCCACTAATTTAATATATTAAAAAAACTATTTACCAACCTATACCTATTATACTTTTTTATGTACCTTAATGCTGTAATTTGTCGTAAATAAAACTTTTTCTTTCTTTATATCTGGCTCTTTTTCATAACCAAAGGCGAGTCGTACTTACGTTTAAATTCATATACCTATATATCTTCAAAACTACTGAACCGATTTTGATGATCTTAATCTGTGTCCTAAATACTCGTATTACATAACAAATAATATATAAGTACCTAAATTAGAAATAATGGTTAAAATCAGACGTATTTGACTATTATAACATAGCGTCGAAAAAACCGCAGTTTCGTCTTGACGAGTGCTTTGATGCTATATGGTAATAATAATAAAAGCTTGTTTTTGAAAAGATTTTTTTAAATTTCACTTGTTAATAGTGTAGTAACAGTAAACTAAGTCATTTTTTAACCAATATCTATTAGTTAAATTAATATTCAAACAGGTCAAAAAATAACCGTTAATAAGGTGCTTGAACTTTGTCATAGACGCGAGGTTTATGCCAAATCCGGTTAAATTTAACAACTTACAAATGATGGGTAAATTCCATGGCAGCATAACCTATTCAACTTGTTTTATTACCATAACTCTATGGGTTTCCGCAGAACACATAATAAGTGGGGCGTGCGACGTTTGGTATAAATTTTCTGGTATAATTTGTTTTGGTATAATTTTAACTTAGCTCTATTACATGTATAGTATGTAGGTTACTAACTGCAAATAAAATTTATAGCGAAATAAAAATACCTTGCACAGCGGTTTTATTAACTAAAATATTTATTTATATTTTATTTTATTTGTTAACTTAAAAGTAGCTTATGTGTTATTCCAAGAATTAATCTTATCTTCTCCTATACAAAATTTCAGTTCAATTGGTTTTATTTAAGGTGAGAAGATGTAACAAACACTGCATACACATATTTACATTTTCAATATTGGTAGGATACGTTAGACTCTAGCAACGAACATGATCACCAAAACGAAATTGATCACCAAAACATCATATTCTGATTCAATACAAAATAAAATTATATAAATACTATAACGACAGGACAGGACAGGACCAGCTGGAGGCTCTTATTGTCGGAGGCCAAAACTCACTTTGAGTTCTCGCGCCAATCTAGTAGTAGTAGTAATACTATAACGATGCAAATAAAGACCTGTTCAAACTTGGGTGATAATCATTACCGCCTGGAGCAGCAAAACAAAACTGCAGAGACCATACCCAATATATTTCCAAGCAATTTTGTGAGTATCGCTGAGGTTTGAACAAGTTTTAATTTTTAATATAATATATAGGTACCAAATATAATTTTTACCTATATCTAAGTTTGATTTTAGAGGATGAGGTTCGCTACGTAAGTCCATGAATATAGTGATAGGTGGTAATTCGAGAAGGGAGCGTCCAAGAAGGTTTGGATGAGAGGATATGCGTGATAGGGGAGTGGATGAAGATATGACGGATGATAGAGTAGAATGCAGGAGAAAACCGTGTTGTACCGACCCTACCTAGTGGGATAAGGGCAGGAAGATGATCTAAGTTTGATTTTTAATTTGAGTAAGAATTAGAGCAAGATATAAACATTATGCCAAAAAAACCGTTTATACGAAACATAACAAACTCTACTAAACATAATATGCTAAAGACATGCTGATTATGTCGTTCCATTTTATGTGAACGGTTTGCAAAGTTATTTCTAGGATGTAAAATAAGACAATAATATTTTATTACTTGTTACTTTGCATTGTAGTAGTAAACATAAAAATAAATATTTCAGGACATTTCACACAGCGCCACCTAACCCCAAGCTAAGCAACTTAATGCTTGTGTTATGGTGGTTAGGATATCGGATATAATACTTATATACTTGTCTTTTATAAATACATACTTATAATAGATACCTACTTATTAAAAACCACCCAGATCAGAAACAAATACCTGTGGATCACACAAACATTTATTGTCCTATGCGGGAATCGAACCCGCAACCTTCTGCGTTGCAAGCGGGTATTAGCCCACCGCGCTACAGCTCGCTAAGACGACCTCATAATCTTAACTTTGACTGAAATTGTAGCGTCCGCGGCCCAGTGGTCCTACGTCCGGGTGATAATCCGGAGGCTTGGGTTCAAAAAAAAGTGTTTCGAAATGTACGTAAAACTGTGGGTCCCGGCTGTTCCTATCCAAATAATTGTTGATCAAGTAGAATAATAAAAGTCGTTTTTAAGTCGGGGGTTAAAAATAGAAAAAAAATAAGTAAAAAATAACCTCGTTTCCGCCTTTTAATAATGATTTTAACCATTTTTAAACAAAAACTCGCTGTAAAAAGGATAAGGTCTCAAAAAACAAATAAAGTTATTTTCGTACTGAAAACTGAAAGTTGTTTTAAAGCAGTATCTTTACCGATTATGCAAAAAAATAGTTTCTTAATATAGTTTTACGTATTTTTTACCTCACAAAAAGAAGGTTCACATATTTATTCGTTGTGTTTTTTTTTCATTATTTTTATGGTGGCTACCTGCGGCTGGTTCGATTCCCACTTTATAATAAACTAATGTGGCAATGCTACCAGCATTCTGGGCACTCTGCCAACTGACAGTGGTTTGGAGCACTTGGATTTTCTGTAGATCGGCTTGTGGCCGATATGTGGTTAATAAAAGTGTTCTTAACTGCTGTAGTAGCTGTAGTATTGTTAGTTTGTTTTTCTCAATAAAGGCATTTGCCACTTTAAAAAAAAACTAATATATAAAATTAAATATTTGTATGACATGCAGCCATTTACATATTGTTTCCGGTCTGGGTGGCTTTCCGTATCTAAATATTATAAACAAGTAAAATTAAAATGTATATTATGTTAAGAGCGCTCGCGTGTTTCGGAAGGCACGTAAAACTGTGGGTCCCGGTTGTTTCCTATAAGATATGTAGGAGGCAGTCGTTAGGTCATGTTGCAGGCCTTGTAGGAATCTTTGCGACCTGAAACTGCAACATATAGGTTGGCCACACAACCCATAAATTGTGATTTGACTCTGACAGTGTAAGTAGGGTAACCTTTTCTGTTGGAGTATAAACCCCAATTATTATTATTATACAATTGGACGCTCTCACGCTTGCACAATTTGATACATTTTACAATATAAATTCATAAAATTATCTTTTTGAAAATTCCACAAGAGAAGCCCTGCAAAATATTATTGCGCACATTTTAAAAGTGTTTTCAGTTTGATATTATAAAAAATAGTATGGATGCAATTTTTTTTTTAAATCTCCCCATGCCACATAATCCCTTGGACTGCTTCTTATTTTTTTTTTATGTGATGAAGTAGAAGACGAGCAAGACGCTCTCCTGATGTTAAGAGATAGCTCTGCCCATAATCAGTACAGTGCTTCTTAGGATTTCACAATGATGTGAAATTCTAGGAGCACTGCACTAACGCTTCTTACTCAAAAGTCATAAGATGTTAAGACTCTTTAACGAAAACTCTTTCAAATTACTGAATTTCACTAGCTACAGTGCCCTCCTACCGAAGCACAGCAATGTTGCACATTATGCTCATGCGGTAGAATAACTGGCACTGTTGGGGTACCCACCTAGACGACCTCCTGCAAAGGAAGTCTACCCCCGGTACGTGCAAAGCCGGGGCGGGTCACTAGTATAAAAATAAAGATTTAAAATAGAGTAAGGCCATTGGAACGCACTAAAAGATCTAGAATATATATAGGTATTAGGTATATGCAGTAAATAGAATGTACAAATATTATAGATTGCACACCTTGGCACTATTGACTCAGTAATAGAGCAGTTATTTAAGAGTTGTTATTTTCAGTTATTATTTTCTATATTACAAGCTTTTATTTTATTTTCACTTGTCCGTTGTCTGTCTGTCTGTAATCATATTATGACATCCAGCTTATCTGATGATGGAGCTGGAAGGTGGCCATAGGAACTCCGTAATTAAACGATGCAACCTCATCGAGTTTAAGCTCATTTGATTTGCTTTGACGAGTACTTTGATGCTAGTGATAATAATAATAAAAGCTTGTTTTAAAAACGTTTTTTTTTAAGTTTCACTTGTTTATATCTTTATGCTCGCCGCTTTGCCCGCGTGTCAAAGGCCTTTTTAGCGTAATTTTATTAGGTACTAGCTTCGCCCAGCGTTTTACCCCCTGTATTACTATAGCCAATGTATTATTCCAGAGGGCCTATTGGCTATCGCAAAACGACATGTAAAACACTAGAATCCATAGACAAAATTGCATACATTACGTGCTTAAACCTCCTCATTAATATGAGTAAAGTAACAAAAGCAGCAATGTACATTGAAGTTGCCATCAATCGTAGTGAGTGAGAATTAGCCAGTAGCCCCTCAGGGTCGAAGCCACATCTATACCAAATTTCAGCTTAATCGGTCCACCCGTTTAGGCGTGAAAGAGTAACAAACATACATCCAGACATCCTGACATTCATACATTCTTTCACGTTTATAATATTAGTAAGATTGTATTTAGTGGCAGTACAGGATTTTCGAACTTGACATCTCGCATTCTGAGAGCTCTACGCACACTAGGTAATAGATTTAATGCAAGATATTATAGTTATTTAGCATCGATTTACCGATTATTCCGACTTCGTAACACATCGGAATGATTATATTTCAAATACGTGTTAAAATGTGTAGTCATATTAAGGCTCTTCTATGGATAATGGGTACTATCTTAAAAAAAAAAATCGTCGTTATATTACGGAATTTCCAGCTCCATCATCAGATCAGCTAGATATCATAAAAATATTGCATCCGAGTTATATACATGCGTGCAAAATTTCAGTTCAATCGGAAAACGGGAAGTGGATCAAATTTTACTTGTAAGATTTGATTAGAATAGAATAGAAAACTCTTTATTAAAACACTACAAACATACTGAAAACTTAAAACTATAACACAAAATGACGACATAAGTGTAACAATTGGCGGTCTTATCGCTAAAAGCGATCTCTTCCAGACAACCTTGCAGGGAGAGAAATAATGATATTTACATGGGTAGGTGGTGAGTTTGTAGTATACAAAAGATTAATGGAAATAATTCTTATATACTAATATTATATTATATAGCATAAATATATAAATCATAATATAATATATTTAATACATACATAATATACATAAACACATTATATATACACAAAACAGACAAACAGACAACAGACAGGTAAATAAAAGCTTGTAATAAAAAATCTATACCTACAGGTGGACCGATTGAGCTGAAATTTAGTATAGTGAAAACTTAGACCTTTGAAAAACATTGGCTACAGTACAGAAGGTAAAACCGCTGGGTGCAGCTGTTTAAATAAATAGCTACCAAATATTTGTAATACCAAGTAAATGAAATTAATGATTTCAAATTCAACACCTGTGTTTTAATAATTAATTTTGAGTCGATTACGAGTTCAATATTTTATTTCTAATTACTTTTTTTATTTACTTTACATACGATAATATCAAATTGTCTACCGTGGATACAACTGAATCAATATTACACAAAATCTTACTGGTCTTACTAATCTTACTTTTTTTTTTATGTGGAGAAGTAAGAGGACGAGCAAGACGCTCTCCTGATGTTAAGAGATAACGCTGCCCATAATTAGTACAGTGCTACCCAGAATTTCACAATGATGTGCAATTCTAGGTGCACTGCACCAACGCTTCTTACTCAAGAGTCATAAGATGTTAAGACTCTTTAGCCCAGTAATTTCACTAGCTACAGTGCCCTCCTACCGAAGCACAGTAATGTTTACACATTACTGCTCAGGCGGTAGAATAACTGGCACTGTTGAGGTACCCACCTAGACGACCTCCTGCAAAGGAAGTCTACCCCCGGTAAATATTATATTATAAACGTGAAAGTTTGTAAGAATGGATGTTTGGATGTGTGTTTGTTACTCTTTCACGCCTAAACGGATGGACCGAAGCTGAAATTTGGTATAGAGATAGCTTAGACCCTGGAATAACACGTAGGCTATAGAATAGCGGGCGCCGCTAGTGTATTATAAAAATAAAATAGGGGTGTTGACTAAAAAAAATGTCAATTTTACTCAGGTTTAAGCCCTTTAATGCCGTGATTACATTTAGTAACAATATTTACATTTGACCATGTTTCCGATTTTCGTTCTAAACTCAAGTGGCTTCCTATCCGCCGTCGCCGGGATGCTCATATTCTATCTCTTCTCTATAATATTTTATTTAACTCTACTTCTCCACGTTATCTTAAAGAGCGTTTTCAATTTCTTCAACCTTCCCATTCCCTTTCTCTAAGGTCGTCATTGAATTTGATACTAATTTTTCCACAACATAAGTCTTCTTTTTACGACAAGTCTTTTACAGTTAAGGCCATCCGTCTATGGAATGCCTTACCTGTTGAAATAAGAAGCGCTCCATCTTTGAATGTTTTTAAGTCACGTGTACTTGCACACTATCTATCTGTATAACTTTAGCTGTTTTCTTCTTTCATCTTTCCCGTAATCTTACTTTTGGAGGTACTTCACTCAACCTGTATCCGTTTAGTATAATATTATATTATTACTGTCATTATTATTAAGCAGACAAAATAGTATATATTTTAATAGTATAATATGCAGGTATTTATTTATTTATTTTTAGAGTATATATAATATTTATTGTGTTGCATTATGTATGTATTATATTATGTGTATTGAATATATAAATAATAAGTATTTTAACACCTTGAATCTTGTAAATTTAAACACACCATCTAACCCATGTGAATTACAATTGTTCTCCTCTCCTTGCACGGTTGTCTGGAAGAGATCGCTATTAGCGATAAGACCGCCAATTGTAACACTTAGTTTTTATATAGTAGTTCTAAGTTTATTTTTTGTACATTTTTGTGTTTCAATAAAGGATTATCTATCTATCTATCTTTACATTTGAAATATTATAATATTAAGCCTTACTTGTTTTCACTTAATAATTGTATTTGAATTAATTTAAAATTTTTATAAAGAAAATATTATACTTCCGTTAGTTTTTCATAAAATGTAACCGAAAACTATAATATGTAAAATATTTTGTATTCTTATTGTTTAATAAAGATATTTTAAAATCAAATGAAAAAGCCGTGAAAAAAAAATAATTTCTAAATTACCGTACAAAAAAGATACAGCCAAAAATGTAAAAGTATACCTATCGACCCTTAATAAATCAAAATTAGTTGTTCTATGTTTATCAAATTTTGCAGCCTTTAGGTACATACATATATTACCTATAGATTATAGGTATACATTAAGCCCTGGAATAATTCATTTGTAATTAAATCATAAAAAAAAGTCTTTATATAAAGTAAGTTTATCAGTAATCAATCATCGAAGTTAAGCAATGCTGTGCACGTACGTATTCGGATGGGTAACTATATCACCTGCCTTTTTTTTTGGTCCGACTTTCAGATTTATTTTTTTAATTTTAAATTTAAAACTATATAAGGATAATAAAATAGATAACTATGGTCATATAAAGGCGCAAAACCAATAAGTATGTACGAAATATAGAGTTAATGTGTTAATGATTTATGTTAACATAAGCAATCATAAAAGTATGTACATACTCGGCGTTTAGAACGCGCGTTCATAGCGCGCTCTGGTAACGCGCGCTTTACAATCCCTATGAGTTTCTTGCTCGCGTTTCTCATAGAGGTGCTTTTCAAACGAAACGGTAGAGTCTTAAATGAAACTAAATAATTGTGAAATATGGAGAGGTGCTCCATTGTAGCCTATTTGAAAAAAAATATTTTGAGTTAAGATGATGATGATGTTAAGGTGATGGTGATGATGATGATGATGATGTTTATTTTGTGTTTGATGTTTTGAGGGTATGTGAATTACAATATAAAAGTATTCAATAGAAATATTAAATTAAAAAGCACCTTTATGAAAAACCCGAGCAAGAAACATCATAAGGATTGTATAAGAAAAGGCGAGAGCTTCTTGCACTCAAAGCGCGCGTTACCAAAGCGTGTTCTAAACGCCGAGTGTGTACTGGCCCTTAAACTCTAGAAGGTTCCGTATTTACTATTAAACGCTATGCTAATAAGGATTGTATAGGAAAAGGCGAGAGCTTCTTGTACTCAAAGCGCGCGTTACCAAAGCGCGTTCTAAACGCCGAGTGTGTACTGGCCCTTAAACTCTAGAAGGTTCCGTATTTACTATTTAACGCTATGCTAATGTATTCAGTAAAAAACTTGTATCACATAATATGCGCGGACTTTATGGCCTTCAAATATTTCTTTACGTTTAAACAAAACTTATGTTCAAAACTGTACCCAGTTAACCGTCTTAAAAAAGGACAGGTTTTTAATTATTTAATAAATATTTCAGGACAATTCACACAGCGCCACCTAACCCCATACTAAGCAACTTAATGCTTGTATTATGGTCATTAGGATAACGGATATAATACTCTTTTCTTCTGTAAATACATACTTATAATAGATATTGAAAACCACCCAGACCAGAAACAAATACCTGTGGATCACACAAATATTTGCCTCATGCGGGAATCGAACCATCGCGCCACAGAGGTCGTCAAATAAATTAAACGCCTAAACGGGTGGACCGATTGAGCTCAAATTTGGTATAGGGATAGTTTAGACCCTGGATAACCACATAGGTTACAGTACAGCGGGTAAAACCGCTGGGCATAGCTAGTTTTGCAATATTTTTTTAATTATTAAATCAGTTTAATCTATAGTGCCTTGGTTTATACCAGGGTCAAGACTGAACATTATGCGTGTTTTAAGTTTAAGGTCAAATATTAAATTAATTCGGATATTATACAATGCCAACGATTACGCACAATATAGGCGAAAACATAGTTTTATGTATAGAGAATCAAAGAAAGAAAGAAAAATATTTAATTAAGCAAAGTATTATGTATGTGTGTTTATTTTATTCAATATAATATACATAGAAATTATTTATATAATAACACTTTGTTCTCTGTTAATTTGCATCACACCACCAACCCATGTGAATTTATTTTTCTCCTCTCCCTGCATGGTTGTCTGGAAGAGACCGCTGATAGCGATAAGACCGCCAATTGTAACACTAAGTTTTTATATTGTTTTAGTTCTTAAGTTCTTTTTTGTATTGTTTTATTTTTGTGTTCCAATAAAGTGTTATATCTATCTATCAAAACACAGGCACATAGGGCGCAAAAAATATTACAAAAAAGAACAGTATACGTAAAACCCAACATTTAACTACTAACACTTAAAAAAAGTAATCTCTTACGGATATAGAATAGAAAACCCTTTAATGAACACCATAATATTATAAGCTTAAAAATTGTATTACATTTCAGCGAAAAAAAAATGCTTTGGTTAGGTTCGGTCACGGCCACTATAAGGGCGAAAGTTCTTTGCAATGTCAGAAAATTGTGCAACAAAAGTACCATCTGTACCTCGAAGGAAAAACCCTAAACTTTACCCCACTTAGGTAGGTACCCTATACTTTACGCGTTACAGCATATATTCGGTTGGCGCGCTACAAGGCTTGTATCTTTTAAAATCCATGACTCTACTTAATTTTTTGGATAAATAATAATCGTCCACTCGGCTTCGGTTGGTTATTCTCTCCTTTTTGACACTGATAGTAGCCGTGGCTAGTTAGTTACACGCACCCACCCACTGGACAAAACCGTGTCGCCAAGCGCTCGTTATGATCGATCCGGCACGATATTCAGTGAAGCTATGGAAGGCGTTCATTCCCCTTCTGGGTTTAGTACGGCCGCATCGTATAGTTTTCAAAGGCTGACCTATGCTGATTAGAATCATACTTTCATATTTACTTAGAGAAGGCACCGTAGCTAGTGAAATTACTGGGCTAAAGAGTCTTAACATCTTATGACTCCTGAGTCTTGTTAAGCATTGGTGCAGTGCACCTAGAATTTCACATCATTGTGAAATCCTAGATAGCACTATACTGATTATGGGCAGCGTTATCTCTTAACATCAGGAGAGCGTCCTTCTCGTCTTTTTACTTTTTCATATAAAAAAACGTATGCATATTATAAACTTCTAATTTGTATGCAAATAACACCCATTCGCCAATGACGTGAAATGTCTAATATTACTACACTATTTTGTAACTAGTATAATTTAAAATGTAAACTGCGAAACGATCTTGTATTTTTCTGATCGAATATTATTTAATAGTATTAAGGACTGTTCATATCTACCAGTCTTAAACGTATCAAGAATATGCGCAAAGCAAATCAAATTCAGAAGCATTTATTCAAATAGGTTATACCGCAGAATCGCAGCACCTACCTTCATAGAAGAACGGGCAAGAAACTCGAAGCCCCTTTAGCTTAGTAAGACATTCAGATAAGAGTAGCAACTCCTGTCCAACTGTCAAGACTAAACTGACATATATCAAGACGCTACTCTTGCTACTCGCGCTGTCATTGCATACAATGTGCAGCTACTCCCAATGTCATTGTGCTCTTACAAACGTCAATTACTCTTGACAGTGGGATGGGTGATGGGAGCCGCTACTCCCACGTCAATGTCACGGTGTGCTCGGGCTGCAGGGATAATTATTTATTGAAATTTTTGTTTGGCTTGGTTATAATTGTTTGTTTGAGATTTAAGAGGCAGCAGTTGGTTTATATATTTTAAAAAATCACATCTTAATCCGTAGCGTAGTTTTAAAGATCTAAGCATACATAAAGACAGACAGCGGGAAGCGTTTATATTTTTTAATACTATGTAGAATGTAGAGAAGTAAAATTTCAAGATGCGTTTGCGGATACGTCGAAAACCAGTAGATATGAAAGATCAATAACAAACTTTGTTATTGTAGTTACATAACGATTACTTATATATTACAAAATGGACCTAACTAGATTATAGAATATAATTTGGAATTTTAGATTGTTTGCGCAAGTCATTTCGCATGAATATTTGTGGGTCAAGGAACGGGTCAGAATTGAGAATGTAAATCAATGACATTATTGCTATCGACGGTTCAGATGTTATATGTAGCTCGTACTAACTTTGCAAGAGTCAACAAAGCTTTTTAGCAAAAAAAATAAACCAACGAAAACACTGTAAAGCTAAAAATAATAATTTAATGTTAGTATATACTGTTTCGGCTAAAGTCCGAAGTGGTGTGAAGGTTTAGCCGGTTAACCCTAGGTGTAGCCGACCATAGTCGGTTAAAGATAGGTTTGAACAAAATATTTGTACAAAAACTTGTTTTTTATTACGAAGTTCAGGGCAGACCGACATCAGTTGGTTAGGTTATGTTATTACAACGTGCGAGCCGAGCGAGCGAAGCGAGCGTGCTGCGGTAGCAACCGACGAAGCACCAGATCCGACTTGTCCTAATTCCAAAGTTCTCAGTTCATCATTAAGGAATATTTAATGTTAATTTTATAAAGATCACCATACAACAACAAATAAACATGTTGATAACAACTTGTCTCACGTTTTAAACGCGTGCTTTTGCAATTACTCTTGACAGTGTGACGGGTGTTGCTAGTCTTATGTCAATATTTTTATATGTGCTCGGGCTGCTCCTTGCACTATATATTGGAATTTTATGAAAACTAGTATGATTGCCACACGAAAAATATTGATCACAGTTTTTAAATACCAAAAATAATGATTAAAATAATTATTTAATTCGGTGTCAAGGGCCAATTAGTAATAATTAATAGTAATTACTTATTACTTATTAATGTGCATCATTGTGTCGTAATAAATTAAATCACATACGTATTAAGTATTTAAGTACATTAACAATGCGCATATAAATAAACTTATGGAAATTAAAACGGTACTGTATGCGAACAAATCGTTATTTTAAAACTAAAGGTCCACAAACTTACATTAAAATTAACCAGTGATTGGCCAACCCCTCGAGTACAGACGCTGCGTAGACTTGTCTTGCTGTCAAGTCAACTGTCATCCCATACATTCACAAAAGTACAATGTATGGGATGACAGTTTTACTCTTGAAGTTTCGTCGGGATCCCATACGTCATGCTACGGCCATAGTATTGCCACCCAGAGAGGTAAAGTGCTTTTCACGAAAGGAGTCCTTTTTGCGGGGCGCCACTATCGCACATTTTAAAAGTTAAAAGATATATAACATTATAATTTCTCATTATTTCTTAAATTTAATTTCTTAATTAAATAGGTATTTATTTTATCTAACAAAAAAAAGTATTTAGGTTATGAAGTCCAGTAATAATGGCTAAAATTAAATTTAGTTCCGCTAAATTCCGCGGGACCTTTTAATGCTGCCAGCGTTTTGGGCACGATGCCGCGGGGCCCTGCCCTGTTTAGATTTAGTTTAGCTTTTATTTAGTTTTAGATATGACTTCTCAGTATTTTTAAGTTTTAGCTGATAACTAATAGGTATTTAGTTTTTCAGGTATTTTCATTTATGTTTTTAATTCATATTGTTTAGAAGTAAATAATTATTATAATAATTATGTATAGGTAATTAATATGATAGATATTATTTATATTTGAATTCCTACGCAACACTGCACTGCAATGCGCCTGTCACCCTGAGAATATAAATGCAATTTGCAATTTGTTTGCAATCGCAATAATTACAAATTATGATTCTGGAATGAATCGTAATAAAGATACATATATTATGCTCAGTCGATTAAATTTGGTTAGGTAACAAGTAATATTAACCATGGGCCAAGGCACAAAAGTAATACAACTAGAAGTACCCATTTTATGTGTACACTCACACATGGTGGATGGCAATAGGAAAAATTCTGTGTGAAGAAAAAGGAGAACCCATTTTTTTCCGTCCCTTTCAGCGTGGCCGGTTTACGTTGTTTGTCAAACTCTGTCAAACTGCTTCACTGTGACAATAATACCTATGTGTTTCGTTTTTTTTCCAAAATTTTAAAGCAATTTGAGACAATACAATGTTATTCAATATACAATGTTATATATACCTAAAATATCAATATATCGCGAATTTTCATAAAATAATGAAAATCCGTAAGCTGTTTTTTGGCCAAGGAGTTTTTTTTTGTTGACTTGACAGCAAGACAAGTCCACGCAGCGTCTGTGCTTAAGGGGCTGATGCGTTAGTGCAGAGACTAAACCGCAGTAAAGGTAAAATGACAAACAAGTGAAATAAAATAAAAATACTTTTTAAAAACAAGCTTTTATTATTTTTACCATCTAGCACCATAAATTACTCGTCAAGACGAATCAAATGAGCCCAAACTCGTTGGGGTTGCGTCGTTTAATTACGGAGTTCCTATAGCCACTTTCCTTTTGTGCTTGATGTCATGAAAATATTGCATTGTCATCTGATTTATACAGGCATGAAAAATTTCAGCTCAACTCAATCGGACACCGGGAAGTGGCTCAAATTGAATTTGCAAGATTTGATTACAGACAACAGACAGGTGAAAGTAAATAAAAGCTTGTAAAATAATGGAATACTTTATTTTGTGTGTAAAAAAGTTGAAAATAAAACTGTAGAAATTATTTTACTGCGGTTTAGTCTCAGCACGGCAGCGTTGTCCGAGGTAGCTACCAGCCTTTTGGTCACTGGTCGCTTCAATAAGTAAGTAACATTAGGTTTAAGATTATAGGTTTTTTTAGCTTTTAAGAAATTTTATTCAAATTTATTTTTTGATTGTTTATTTTATTCATATAACATTAATATTTATGAGGATCTAATTATTTAAAACAATAATTAAAATTCAGTAACACTTTAATTAAAATAAGAAGTTACCATTATAGTTTTTTTCGGGTGCTCCAATTAAGGTTTGATTATATTACCTTTCTGTAAAATTCAGAAAAATTTGGTTCAATCAAATCAAACTTTAAATAATAATATAATAATAATAATTGAGGTTTATACTACAACAGAACAGGTCACTTACACTGTCAGAGTGAAATCACAATTTATAAGTTGTGGCTAACCTATAAATACCTATATTCATATATTGCTAGCTGCGCCCAGCGGTTTTACCCGCAGTACTTATGTAGCCTATATGTTATTCCAGGCTCTAATCTATCTCTATACATGGATGTCTGGACGTCGGGATGTCTTGATGTTTGTTACTTCTACAAGCCTAAACGGGTGGACCGATTGAGCTGAAATTTGGTACAGAGATAGCTTAGACCCTGGAATAGCACATAGGCTACAGTACAGCGGGTAAAACCGCTGGGGGCAACTGGTATTATATTATGCTAAACGCTTAGCATTTGGTAGCGCCAATGACCCACCATTTCCGTGTTATTATTATTAATTTATTGAAAATCAATATTAGTTTATTATAACCTTGATTTTTTATTTTGTTTAAATAACTTTACATTATACATGTAATATAATATTTATTTATGTACACCTTGGAAATATGGAACACCTGTATGTAAAAAAACCTTGTTTAGGTATTTTTATTTATTCAAGTTAGACGTTTTAGGTAAGTTTAAGGCGTTACCTTTTTTTTATATCCGCTCGTTTTTTTTTTTTATATACTACATAGTATAGTATAAAGTTGCTTCCCGCGTCGGTGTGTTCCTATGTACCTATGCTTATATCTTTAAAACTACGCAACGGATTTTGATGCGGTTTTCATTAATAGATAGAATGATTCAATAGGAAGGTTTTTATGTATAATACATGCATAATATAGTAGAAGAACACTAATAATTTTCTATTAAGCGCGACGAAGTGCTCGCGGATCCATTTGTTTAAATTTCTATGAAATCAATTATTTCAACTGATATTCTAGTTAAAATATTCATACCTACAGAGCTACAGATTATAATAAATTGGATTGCAATGCTATATTATTAGGTGGTTGACAATAAGATTAAAGTTTATGAAATAACAAGTGAAATATTAATAAACAAACTTTTTAAAACAAGCTTTTATTACCATTACCATCTAGCACCAAAGTACTCGTCAATACTAATCAAATGAGCCTAAACTCGATGGGGTTGCGTCGTTTAATTAGGTACGGAGTTCCTATGGCCACCTTCCAGCTCCATCATCAGATCAGCTCCATGTCATAATAATATTGCATTGTCATTGTCATCCGATTTATACATGCATGCAAATTTCAGCTCAATCGGAAACTGGGAAGTGGATCAAATTAAACTTGCAAGATTTGATTACGGACAGACAACGGACAGGTGAAAGTAAATAAAATATTGTAAAAAATATTGAACTTTTAAATAAAAAAATATATATACAAAAGTCAACAACCTTGTAACGTACATAGATTAACAAAATATGGGTTTTCACCTCATTATTTGCCTAAAAATTCGATCATACTGCATTTGCGAGGAAAATAAAATTTGGTATTTTTTTTTTTTTTTTTTTTTTTTTTTTGAAGTGAAAACTTCTTTAGCGGCGCTGAGCACTTTTTTTTTGTATGGGTAAAAACTTTAAAACTCGCGTCAGTGTCACGTGATGCTGATCGAAAAAGCGTAAGATCGAGGGGGAGAGTTTTGGCGGCAAGCCTTGATCATATCATTAGCTCCACGTCTTTTGCTTAATAATCGTGTAGAATTTGATTGTTAGCGTGTAATAATGGTGGAATATTGCGTGTTAAGTGTTTTTGAATGTGCACAGATGTAGGCAAGTGATATGGTGCTGAAATATGAATTTTGGTGCCCCCTCCAAAACTCCTCCGAACTTTCAGTAAAATTCCACCCATTTTACTGGAAGACTCACGTGACTAGACGAGCTATTAAGCTCACTCTGACTCTGACCTGACTAACTAACTTATTACTTAAAAAATAACATTTAACTTGACACTGGCAAAACACGAAAGTGGAGACCATAATTTAATATCCCGTGAACATTCACGAATTTTACTCGACACTGGCAAAATGCACATGTTGCCATATTATTAAAAAGAAAAAAAAAAAAAAGATCGAGGGGAAGGGAGAGGAACTAGTATCTCCCACTCTTTCTACCGTGCCTGAGTGTGCTGCTCTGTTGATGGTGTAAAAGTCGTCGAAATTATGGATGGAAGTTGATTTTTCTGAGAGATAAAATTTAATGTAATATATAAATAACGATATAATATTATAAATAACAACATATAAATTGTCATATTTGTGTACGATAGCGCAATAAATAAACATTGTATTCTACCTCATAAATGATAGTACTTTTATACTTATAATTAAACACAACGTTAATATTGAAGTTTTCACTTCTGCCGGCACTCCCGGAGTGCTACCTTTTTTTTTTTTTTAATATTATGGCAACAGTTGCATTTTGCCAGTGTCGAGTTAAAAAAAATTAATTTATTCTGACTATGGATACAAGTCCTTCAGTCGAAAACTTTATTATAATTTTAAGTTCCTTGTTTATTGGAGGATATTCCCTCCAAAATTCGATAAAGAGTGGGCGTTTATCGAATCACATCGATTCATTTTGTGACGATTCTTGAAAATAGCAGACTGTTGAACTTTTTTCCATTCTTCGACAGTAAATCACATTCACAAACACTCAACGTTTATTAAACCCACTATTAATACGCGTTTAGCACTTATTGCAAAATTATTATCCAAGAACACAAAAAATTTCATCCGCTTTCCAAAAGCGCGGCAAAATGAATCTGGTATTTTTATTTATTTTGGTTTATTATTGAAGTTGGAATCGTTGGAATCAAAATAAATTAAAACGTTGGTTGATCGAGCGAACGATCTACTCTTACAATGAATTTATAGAATGTCAAAAATAATCTTACTAATAAAATAATAAACATGAAAGTTTGTAGGAATAGATGTCTGGATGTTTGTTACTATCTCACGCCTAAACGGGTGGACCGATTGAGCTGAAATTTGGTATAGTATAGATAGCTTAAACCCTGGAATAACACATAGGCTACATAAGTACTGCGGGTAAAACCGCTGGGCGCATAAATAATATTATGATATTACAGTATCATTATTATAATTATTAATTTCAATTTAATAATGATGTACCATTTATCATTGTTTCTAATTTGTAATTGACATTTTAATTTATTGTTATTACTAGATTGGTTTTTTTTTTAATTGAATTGTGACGTGTATTTTTTTACCAATAAATTGAGTATGAGTATTGTATAATGAATCAGGCGCTCAGAAAAAACACAGTTAAAAATTTTAAATTCCATTTCAATTATTAAAATATTAGGTATAAAATAAATGTTGTATTTTGACTTATATAATATAACAGTATAATACATTCCAAAGATATCTAGCTCATCAAGCTATTTTGTAATTGTTTGGTATGCAATAAAGTATTATTCTATTCTACATTCCTAATAGTTATCATAATGGTAATGCTGCCAGCGTTTTAGGCACGATGCCGCGGGGGCCCTTTTTAGATTTAGTTTAGTTTTTATTTAATTTAAGATATGATTTCTGAGTATTTTTAAGTTTTAGATGAAAGGTTAGTTTTTAAAGTATTTTAATTTATGGTTTTCTTATAAATGAATTTTTGTATTAAATTAAAATGGATAATAAAATGAAATATAGTATGGAATGTGAATTATTTTTTAAACAAATATAAGGATGCGTTATCATAAAAATTGTACTCACCATAAAAAACTCGTATCACACACAAATCAAAATTCACTTTCCAAACAAACTGTATGTATGTAATATGTATGTATAATTGCATCCAAAGTGGAGTGCTGACCGCGACGTGTGAATGCTGACTGAGTGATGCCAAGATCGACCGATCGTGTGCTCGCGCCATTAGCGGGTAGGTTATACAGATAATTGGGCAGTAGGACAACTTGTAAATAATTAGTTAAGAGATAAAAAGCATTTTATTGACAGTAGAAACGTAACAGAAAATATACACACATGATCATCATCATCTTCTCAGCCGTAGTACGTCCACTGCTGAACATAGGCCTCCCCTTTGGACTTCCATATGTACCGGTTGGAAGCGACCTGCATCCAGCGTCTTCCGGCAACCTTTATAAGGTCGTCTGTCCACCTTGTCCACACTTTTCGACCTCATCGGCCATCCGCTCTGCGCGCTATGTGGCCTGCCCATTGCCACTTCAGCTTGCTAATCCGCTGGGTTATGTCGTTGACTTTAGTTCGTCTACGGATTTCTTTATAATTTCTGAAATATACACACGCAAAGAAAAAAAAAATCTTTTGCCAATAGGCCACAGAGATCACTGCGCAGCGCTGTTTTTCAGTCCATCCCGTCTAGTATTCTTTTATCTGTGATCCCGTACTCGAGCGCCGGTGTAATAACTAGTGAACCCGCGCGCACTTAGTATGATTAGTACTACTATATTATGCATCGCTATAACTTTATAGTATAAAATAAAGTCGCACCCCGCGTCTGTCCCTCATCATCATCATCATCATCCACAGCCCTCTACATCCCACTGCTGGGCATAGGCCTCCTTCATGTTGTGCCACTCAACCCTGTCCTGTGCCAATCTGGTCCATGTGTGACCCGCCACTTTTATCAAATCGTCCATCCATCTGGCTGCTGGACGACCGACACTGCGTTTGCCTGTCCTTGGCCACCATTCAGTCAAAATCTTACTCCACCTGTCATCACCTCGCCTAGCCAGGTGGCCTGCCCAACTCCATTTGAGTCCCATTACCCTCGTTCCGGCATCTTGAACTTTTGTTCTCCGCCTAATTTCGATGTTTGGAACTCGATCTTGAAGTTTGATGCCGAGCATGGCGCGCTCCATGGCTCTCTGTGCTACTTTGATGCGGTACACAGCCTCATGTGTTAGCGTCCATGTCTCGGCAGCATATGTCATGGTGGGCAGGACACACTGGTTGTAAAGCCTGGTTTTCAGACACTGAGGAATTCGACGTGGCTTCAGTATGTCGTCTAATTTGCCAAACGCGGCCCACCCTAGCTGTATTCGTCTGGTGATCTCTTTATTTTGATGTTCCTTGCCAAAAGATAAAATATGACCAAGATACACATAGTCTTCGACCATCCTCAGTTCTTCACCTCCAACAGATATTATTGAAGTTGAAGTCCTGGGAATATTTGTCATGACCTTGGTCTTAGTCATATTCATCTTCAGGCCTACGTTTAATGATGCTCTATAGAGGTCTTGTAGCATGTTTTGAAGATCAACCAGATTTTCAGCAAACAAAACAAGATCATCTGCAAACCTAAGGTGAGACAGATAGACGCCATTGATATTAATGCCACAGGTGTTCCATGCAAGTGTGTTTATGACATCTTCTAAGACAGCCGTAAACAACTTGGGTGAAATGGTGTCTCCCTGCCTCACACCCCTCTGGATTGGAATGGGGTTGGTGAGAGTATGCAGTTTCACTTGAATCGTTGCCGAATTATACAGCTGTTGGAGCATATCCACGTATCGCGCGTCAATGAAACAGCGATGTAGAGAGTCAAACACAGCCCAGTGTTCGACACTGTCGAATGCCTTCTCGTAATCGACGAAGGCCATACACATGGGCCGGTTGAACTCGTGACTCTTTTCCATGAGCTGTTTGACCGCGTGGATATGGTCTATGGTGGAGAAACCGCTTCTAAATCCGGCTTGTTCGACTGGTTGGCATTCATCTAGCTGACGGGTGAGTCGGTTGCAAATCACTTTGGTAAAAAGTTTATATGTGTGGGAAAGAAGACTAATGGGGCGGTAATTGCTAAGTTTAGAGATGTCTCCTTTTTTGTGGATGATGGTGACGCTAGCATTTTTCCACGACTCTGGGATAGAACAGCTATGAATAACGACGTTAAAAAGTTTCATTAATATATCCAGTACTGGTTTCCCACCTGCTCGAAGTAGCTCGACTGTGATACCATCTTCGCCGGGGGATTTATCGTTTTTCATTTGTTTAAGTGCCTTCTCTATTTCTGACAGTATAATTGGAGGTAGGGCATCGGTGTTTCTATTTTCTACAGCTGGAAATCTGGGGTCATTTGGTGAAGTAGCAGGCCTGTTTGAGTATGAAGAGTATAGCTGTGTATAAAAATCTTCTGCTATGGTTAACATCTTCTGTCTATCTGATACTATGTTAGAATCTTTGTCTTTTAATTTAAGTATTTCTTTGTTTCTGTCCCTATGTATGCCTAAATCTTTAAAACTATTTTGATGTGTTTCAATAGATAGAGTGATTCAAGAGGAAGGTTTATATAATATATTAAAAACTGCATCAAAATCACATTAAATAACTAATTTTTAGACACGATTTACATATTATACAAGACAAATTAATAAAAGACAACTCGCTGCTAAGAATATTAACTTGACGTCTAATATTATATAGCTTGCTTACCACGCGCTTTAAACAGGTGCTCAAAGCGTAAGTGCCCATACTGTTTATACATTACAAAGTGCAAATCAAACACCTCAATGACCATTAAAACCTGACGTCACGTGACGTCACACCTACGTCACTAGACCAATATTCCAGCTAAAAAAGTCCGATATATTTAGAGATAATTCGATTTAAATTAATATTGGGAAAATACTAGTTTTTGACGCCATTTGTGGTGTATACCATAGATTTAGGAATTTGGTTACAAATTAGATTTTTAACTGACTTGGAAAAGAAGGTTCTTAGTTTGGTGGCCATAAAACCAAAAAAATATTAATTGGAGTCACTGCAATAAGGTATCAGCGGAAGACCAGCGTAGGTTAAACTTAGCCTACATTAAGCTGAGCTGATACCCTTTTGTGTCTGTTCAGTAAACTAGCACAAACAACTCCGCGTTTAATGCTTACTACATTTTTTATTATGGCATTGGCAAATATACAACACAACCTACGGCGCCACCCTGACAGCGCCCTCTCAAAAAAAAAAATCTACCTTCCTGTTAAAGTCAACCTCGCAAATGGACGCCGTGCGTCCCCGCTCGAAATTAAATTAAAAATAAAATATATGTGCGTGCCAGCCGCCGAAGTTATATAAAATATTGAAGAAAACTACATCAAGCCAACCAAGACGTGGAGACACACCAACACCCTGGGCCCAGGAAGGAAGAGAAAAGGGATCCTGTGTTACGAGGTTGGTGTCAATGTCATTTTTACAATAATTTCATATTCTTTATCTAACATATTTTGGTCCTTCGAGCCGGATTTCGAATGTCTTCATGTGTTGTTTGTGCTAATTTCGTGAATTATCATAAGTTTTCATCAGTTTACATCGTCAAAAGAGTCGACCAGATTCGACCGCCACGCGGTCAAATCACATACATTTTCACTGACATTTCATCATATTTCTCTTAGGAAGCGTATTGTTTTACGACAATCCACTAAGAATTGGAAATACCTATAGTTATATTACGTGTAACAATAGTATTTTGCTAAAAATATTGCATTTTGGTCGATTAATGACACATCGCGGTGACAGGCAGTGTCATTCAACGCCATTTTGCCAACTGACAAGGGGCTCGACGCTATAAGGCTATAACTATATTATAATAGTAGTTAAGTTTATGATGTTTTTATTTTGGTCTGTTTTTGGCGCAAATAAAATATTTTCGTTCTTTCTTTAATTAAACTGACAGGATCTATCACCATGTTTTGGCGATTTCGTTTTTGTACAGAAAATCACGAAAGCTAGTGAAATTACTGGGCTGAAGAGTTTTAACATCTTATGACTCTCAAGAAGCGTTAGCGCAGCGCACTGGGTAGCACTGTACTGATTATAATGGGCAGCGTTATCTCTTACCATCAGGAGAGCGTCTTGCTCGTCTTCTTACTTCGTTGCATAAAAAAAGCGGGGTCTTTTTGGTTTTCTTGTCTATGATGGATAACATATTTTTTGGCTCTTACTAATAATTAGATTTAAATACTTTATCTTACTAATATTATAAACGTGAAAGTTTGTAAGAATGGATGTCTGGATGTTACTCTTTCACGCCTGAACGCGTGGACCGATTGAGCTAAAATTTGGTATAGCTTAGACCCTGGAATAAAACATAGGCTACAGTAAAGCGGGTAAACCGCTAGGCGCAGCTAATTCTCTTTAATTTTACAATTAAATTTTCTTTAAATTGACTTCAAGATAAAATGTGTCATGGCACCCTCGGACTTCCCTAAAATAAAATAACAAGAAATTGTCTACGTCAGTACGCTTAAGGCTGGCGTAAACTATAGCGAGTCGCACCGCAACTTGCCCCATCAGTCAGTCGTCCACTGCTGGACATAGCAGTTAAATGGCGTGACCCCTTGTCACGCCACTTAACTCGGTCATACATCTGCTTTCTTTATTAAAAGCTTTTATTTACTTTCACCTGTCTGTCGTCTGTCTGTAACCAAGTGCAAGTTTAAATTGATCTACTTTCCAGTTTCCGATTGAGCTAAAATTTTGCATGCATTTATAAATCGGATGACAATGTAATATTATTATGACATGGAGCTGATCTGATGATGGAGCTGGAAGGTGGCCAAAGAACTCCGTAATTAAAAGACGCAACCCCATCGAGTTTGGGCTTATTTGATTCGTCTTGACGAGTACTTTGGTGCTAGATATATGTAGTTAAAAATATTAAAGAGCTTGTTTTTAAAATTTCACTTGATATTCATTATAGGTTACTTGTTATTATTATTTTTGTCATGCAATGCGTTGCAGCCAAGTTTGCGGCAGCCTTTAAAGCTTTAGTAACTTTCCATAGCTTTTAATATTATGAGTAAGTCGTTTGCGGCCTTGCGGTTAGATTTAACTTATTTTATATCATAAGGATATAATCTTAAAACGGAAAATAACAAGTACATAACTTCAACATTCGCCTAGTCATGCCTGGGTCCCATTGGGGTTGCCGTCGGGGCCGCGGATGAGTGCTTCGGCGTACCCGCTGCCCCGGCATTATGGCGTCCCGCAGGAACACCCCCAGGTTGTTTAGTGGGTATCCCCGCCGCGCACATCTTCGGCGGGGGAATCCCACATACCGCCCCGCGTCCCCCGGCGTGGGGTGATGATGTGTAGGCTTATTCTCATGGAATCGATTCTCATCGTCACCTTCATGGTAATTCTTATTTATTGCTTATTTGTAATGTTTATGTATTATATTATATAGAATTAGATAAGACGAGTAAACTTTTATATAAATGATTTAAATCGTACGTTTCATTTCGAAGAAAAACAGTTTTGAAATTTTCGACGCCACGAAAGTGATTCAGTCATTATTTTTTCACAACTTTTTCAAGTAAAACCCTTTTAAAAGACTTAATCTACCAAAAATGTACAATAAAACGACATTTTACGTAAAAACAAACCTCACTACAAAAGAAAATATGCGTAATTTGAGATATTATTTTACCATTCACTTTACTTTTTTTTTAGTCAGTAATTTGGTTTGTTTGTATTAAAACCCTAACATAAGAGATACAGTACATTTTAGTGAAGTAAAAAGGCCCTTTCAAAAGAAAACAATACATAAAAATCACTTTCGTGGCTCAAAAATCACTTTCATGGTAAAAAACGCTATGAAGGTGATGCCACGCTGGTGACGAAAATATCCCTTTTTGGTGAAATTTTGGAAAGTTAAGGTATAATGTATAAAATTAAATACTACATCTTTATCTCGCACATTTTGGCGTTTCGAAAAGCTAGCTTAGATTTTAATAACTAAAATACAATGTATAAAAATGTTGTCCATGCAAGTGATCGGTACACCCATGAATAAATTGAAACTTAGCAATTATATTTTTCCTATGGCTCGATAAGTCCTAGATCCTACTTCTACGATTGCAGAACATGGCCATCATTGAAATGAATCGAACTCTGTATTGGATTGTTGATGTTGTGTTTAACAGCAGCCGTTAAACTACGCAAATCTAAAGCACCTAAAATCGTGTGACCGCCGCATTATATTATTTTAAATTCAAAATAATACTGAAAACTTTTTTTTAGCCTGTAGACCTTAAAGTATATTTGTTTGCGATAATTTTGGTATATATTACATACAGATACATCAAAATTTGTTAAAGTAGTGCCCAAATGTTTAACTGCAACGCAAAGTGTGACACCATGAGAATACGAAAAATGGCCCCGATTTTGACCTTTCATGTTAAATTTTAGTATTATTTTTTGCGTCTATTAAGACAATCTTCATTTACTTTGTAGCTTAATATATGTTTTATCCACCTATCCACAATTCATATCTCCGTCTTTAACTGTTTAGGAAATATAACCGTGTGACCATCAAATTTGAGCTAAAATGAGAATGAGCCTGTAACACATTTTCAAAAAAAAAATGGCAGAGATTATTTCCCTCCACTTGGTACGATCCTGACACCTCTTTCGCTTCCTCAACTTTCATCACATTCTTCATACACGCTCGCCGGTTCTTGGTAATCTTGGCCTGGCCTTTCTTTAGCTCTTCTTTGCTAACTTCAAAAGAACACAAATCACTCGCGCTAGTCGTATCGTTGACTTTTTTTATTTAAAAGCGTGTTTAATGGTTCTGGACGCTCTCTCGCTCGCACTATTTGACAAATTTTGAAATATAAATTGATGGAATAAATTTATTGAAAATTACTCAAGACAAGCACAAGGAGCATGCCTTTCCATACATGAATTCTCAAAAAGCGACTTTAACCCTTCAACCCCCGAGCGGCTCGATCGAGCCACATTTAAATTTAGGCTTTAATTTAAGAATGTTAGAACCTAATTCAATCCACCCCCGCTAAAAAACAATTGAAGCACTAGTAGCTGAGGAGCTAATCCCTTCCGCTATTCAGCACCGCGACCGAGCTGAGCTGCGGGAGTGTTTTCGTGCATTAATTCTCTAAAAGCGACTTTAATCCCTTCCGCTATTCAGATCGATCGATTTGGTTTCCAATATACGCGGTAGCACTGTACTGATTATGAGCAGCGTTGTCTTTTACCATCAGGAGAGCGTCTTGCTCGTCTGCTGATTTATTTGCATAATAAAAACAAGTGAATTAAATTAAAAAAAACCTTCAACGCAATACGTAATTCACCATTTTGTGGTGGCGGCCATCTTGGATTTTAAATTTAATATAGTATTCTACTAGTTAAGCCCTTTCATTTGATACCCATATTGACGGGGTCGTGAAAGAAAAAGTAATCCGCCATTTTGTAGCGGCGGCCATCTTGGACCGATTTCCACCAAACATGGCAAAGAACACTCTCGACTAACTCTACTTTCAAACAAAAAAAACTAAATCAAAATCCGTTCATCCGTTCGAGAGCTACGATGCCACAGACAGACACACGCACACACAGACACGTCAAACTTATAACACCCCGTCGTTTTAGCGTTGGGGGTTAAAAAGTTAATCGGATGATTAATTTTGCACCAACATGTATTAATATTATTGAAAGCTAAGGAAGCGAAAGAGGTGTGTCAGGATCGTACTTAGTGGAGGAAAATAGTCTCTGCCTTCTTTTGACCCATGAAACATGCGTTACGTCATCATCCCACCACGTCGGAGGGCGCGGGGCAGTATGTCGGACTCCCCCGTCGAAGATGGGCGCGGCGGGGATACCCACTAAAAACCTGGGGGTGTTCCTGCGGGACGCCATAATGCCGGGGCAGCGGGTACGCCGAAGTACTCATCCGCGGCAAATAGTCTCTACCTTTTTTTTTTTGACCTAGGAAAAATGCATTACGCATCATCACCCCACGCCCCACGGTATGTGGGACTCCCTCGCTGAAGATGGGCGCGGCGGGGATACACACTAAAAACCTGCGGGTGTTCCTGCGGGACGCCATAATGCCGGGGCAGCGGGTACGGTGAAGCACTCATCCGCAGCAAATAGTCTCTACCTACCCCAACGGGAACCAGGTGTGATTATAATATTATGTACTAATGTATGTATTTTTTTATGTCAATTTGAATAGATTGGAATAAATTAGTTCATACAACGTATTTGAATTAAACTAAAACAGAAAATTAGTTCTATTCATTGAACATAATGTAGTCTAGGTATTTTACCGGATTTTTCAAAGAACGTTTCTGTGTTTTATTTTTTTAGCTCCTTGTCGAACATGTGTTACGAAATAAGTGCTTTCAAGTCACCGATGATATAGCTAAATAGATGATTGATACATCGCATTCCTAGATTATGAATACTCCAGTAAGTCTTTTAAATGACTAGCTACACCCAGCGGTTTTACCCGCTGTACTATGGCCTATGTGTTATTCCAGGGTCTATGCTATCTCTATACCAAATTTCACCTCAATCGGTTCACTCGTTTAGGCGTGAAGAAGTAACAAACATACACACTTACAATCTTTCGCATTTATAATAATAAGTGTCATTATTTTATAAGAACTTAATTTTTTTTTTTCGGGGGTAGAGTTCGTAGAGGTCGACTAGGTGGGTACCCCAACAGTGCCAATTATTCCACCGCCTGAGCAGTGATGTGCAAACATTACCTACTGTGCTTCGTTAGTATATATACTAGTACAGCTGGTGAAATTACTGGGTTGATGAGTCTTAACATCTTATGACTCTTTAAATAAGAAGCGTTGCTGCAGCGCATCTAGAATTGTACATCATTGCGACATCCTGACCACTTTACTGATAGAGACTTAAAATCAGGGCCCCGGAGGCCCCATCATAAGCCGGATGTAAGACCACGGACGCTAAACGCTACTTTTTTCATTTATTTAATTAATTATTCAGCACAACGCTAAGACTAACTGAATGCTAAAGTAGCATTTTCAACCAGTTGTCCTGTAACTGGAGAAAAAGTACCGGACAATGGGAGGAGTGCAGACAATGTTAGGGAAATGAAGCAATCTTAAAATTAACATACGATTACAAATTAAGCGCTACTACTACAAACTACATATACTTGATACAATTTACATTATTCATTCACGAAATGTTGATGAAATAGCAGCAACTATGGCAATACATTATCTTTGTTTCCAGTTTTTTGATGTGTCATAAGATGACCTATGACCTGTTAACCTTTTTGGACCTTACCTTTTTGAATTGAACCTTATTTGAAGGGCATGTGGGCAATTTTGTCAATATATGAACCTTATTTGTTAACCTAATTTTTTTCACTGATTTCAAAAAGGAGAAGGTTTATAATTGAATGAATGAAATCGTTTACCTCGTGTACAAACATCTTAGATTACTACATGTAAAATACAGCAATGTTACAAAAAATAAAAAAAAAACTACAGGAGAAATAAAAACAGTACAAAACAATAAAACATAAGACATTTGTCCACGAAACGGTCGCAGCTCAGCATGTTGCCGAATTCGTCGGACTTTTAGGTACAAAACTTTACAATTAAAAGAACACTCGCGATAGTTTTAAAAATCGTATAGTAAACTGCTACGGCGCGGTTGTGCTAAATAAAGTGAAGGAGTTTGTGAAATTAAGAATTAAGTGTAAGAAACTCGAGTGCGGTTTAAGTTTCGTTATTAAGTGCCGGGATAATGGAGTGATACCGAAATTTGTACGTATAAAACCGGTTCGATGTACTCGGGATTACGCTAGTTTCTTCAAGATCGCAAATATGAAGCTGCTACGGCGGGTAATCATTGATCACAGACGCAATCTGATGTGCACGTATAAGCGGGTGTACGATCTGCACTTGTGTTTGTCAAGTGAACTAAGTGAGGATTTATGGACAACATTGGATGGTATGTCGTACTCTAGATCCATGTCGTTATTTACATTAACAGAAATGAGGCATGAGAAAAAGTTAAGAAACTTGATTAGTGAAGAATATCATCAAAACTTTCACAACTAACTAGAGGATACTTTGTTCAGGAACAAGATACCACATATGGAAGCAGAGTGTATCAGGCAGGATATATCTTCAATATTGCGTAGATCGAGACCACCTAGGTCCAATTTGAGCTCTGGTGAAATGTCAGCATTGAGGGAGCTCCGTCACAATGCTGACGTACTGGTGCTGCCGGCAGATAAGGGTAACGCAACGGTGGTCGTTGACACTTTGGAGTATGAGCGTAGGATCAGCCTTCTTGTGAGTGATTCCAACACGTACAGGAAGGTTGACCATAATCCAACTTCGAGAGTGACTGCAAAGGTGGTCAAATTGTTGCGAGACTCTGATTCAGATATGGAAGGCCTGGCTGCTAAGTTATACCCCCGCAGCCCCATAACGCCGAAGATATATGGTCTGCCGAAAATACATAAGCCGGACTGGCCTTTGAGACCAATTGTAAGCCAAATAGACGCTCCGAAACGTCCTGAAATATTTTTTTTTTTTTTTTTATTCCGATATACCTTATGGCTAAACATATAGCGGGTGTGCTGCAGCCTCTCACGGGGAAGACCAGCAGCTACGTACGTGATTCTGCCCATTTCGTACAGCTGTTAGCAGATGTATCTCTAAGTCCAGGTGAGGTGATGGTGAGTTTTGACGTCGCGTCATTATTCACAAATGTGCCGGTGGATGAAGCGCTAAGGATTATCACCGAACTGATAGTAGCCTCAGACTTACCTGCGGTTTATGTGGATTGGACATCGTACTGCCTCAAGAATGGATATTTCGTATGGCGAGGTGAGTTTTTCCTGCAGATAGATGGAGTGGCAATGGGTTCACCGTTGGCACCAGTAGTGGCAAACATCTACATGGAGTGGTTTGAGAACCGTGTGTTGACAGAGGCGTCGTCAAAACCACGGTACTGGTGGCGATATGTAGATGACGTGTTTGCCATCATATCAAGGAACGTGTTGGAGGAGTTTACATCTTTCTTGAATACGGTACATGGTAAAATGCAGTTCACCGTTGAAGAGGAGGAGGAAGATGGGAGTATACCTTTCCTTGATGTGCGGGTTATACGGAAATCGGATGGGAAGCTATCGCATACCGTTTATCGGAAGCCGACTCATACTGATCGATATCTGCGGGCGGATTCACATCACCATATATCCCACTTAGCTTCAGTGCAAAGATCACTGATTGGAAGGGCTCTTAGACTTCGTGACCCAGAGTATGTCCAAGAGGAGCTTGACCATGTCAGACGAGCACTAGAGGGGAATGGGTACTGCTGGAGTCAATGCCGTCGCTGGGCCAACCCTGACAGGTTGAAGCGACCGGAAATGCCAGGAAGATCGCCAGTGTATCTGCCCTTTGTCAAGGGTGTGACAGATAAGATCGGTCGTCTCTTGGACCGCAGGTGTGGTATCCGGGCTAGGTTCAGACCGCCTGGTAAGCTGCGTCAACTGTTGCGATCGCCGAAGGACAAGGAGGCACTGTGTGGGCCGGGTGTACCTATATAAGATCCCTTGCGACTGTGGTCGATCTTATATTGGCGAAACACAACGGAACATTTCCACACGAATTACAACACATTAGGGCCGTGAAGAATATGGAAACTGACCGATCCGCAGTAGCTGAACACGCACACATCTCCGATTCGAAGCATTATTTGAGATTCGATAAAGTCTTCGTGCTGGCAAAATAGGTACCTGCTCAACCTTAAAACATTATATACACACAGGCAATTATATTTTACTCTGAGTATAAAATTTGTGTATTCTACAACGAACTAGGGATTTTTTTTTCGTAGGTATTCTATTATAATTTGAGTATATAGGTACCTGTATAATATATATTAGTTTGTCAGTTAATTTTAAGTACTAATGTTAAGTTTTCTTAGAATTGTCCATGATATTTGTCTGCACTCCTCCCATTATCTTGTCATTTTTTTCCAGTAAACAGGTCAACTGGTAGAAAATGCTATGTTAGCATTAAGTTAGTCCTAGCGTTGTGCTGAATAATAAAATAAAATAAATAAAAATAATATATCATTGCATACAGACTAAATTTCAAGTTACGTTAAAAAAATGAATCCGCCCTTGCTTGCCCCAAACCCTAAACCAGAATATGGGTACGGCCATGCCCACCTTCTAGGTTTAATCCACTACCATTTACGGCCACATCGTAGCTTAACATCACGCGAGATCGTAGTCAAAGACTAACCTATCACTACACCGTATAAAATAAAGTTGCTTTCCGCGTCTGTGTCCCTATGTATGCTTATATCTTTAAAACTACGCAACGGATTTTGATGCGGTTTCTTTAATAGATAGAGTGATTCAAGAGGAAGGTTTACATGTATAATACATGTATAATATAGTAGAGAAACAATGATAATTTTATATTAAGCGCGGTAAAGTGCGCGCGGATCCATTAGTACCTAATAAAAAAATGGTAATTTTCCCGCACTTGTTATTTAAGTTACATCATTTTATGCATCACCAGATATAAAAATAACATATAAAAACAATGCTTTTATTGTATTTGAAACACGTGTCGAAGCACATGTTTTGATCAGGTTGCCTATACCAGCTTAATGTTTCTGTTAGGTATTTACTCGTAAAATATCTATGAATGGAAATTTTGTGGTATATCTGTTTCTGTTGGAGCATAAACCCCAATTATTATTTATTATATTTTTTTATTTATTCAGTTACAATTAGTACGGTAATAAATTACCATTTATGTACACTAATTAAATAAATGAAAATTAAATGAAATGCCCTTTATTTCCTATTAATAAACATTACATACAAACACACAGTTACAGTTTTTTGTATGTTTGTAGTGTTTCAATAAAGAGTTTTCTATTCTCTTACATTTTAATAAATTACACTTATTAATAGGTACATAATAATTATCAATCTTATAAAATTAATATTAAAATTCAGAAATATAAAAATAATATGAAAATTACCCGTTCCAAAAATAATTAAAATAATAAAAGATCATAAAATGTCGTAAATATTAAAATAATGTCTCACAAAATAACTGGCGGACCGTTAAGACATCAGTCCACTGCAGAGCGATTCACTTATCCGCCAGGGAACCGTTAACCGAACCAAAGACCGAATTGTCAAAAATGTATGAAATGACGTATTAAGTCGTATCCACTTGACATGACATTTCACGTCATTTCATACACTTTTGACAATTCGGTCTTCGTTTCGGTTCCCTAACGGATAAGTGAATATTCCTGCAAGTCCGCGAAAATATCAAACTCTGGATTTGCTTCCAGGAGAGCGCTGTTAGCATTACTATTTACAAGCTTTTAATTACTTTCACCTGTCTGTTGTCTGTCTGTCGGTCTGTCTGTAATCAAATCTTGCAAGTTTAATTTGACCCACTTCCCGGTTTCCAATTGAGCTGAAAATTTGCATGCGTGTGTAAATCGGATGACAATGCAATATTTTTATGACATCGAGCTGATCTGATGATGGAGCTGGAAGGTGGCCATAGGAACTCTGTCATAAAACATCGCAACCACATCGAGTTTGCGCTCATAATTTGATTCGTCTTGACGAGTACTTTATGATGCAAGATGGTAATAATAATAAAAGCTTGTTTTTAAAAAGTATTTTTAAAATTTTACTTGTATATGCTTAGAGTCTTATCATCCTATGACTCTTAAGTAAGAAGCGTCTGCGCAGTGCACCTAAATAAATATTTCAGGACATTTCACACAGCGCCACCTAACCCCATACTAAGCAACTTAATGCTTGTGTTATGGTGGTTAGGATAACGGATATAATACTTGTATACTTTTCTTTTGTAAATACATACTTATAATAGATATTGAAAACCACCCAGACCAGAAACAAATATCTGTGGATCACACAAACATTTGTCCCATGCGGGAATCGAACCCGCAACCTTCTGCGTTGCAGGCGGGTATTAGCCCACCGCGCCACAGAGGTCGACCTAGTATTTTACATCATTGTGAAATCATTGTGTTAACCCTGCGGCTAACTTTACTGTTGTTTTCAAGTCTCCCGTGTTCAATTAGTGGTAGTGTTGATCAGTCATTCAGTCAGTCAAACAGTAACTCTTTCTTTTTACAAGCTTTTATTTACTTTCAACTGTCTGTTGTCTGTCTGTCTGCCTGTAATCAAATCTTAGAAGTTTAATTTGATCCACTTCCCGATTTCTGATTGAGCTAAAATTCGGCATTCATGTTTAAATCGGATGACAATGCAATATTATGATGACATGGTGCTAATCTGATGATGGAGCTGGAAGGTGGCCATAGGAACTACGTAATTAAACGACGCAACCCCATTGAGTTTGGGCTCATTTGATTCGTTTTGAAGAGTACTTTGGTGCTAGATAGTAATAATAATAAAAACTTGTTTTAAAAAGTTTTTTTTTTTTTTAATTTCACTTGTTTTATAGTATTTGTTGGTCTTAAAAATTTACTTATTTCAATTGGTCTTTTTTTGGGTCTGAGTTTGATAATTAAGTTTGGCGCTACACCTATTGATTGCTTTCAAGTCCCGTTAATCATTAAATCTGCAAAAACATGTCCGATTTAACTTTGTGTACTCGTTTCTTTTAGGATTCCGTTTGTCTATGAACAAAACCATAATTACATAGTATAAAACAAAGATGTTTCTCGTGTCTTTCTGTCCCTATGTATGCTTAGATCTTTAAACAACAACATACACAAGCGAAATAAAAAAAAAAAGGTAGCACTCCGGGAGTGCCGGCAGAAGTGAAAACTTCAATATTAACGTTGTGTTTAATTATAAGTATAAAAGTACTATCATTTATGAGGTAGAATACAATGTTTATTTATTGCGCTATCGTTCACAAATATGACAATTTATATGTTGTTATTTATAATATTATATCGTTATTTATATATTACATTAAATTTTATCTCTCAGAAAAATCAACTTCCATCCATAATTTCGACGACTTTTACACCATCAACAGAGCAGCACACTCAGGCACGGTAGAAAGAGTGGGAGATACTAGTTCCTCTCCCTTCCCCTCGATCTTACGCTTTTTCGATCAGCATCACGTGACCCTGACGCGAGTTTTAAAGTTTTTACCCATACAAAAAAGTGCTCAGCGCCGCTAAAGAAGTTTTCACTTCAAAAAACTTTTTAAAAACAAGCTTTTATTATTATTACCATCTAGCACCAAAGTACTCGTCAAGACGAATTAAACGAGCTCAAACTCGATGGGGTTGCGTTATTTAATTACAGAGTTCCTATGGCCACCTTCCAGCTCCATCATCAGATCAGCTCGATGTCATAATAATATTGCATTGTCATCCGATTTATACATGCGTTAAAAATTTCAACTCAATCGGATACCTGAAAGTGGGTCAAATTAAGCTTGCTAGATTTGATGACTAACAGACAGATAGACAACGGACAGGTGAAAGTTAATAAAAGCTTGTAAAAATAATGTATTTCCTACGGAACCCCATACAAACATACCTTCCGCTAGGTTCATCTATCATTTTCTGACATCTTTATACTTACATTAAGTTTTTGCTGTTCCTTTTGTGTTTTTTACCAATATAAGTAGAATTATAATAGATGCTATACTATTATATGTATACATACATTCCTTATTATGACTTTACGGTATTTTTCCATTCATTTTGACCCCAAATCGTTGGTAAATATTTTTAACCCTCGACGCAAAAACAACGGGGTGTTATAAGTTTGACGTGTCTGTCTGTCTGTGTGTGTGTGTCTGTCTGTGGCATCGTAGCTCCCGAACGGATGAACGGATTTGGATTTAGTTTTTTTAGTTTTAAAGTAGAGTTAGTCGAGAGTGTTTTTAGTTATGTTTGGTGGAAATCGGTCCAAGATGGCTGCCGCTACAAAATGGCGGATAACTTTCTTTCTTCCACGACCCCCTCAATATGGGTATACAACGCACTATAAAAAATGTAAAATCCAAGATGGCCGTCACCACAAAATGGTGAATTACATATTGCGTTGGGGGTTTTTAAAATTTTTAATTTATTCACTTGTTACTTTAGCTTTTTTCTCATACATGCATAAAAATTTTAGCTCAATCGAAACCCGGAAGTGTTTCAAATTTAACTTACAAGATTTTATTACAGACAGACACACAACGGATAGGTGATAAAAAATAAAGGCTTGTACAAGTGAATTAAATTAAAAAAAACCCCAACGCAAATGTGTAATTCGCTATTTAGTGGTGGCGGCCATCTTGGATTTCTAATTTATTAATTATTATAGTTCGTTGTATTTTACAAGTCAAGCCCTTTCATTTGATACCCATATTGCGGGGGTTTAGAAAAAAAAATTCCGCTATTTTGTAGCGGCGAAACAAAAAAAAACTAAATAAAAATCCGTTCATTCGTTCGGGAGCTACGATGCCACAGACAGACACACACACACACAGACAGACACGTCAAACCTATAACACCCCGTTGTTTTTGCGTCGGGGGTTAAAAATAGCCTAGAGCGGTTAAACCTCTGCGTGTATCTAGTAAATTATAGTTATTAAGATTAAGAACTGAGCTAGGTTTTTCTTAACCATTCGTTGGCCTTGGATTGTTTGGTATTAATAAATATGGAAGATACTGTACGCGCTATCCTTGGTATACCCAAGTTTAAGCCTGCTGGGTCAGAAAGTGTTTACCTTTTCCTATGTTTGGCAGCGCCCCTTTTATAATTGGTATTTAAAATAGAACGAACAGGTTACCCTAGTTATACTGTCAGAGTCAAATCACACTTTAAGGGTTATAATAATAAAAAAAAACCATTTATTGCCCAATTTAAAGAAAAATATACACTAGAGCTTAACATAGATATTATTAACACAACAAATAGCAGATTCGCATAGCGCGAGTCGCCGAGTAGGTACATACAAAAAAATAAAAAAATAATTAAAAATACATAATTTAGGCAATGGGTTGTGTGTTAGCCACACAACCCATTGCCTAAATTATGTAAGTTGCAGTATCAGGTCGCCGAGATTACTACAGGGCCTGCAACACGATCTGACGACTGCCTCCTACATATCTTATAGGATACAGGTGGGGCTCACAGTTTTACGTGCCTTCTGAAACACGGTAGCGTCCAGGCGAAAATGTCTATTCAATTCTATGTTATTTCTAACTAGTAGACACACGAGCACTTCGTCGCGTTTAATATAAAATTATCAGTGTTTCTCTACTAAATTATTCATTTATTATACAAATAAACCTTCCTCTTGAATCACTCTATCTATTAATGAAAACCACATCAAATCCGTTGCGTAGTTTTAAAGATATAAGCATACATAGGGACAGACAGACAGACGAAGGAAGCAACTTTATACTATGTAATGATACATTTTCTCCTGCCTTAGGGCAACTGGTAGAAAATGCTACAGTTATTCCTAGCTATGTGCTGAATAATAAATAAATAAAGTGTCGGTGGCCGCGCCGACTCGCGCCTATTATGACCGAACCAAAATTGTGTGCATGAACCTAATTGAAGCGGTCCATTTGCGAGACGCCTGTACCGTATCCTCCCTATTTATTTTAATATAACGTGTGTAGTGTGTAGTAGTGTAGCTTTATTAATTTATTCGAAAACCCAGGATGAGAGCAACGCAACGCATTGAAAAGAGGGCATTTTTTGTAAATTTTATCAGATGCTTTTTTGTTTTTACCTGGAGTGACGTCATTGGTCAAGTGATTGAAAGAGTCTACGCCGTCTACGCACACTTGCGTTAAATATTTTCAAAGAACAGGTCCTAAGAAAAAAAAACTTCGCTTTAGCGTCGTGACGCACTAAAGCGTACGCGCGGATCCTCTGTCCTCTAGTAATTATTCAAATTAGTGTTTTTTACTATGGAACTTAACCTTAAACATAATACCTTTTTTTGCACCATAAAAGTCCTAAATTGCCGAGATTCGAGATTTGAAACTAGTTTAGATAACTGATCTGCAAACTAAGATTTATGTTATTAATATTCTGTCATAATAAATTATATTAATATTTTAAATTTTCATACATATAAAAGAAAAAAGTGACTGACTGATCTATCAACGTACAGCCCAAACCCCGGAACGAAATGGGTTGAAATTTGGAATAGAGATATTTTTTATGATGTATACCTCCGCTAAGAAATGATTTTGCCACGCCGGCAAACCCATGAGCACAAGCTAGTATACATATAACAGAAAAGAGTGACTGTCTGATCAACTATAATTAATGTTCAGCTTAAACTGCTCAACGAAATCGACGAACGGTTAAGTTGAAAATGACAATGTTTTTCTTAACTCATTATAGATTAGCCTTTGACCACAATCTCGCGCTGCACTGTACGAAAGAATAAGAAACTGTACTGCGCCTGTCACCCTGAGACTTGAGTTGTCTAGTCCAGTGCCGGCGTTAGGGTAGGGCGCGGTTGGGCGACCGCCCAGGGCGCCGGATAAAAGGGGCGCCACAGGCTCTATAATGGGGCGCCCGTGGCGCCCCATTCGTTCTGGAAAATTCAATATTTCTTGGTGCTCGTAGCGAGCTGCTCGCGCTTTTATAAGAACATTTAGTTTCTTTGTCACTCGAAGGAAGATAAACGCACATAATTCGTGCTGAAAAATTCAAAATTTTCTCGGCGCTCGCAGCTAGCTGCTCGCGCTTATATAACTGAGAAACTTTACTTTCTTTGCCATTCGAAGCAAGCTAAACGCACATCATTCGTGCTGAAAAATTCAAAATTTACTTTCTTTGCCATTCGAAGCAAGCTAAATGCACAGCATTCTTGCTGAACAAAATCTAAATTTTCTCGGCGCTCGCAGCGAGCTGCTCGCGTTTTTATAAATAAGATAATTATGATTCTTTGCCACTCGAAGCAAGCTAAACGCACATCATTCGTGCTGAAAAATTCAAAATTTTCTCGGCGCTCGCAGCGAGCTGCTCGCGCTTTTATAAATGAAAACATTTACTTTCTTTGCCACTCGGAGCAAGCTAAACGCACATCATTCGTGCTGAAAAATTTAAAATTTTCGTGGCGCTCGCAGCGAGCTGCTCGCGCTTTTATAAATAAGAATACTTATTTAGTTTCTTTGCCGCTCGGAGCAAGCTAAACGCACAACATTCGTGCTGAATAATTCAAAATTTTCTCGGCGCTCGCAGCGAGCTGCTCGCGCTTTTATAAATGAAAACATTTACTTTCTTTGCCACTCGGAGCAAGCTAAACGCACATCATTCGTGCTGAAAAATTCAAAATTTTCTCGGAGCTCTGGATTTTTTTCCTTTTTCGTTTTTAGTATGGGTTTGAATTGCTTTTTAGGGGGCGCCGTAGAAATCTCGCCCAGGGCGCTGGTAATGTTAAAACCGGCCCTGGTCTCGTCTCTATATGGGCTCCCACACAAAACTGCGATGCGATGCGTTGCGAAGCCGCATCGCAGGAACTAGCGATGCGAATTTGTGCGATACGATTTTGTGCGGCAAACCGTTTGGTAGGACAACCATACCTTCAAGTGAGTCAAACAGTTCATCACTTGTATCCCAAAGAACGGGGCGCTCCCCGATTAAAGATATTAAATAATCTACATCATATTCCGCCATTCTATAAACAAAGATGCGCGCGCGTCTTTCTCTAAAGCTATTTTAGAGCGGACTAAAGTCTTTTAAAGTTTTTTTAGTCTTTTTTTTTTCAAAAGAGGCGTCACCAAATGTGACGTAATTTCGCAGGAATGCGCGATGCGAATGAGATCGGACGTTCTTGCGGTGCATTCGTGCGAGTTCGCAGATATTTGCGATGCGATGCGAGTTCGCAGTTTTGTGTGGGAGCCCTATTATGTCCAGTAATGTCCGGTAACATTCCCCTTCAGTCCGTACAGTAATGCCTGCACATTGTGCGGCGGGTGAATAACTGGGGAAGGTGTGGTACTACCCCAGGCGACCTCTGCAATAGAGGCCCACCACTACAGAAATCTTTTACCTATTGAATAATCCATCCATCCTTTTGTCCATATTTTCTATTGTTTTTTGTGAACTAACTTTTTAACCCCCGACGCAAAAACGACGGGGTGTTATAAGTCTGACGTGTCTGTCTGTCTGTCTGTCTGTATGTGTCTGTCTGTGGCATCGTAGCTCCCGAACGGATAAACGGATTTTAATTTATTTATTTTTGTTAGAAAGTAGAGTTAGTCAAGAGTGTTCTTAGCCATGTTTGGTGAAAATCGGTCCAAGATGGCCGCCGTTACAAAATGGCGGATTACTTTTTTCCTCCACGACCCCGGCAATAGGTATCAAATAAAAGAGCTTAACGCGTAGAATACAACGCACTATATTATTACTAATATCTATTAATAGATATTAATAGATATTAGTAAGCTTAGCGAGTGAAGCAATGTGTAGTAAGCTAGTTAATTAACTCATAAATTATAATAATAATACTTCGTTGTGTACAAGGACAGTCCTATTACGCAGGTTATGTATATACATACATATTTACATATTATGCGTTTTAATAATATATACGTCAAGTTTTTACCGACAAATAAACTGAATTGAACAAAGAACTTTTAACACAACTTTATAGGTAGGTAATGCTACAAAATGGTTAAAAAAATACAAAAAAATTGTACAAATGGTATGTTTTCAAAATAATAATATAAACATTATTTTCTTTAAATAAGTAAGAAGACGAGAAGAATTTAAAAAAAAAATTGTATTGGAAAGGGTAAATAAAACAAGTGAAATTTAAAAATACTTTTTAAAAACAAGCTTTAATTATTATTATCGTCTTGTATCATAAAGTACTCGTCAAGACGAATCCAATTAGCCCAAACTCGATGGGGTTGCGTTGTTTTATGACGAAGTTCCTATGGCCACCTTCCAACTCCATCATCAGATCAGCTCGATGTCATAAAAATATTGCATTGTCATCCGATTTACAACCGCATGCAAATTTTCAGCTCAATTGGAAACCGGGAAGTGGGTCAAATTAAACTTGCAAGATTTGATTACAGACAGACAGTCAGACAGACAGACAGACAACAGACAGGTGAAAGTAATATAAAGCTTGTAAAAAGAGGTCCCAAAGGTGGTCCCATATTAAATTTGGAAAAAATATTCCAACCCTAAGGACAGAAAAACAGGGGATGATTTTTACAAGCTTTATATTACTTTCACCTGTCTGTTGTCTGTCTGTCTGTCTGTCTGTCTGTCTGTCTGTCTGTCTGTCTGTCTGTCTGTAATCAAATCTTGCAAGTTTGATTTGACCCACTTCCCGGTTTCCAATTGAGCTGAAAATTTGCATGCGTGTGTAAATCGGATGACAATGCAATATTATTTTGACATGGAGCTGATCTGATGATGGAGCTGGAAGGTGGCTATAGGAACTCTGTCATTAAACAACGCAACCCCATCGAGTTTGGGCTCATTTGATTCGTCTTGACGAGTACTATATGATGCAAGATGGTAATGATAATAATTAAAGCTTGTTTTTAAAAAGTATTTTTAAAATTTCACTTGTTTTATCAGGCGCTGATTGTATACGCCCTAAAAATTGTAAAATAAAGCTTCAAAAAATTAAACCAACGAAAACTAATGTGTTTTAAGTAAGCAAATAATAATAATATAATGTTAATATACCTATACTTCATTTCAAAAACAAAGATAATTTTTGCAGGATTCAAAGGATTAATATCTTAATGAATTCGAAATATATCGGATATTTATCATGATATATATCAGATATATATCATAACTAGCTTATGCTCTCGGCTTTGCCCGCATGGCAAAATCCTTTCTTAGCGTAGGTCTAAGTCATATTGAGAGGGTGGGGTGAAACTCCTCTTCACCCCACCGCGGAGGGGTCCTCCTGTCAGTGAGGACCAAACGCCGTCGGGGCCGCGGATGAGTGCTTCGGCGTACCCGTTGCCCCGGCATTATGGCGTCCCGCAGGAACACCCCAGGTTTTTTAGTGGGTATCCCCGCCGCTCCCATCTCTGGCGGGGGAGTCCCACATACCGCCCCGCGCCCCCCGGCGTGGGGTGATGATGCGTAAAGCATTTTTCCTGGGTCAAAAAAAAAAAAAAAAAGGTCTAAGTCATATAACCTATCTGTGTTCCAAATTTCAACCCAATCTGTCCAATGGTTTAGACTGTGCGTTGATAGATCAGTCAGTCACTCTTTCCTTTTATATATTTAGATTAATATCGGATATAACAGTTATTGTGAATATATCAATGATATTTTCATTAATATACCTTCGAACCCTGCAAAAATTATCTTTGTTTTTGAAACGAAGTATAAATTTTGAGTCGGCGCTTCGTGACTGCTCGGCATTTGCCTACTTGCTTGTTTGGTGCCGCGCCAACTCAAAATTACTTAGGTATACTAACATTTTATTATATATTATTTTTTGCTTGAAAGTGTTTAATTTTTATATAAAAAGCTTTATTAAGTCTCAATATCCCTATTGTCGGAGTAACATCCAGTCAAAAACAACTTTTTTAATTAGGTGTTTACATGCACAAATATTAAACAAGATATTGGTTAACTTCTTTTGATATTTATATACAAAAAGTGGACCTGCACGTGTTTTTGAAAAAGTTAAAGCCGCAGGCGGTTTTTTTATCTCCATGTTAAAACGTGTCTAGTGTCTAGACGGTTAAATCACGGTAAAGAGATATACAGTAATGTGACTCCCTAGAAGCGGTTGAACACAAGGTTAGCAGCGAGTTTGCAGGGATTTGGGTAGGGTTCGGTAGGCAGCGAGGTGCCGAATAGGCGTTATTATTGTGAATCACTCAAATTCACAACCATTATTCGGAAGCTTACTGCATAAAAACGTTTATTCGGCACCTCGCTGCTTGCCGATCCCTGTCGACCGCGACGCAAACTCGCGCGACCTTGAGTTCGACCGCTTCTAGGGAGTTAAATTACTGTATATCTCTTTACCGTGGTTAAACTTACCTAAATCCGCGTCTCTAGCGCGTGTTCAAACATTCAACAAAAACATGATTAAAGCATAGATAAAAGAAAAATTGCGAAAACCGTATTTTTTTTTGTAACATTATATAAAAAAAACATTTTTAATAGTTTTATATTTACTACCCTTTACCTCATGAACGCGTAGAGGTATTAAATTGAAATTAATATCAAATACTCAGGTCTATAATACCTTTAAGCTGTAACAAAATCAAACCTCTATGTCAACGCAGTCCAAAGAAAAAGCAATTTTAGCTGCATATTTTCAAACTCGCAACTACTTTTGAAAATAATATTATGTATATAATTATCTATGTTATAATATCGACTTAGGTATAAACCTACGGGTTCGTACGGAACCCTCCGTGCTCGTGTCCGAATCGTACTTGACCGGTTTTTTTCCATAATTTGTATCCAAAATTCTGATAAATAATTTTAGACTTATTTTGAGGCCACTTTTTTATATTAGTTATTTTTGATTTGTGACCCTTTACTTTTAAAGCAGCCTCTGGCGTATTAGATATAATGGACGAGGAAAATCCGTAGTATACGAGTACATACATTATTATTATTTATTTATTTTATTATTCAGCACAACGCTAGGACTAACTTAATGCTAAAGTAGCATTTTCTACCAGTTGCCCTGTAACTGGAGAAAAACGTACTGGACAATGGGAGGAGTGCAGACAATGTAAGGGAAATAAAGAAATCTTAAAACTAACATATAGTTTCAAATTAAGTACTACCACTACAAGCAGTCATACCTATATACTTACAAAAAATTATCATTGTATTATTACTGTCTGTGTATTGTATTATTATTATTAAAAAAAATAATAGGTACCTCCTTCCTGCCTATCTATCCAAAAATACATCACTACATAGTATACCTAGTACAAAGTCGGCTCCGGTGTCTGTTTGTCCCTATGTATGCTTATATCTTTAAAACTACGCAACGGATTTTGATGCGGTTTAATAGATAAAGTGATTCAAGAAGAAGTTCTCTACTATATTATGCATGTATTATACATATAATAATTATAAACACTCATAATTATGCTGTTAGACGCAGCGAAGTGCATGCGGGTCTATTAGTCTTACTTCTTACTAATATTATAAACGTGAAAGTTTGTAAGAATGTATGGATGTCTGGACATATGTTTGTTACTCTTTCACGCCTAAACGACTGATTCACAGTCCACCGACTGATTGAGCTGAAAATTGGGAAAGAGATAGCTTAGACCCTGGAATAACACATAGGCTACAGTATAAGGGTGCAAAGGAAGTGCTTGAGGATATTATGCTACCGTCAACGTTTAGGTCGCCCTAAACTTACTTACGATGAAAGGTTGTCCATATTTAAAGTTGATTCTTTAGAAATACGCCGTAAATATTTTGATTTTGCATATCTATACAAAATCATACATTCCACTATTGACTCTCCCGACTTGCTCTCTCAACTTTCATTAAACATTAAATATAGTGCACGAAGATCTAAAACAACTCATCTCTTTTCGCTTCTGACGTATAAAAACAATATATCCTTTTATAACCCCTTAGTAAGAATGGCTCGACAATATAATGATCTGGCATGTAACAACATGAACTTAGATATATTTGATTCTAGATTTAGTAACTACAAACGCAGTGTGAAGGATATTCTCCACCCCGAAACTAGAAATTCAGACATAAAAACTGCTTAGCCGTGTCTGAACTCGACTGTTAATGTGTCGCTATAATATTATATATTATTTAATTGTAATTAATAAATCTAGTATTATCTATAAATAGTTTACGCAGCTGCTGTGAACCGCAGTTCGTACATAACAGGAGTACTTTATAGTAATAAATTGTTTTAGCTGTGCAGTAAAATACTATGTTTCCTGATTATGTGTGATCCTGCACTTATTTAGTTTTATTGTTAAACGTAATTATTTCGTTATTACGAACTACTGTTTGCTTGACTCGAATTTTATTTTTGCTATATGTACATATTTTTGAATTACAATCTAGATTTAAAACTTTAAACATAACCTATATTATAAGCTTACGATTGTAATTTGTTTTGTACATTAAATAAATAAAATAAAATAAATAAATAAGTATAGCGGGTAAAACCACTGGGCGCAGCTTCTTCTTCTTCTTCTTTTCGAGTCGAAAATGGCTATATATATATTTTTTATTAATTATTTTTTTGTTTTAAAATATACGTATAACGTTAAAGCTTTTTAGCCCAGTATCGCGCAAGCTCCACTGCTTTATCGTTAGCCTCCAAAAGGTCTTCAAATCAATGATCGCAGCTAGAAAAATATGTCGCTGTAAAATTGTCCTGCAATATTTTGATTTCATAGCCAATTCTATTTCTTCCGAGTCGAAACTTTCAAGTTTGCTTTCCTGTTTTGTCAATGCAGAATATATGTAGATGTGGAAACTTTGTTATTGTGATCTTATTTATAAATATTAATATTAAGGCGTTGGCCTGAGTGACTAATTGGCTAGAGGAAGAATATTATTAAATTTTATAATAGATATAACAGTGCTGGCACAGCTTACTGCGTCGACCGCACCGATAGACTTTTTGTATAGGTAGGAAATCTTCTTCCAATTCGGACGATTCGACTCCGTAATGTGTGCGAGGTTTCATGACATTTCATATAAAGAATTCAAATTCGATTCCTTCGGCGCGGTCGATGCGGATAGATGTGCTTTCACCATTAGGCATCTGAGAAGCAACTTCACATAGGTATGGTAAATACTTTAAGACCTATTCTCAGAGCAGCCAAAATATACAATAACATCATAAAAATCAGCCGGTTTAGGAGGAGTTCAATAACAAAAACTATTACATGAATAGTTTTAGAAAAAGGACATATCTGACTTCTTACTTATATTATAAATGTGATAGCTTATAAGAATGTATGTCTAGACGTCTGGATGTATGTTTGTTACTCTTTCACGCCTAAACGGATGGACCGATAGAGCAAAGGTAAAATTCTGGGTGCACTTCGCAACGCTTCTTACTTGAGAGTCATAAAATGTTAAGACTCTTCAGCCCAGTAAATGCCCTCCTACCGAAGCACAGTAATGTATGCACATAGCTTATTAGGAAACAAACACCAAAAATTTTAATAACATAATAAATATTACTTCATAATATGCGAAATAACACAAAAATAAATAAATTATGTCCGGTTTACATAATTATTTGTTAATCTTTCGGTTACCTACCTATCTACATATATTGGTTTTACCTTAAACATTAATTTTGAAAGCAAAAACTTTGAAGGCGCATAAACTTGTTTTTTTTTTTTATCTAATTGACTAAGGTTATTTTGCAAATCGATGGCATAAATTGTTTTTTAACTAACTTCATAAAAGTTTTCATTTCATCATCATTATAAATCTTCAGAAACATCTTCGAAAGATGATTCAAAGCCAAATTCAAACTTCATTTGTTCAAATAGGCTACCATGGATCACTTTTGTAGGTCAATTATTTTATATTTTACTACTAGCGTACCTGCACGCACTTCGTAGCGCGTAATAATGTACCTAGAAATTTAAATTATTTTGTCATTCGGATGTAACTACTATCCTTTGGTCTTTCTCGGGCCTTAAACTATTTCTTACGTTACTCTACTTCTTCTTAGCGTATATCCCGGCTAATAGCCAGGGTCCGCTTTCCTACTTCTTTCTCCCCACTTTGCTCGGTCTTCGGCATCTTCCACGTTAAGTTCATTGACTCTCATGTCGTCCCTCACGAGGTCAAGCCAGCGCCGCTTCGGCCTACCGCGAGGTCTTTTTTTTTTTTTTTTTTTTTTTTGTCCTACCTCCGTTGTTGTGGTCGGAGGCTACCGCGCTACCGCGAGGTCTTGCTCCTGTGACAATAAGGTCTAAGGACATGTTTCCTACATACTCCACTGGTCTACGCAAGACATGACCGTACCATCTCAGGCGACGGACGGATGGATTATTTCTTACGTTACTGATGTGTAATACAAACTTTGACTTTAATTAAGTTTAACTGTGGTTAAATCTACTTACTTGTTTCACAATTATTTATCCGCAATACAATCAATGTCAATAAAATGATATACACAAACAAATGAATAAAAATAAAAATTTAATAAACCCCCAACGCAACGCTTTCAAAATGTTATTCGCGGTTTTGTGGTGGCGATTATCTTGGATTTTAAATTTGTTATAGTGCGTTGTATTCTACTAGTCAAGCCCTTTCATTTGATACCCATATTGATGAGGACGTGGAAGAAAAAAGTCCGCCATTTTGTAGCGGCGGCCATCTTGGACCGATTTCCACTAAACATGGCTAAGAACACTCTCGACTAACTCTACTTTCAAACAAAAAAAAACTAAATCAAAATCCGTTCATCCGTTCGGGAGCTATGATGCCACAGACAGACACACAGCAATGCAAAACGAAATAAATGTTTTTTTTTTATAAATTTGACCCTGTTCTTGACCAAGGCTCCACCCACGATTTAACCGTGAGTTTAGAACGTATTTGAATGAATAATGAATAATTTTATTTACGGGTTTCCCAGACTGTCTTCCTTTGCAGGAGGTCGTCTAGGTGGGTACCCCAACAGTGCCAGTTATTCTACCGCCTGAGCAGTGATGTGCAAACATTACTGTGCTTCGGTAGGAGGGCACTGTAGCTAGTGATATTACTGGGCTGAAGAGTATTAACATCTTATGACTCTCAACTCTCAAGTAAGAAGCGTTGGCGCAGAATTTTTACCTTTGTAAAATACTGGGTAGTACAGAGTAGTACTGTACTAATATGGGCAGCGTTATCTCTTACCGTCGGAGGAGAGCTTGCTCGTTTTTTTACTTCATTGAATATATTAGTTTAGTGATTAGTGAGACTCATCTTTACCTCTACCAGCACACCGTGACATTGACATAAGAGTAGCAACTCCCGTCCCACTGTCAAGAGTAATTGACGTTTGTAAGAGCCCAATGACATTGGGAGTAGCTGCAAATTCTATGCAATACAGTACAATATGGCCGTAGCACGACACACGGGATCCCGACGAAACTTCAAGAGTAGAACTGTCATCCCATACATTGCCATGCCATGCCATGTCATACCATGGCCCGTAGCATGCCATACGGGATCCCGCTGAAATGTCAAGAGTAGATCTGTCATCCCATACATTGTACTTTTGTGAATGTATGAGATGACAGTTCTACACTTGAAGTTTTGTCGGGATTCCGTGTGGCATGCTACGGCCACATATTGTACTTTTGTGAATGTATGGGATGACATAGTTGACTTGACAGCAAGACAAGTCTACGCAGCGTCTGTGCTTGAGGGCAGGGCGAGTAGCAAGAGTAGCGTCTTGATGACAGTTTAGTCTTGACAGTGGAACGGGAGTTGCTAGTCTTATGTCAATGTCTTACTATGCTAAAGGGGTAGCCTTTTCTAAAGCGTCAAATTGTATAAGCGGTCTTAAGCGATGATGTGGATGAAGATTTTTTTTAATTTTTAAATATTTCAGGACGTTTCACACAGCGCCACCTAACCCCAAACTAAGCAACTTAATGCTTGTAATATGGTGGTGAGGATAACGGATATAATATTTATATATTTTTCTTTTGTAAATACATACTTACAATAGATATTAAACCACCCAGACCAGAAACAAATACCTGTGGATCACACAAACATATGTCCCATGCAGGAATCGCAACCTTCTGCGTTGCAGGCGGTTATTAGCCCACCGCGCCACAGAGGTCGTCAAGCAAGATAGCAGACTTAACCTAGAAGGCGGGATAAATCCATCCCTGGCTTAAATCCCTGGCTTTACCAAACATTGTGCTGGAATCGTAAAATAAACCAAAATAAAAATGTTCATGTTATTTATTGTAATATCACTAGCGACCCGCGGTGTTACTTGTTACCCGCTTGCAAAGTTCTTTCGAAATAAAATTGTGAACCTAAAAGATTTTTTTTTTAATAAGTCTATGCTGTCCCACTGCTGGGCAAAGACCTCCCCCAAATCCCTCCAAGCATCTCTTTCCGGCGCCACCTCGACCCAGCCGTCCTGGTACGCGTCTATGTACGAACATAGACAAAGATTAAAATAAAAAACATAAAATATCATTTAATCATTTAATTATAATTTAATCAATAGTACAATAATCAGGTTGTTCATAATACACCGACTCTCGTTTTTGTCCATTCATTTCATTTTGATGAAGAGCAATCCTTTGGACGCGTTTTGCTATAACAATAGTAGTAATAAAATTTCCTATTATAGCAACAGATAGTATTATTACAATCAGGACTACTGTTATCTCTGGTGAATCTGTAATAAATAACAAGGGAATTAAATTAAAAATTTAAAAACTCTCCAATGCATTTTATAATTCACCATTTTGTGATGGCGGCCATCTTAGATTTTAAATTTATTATAATACGTTGTATTCTACCTGTTAAGCACTTTCGTTTGATATCCATATCGATGGGGTCGTGGAAAAAAAAGTAATCCGCCATTTCGTAGCGGCGACTATCTTGGACCGATTTCCACCAAACATAGCTAAAAACACTCGACTTACTCTACTTTCAAACAAAAAAAACTAAATCAAAATCCGTTGATCCGTTCGGGGCTACGATGCCACAGACAGACACACACACAGACACGTCAAACGTATAACACCCCGTCGTTTTTGTGTTGCGGCGGATTGGCGGATTTAGGGGGGCGGGCAGGGGGCCAAGCCCCCCTCCAGAAGCATTGTAGAGTTACGACTTTTGCACATATTTCATGGTCAAGATTATAATTTTTTTCTCGGCGCTCGCAGCAAGCTTTTCGTGCACTTATTATTAAGGAAATTTGAACTTTCTAACTGTTCAGAGCGAGCTAAATACACACTTTTCGTAGTAAAAATTATAGTAGGTATTTTTGCCCGTCGACACCTTGGCCCCCACCCAGAATCAAATCCTGGATCCGCCCTTGTATAGATAGCTTAGACCCTGGAATAACATATAGGTATAGTACAGCGGGTAAAACCGTTGGGCGCAGCTAGTACCTATAAAATAATATTAACGCGGCACTGCGCTGCGCCTGTCCCCCAGAGACTTGAGTTATCTCGGCTCTATATTTTATTTTATTTGGAAAATCAACAGCTCGAAGCATAGATTACAAAGTACGAGTAAGTATACAAAAAAGGGGTAAGCCAACAGCGATTTCCACTGATATGAACATTCAAAATATGTACTAGCTGCGCCCATCGGTTTTACCCGTACTTATGTAGCCTATGTGTTATTCCAGGGTCTAAGCTATCGGCTATCTCTATACAAAATTTGAGCTCTATTGGTCCACCGTTTTAGGTGTGAAAGAGTAACAAACACCGACATCCAGACATCCATTCTTACAAACTTTCACGTTAATAATATTAGTAAGATGTTATGTCGGCCATTCTCCGAGCAGTAAATTTTATGTGTCCTGGCTCAATAAATCCATAATAATAACAAATGTAATCATGCACATATTTTTATACGGTAGTAAACACCCATAACTATCTGTACACAAAACCTTTGACTTCTGCTGTAATTAGTTAACGCGTAATTAATTAATCTTTGTTCAAAAAGCACCTGTTTTCTAATTTCCGTGACGTGTCCTGACACCAACTTCATGTGAAAATTTGCCTATATTTTTTGTCGCATACAGCTCTAATATGGTTTATTATTTTTAAAAAATAGTTCAATGTTAGGTGTACTGCCTAGCAAAATATCTACGCAATAGAACCAGTCTGTAAATAATTATAAAAAAGTAAACATTTGTCCGTGTCAAAGTTATAATTTCCATGATATTTTGTGTTCTTGGGCGTACATCCCTAAATAACAGTATTTCGTACATCAGCATCGCATCCCTAGCGAGCCCTGAGTGTGTACCGCGGCCCATCAGCTGTTGCAGGTCATTAACCTTAGTGTACTACCAATAAAGCACATGAGAATCTAATTTCCGTACTCGTGGTTTCGAAATTTTATAATTTCCATTGTACTGGTTTTAACACCTAATTATTTATGTCAGAAAGTAGGTCGTATTTTAAATAGATCCAGTTCTTTAGTCTCTCTACGTTATAATAAGCCAGTATTTGCTTATTGTGAAAGTTTTTAAAATTTTGAAGAAAACCTGTTATATTCTAATTACCGTATACTAATTTCCATATTTTTATAAGTACCGTTGTATGAAAATTTCCTAGTAAAATGAACCTATTTGCTACCGTGAAGGTCCGAGTAGAGAGTTTTCCCATGGTTTATATAGTATGATATACTCACAATATTTTCTTCTTCCTTTCACGCTACAACCCTTGCCTTTCCACAATATTATTCCAGTAGTAGCGGACTCTGGCGACCTCATCCAGTGCAGTGGCGTGTTTGCCCACTACACAATTTTTCTTTCGACATCCTTTCTTTGTGGCCTGCCCATCTTATTCGCTGAGACTTATAGGCCTTGAAGATGAGCTCTTGTTTGATGCGTGCTTCTTCTTCGTCGGCTAGTGCTTATACACTTATAAATGACTAGATATGGCTTCCAGACAACTTCCAGTCACCTACCGGATATCGTCATCCCATCCTTGCCCCATATTGCCAAACAGGGGGGCTTGGCAGGATGGTGACACCACGTTTGCCAAGACGCTGTCTCCACTCTAGAACACAACTATTCCGTCGGTTATCGGTTCTGCGGGAAATGTGACCAGCCATTGCCACTTCAGCTTGCTAATCCCTTTCGGATATGGCGGTAACTTTGGTTCTCTGCCGAATCACCTCATTTCTGATGCGATCCTTTAAAGAAACGCCGACCGTGAACGCCTACTCCACACACTTGGCCCGTCACTATTGGCATCCTTGTTCATTCTTCTCTGTACTATGTGCAAGTCAGCGAAAGAAATATAAAAAAAATACTTTTCATTCATAACTCGCTGTAATAAACATCTTAAGTGGATCGTGGTCAACAGATACGTGCTTTTTGACAGCAAGCTCCTGGAGCTCGATCAACAGCTGAGGGGCAACTTTGAACTTGTGGATCAGTCTTAACGTAAGTGTCCACGTCTTGGCTTTGTATGTCAGAACAGGTAAGACACACTCGTCTTCAGGTATGGGTGACAAGCAGACTCAAAGAAGCTAGCCAATAAATGTAGGCCATCCCAGCTGAAACCTCCGATTGGACTCTCTCGATGTTGTTCCTACCTGATAGCACGGTTTGCTCAAGGTATAACATAACACATATATTTCTGAACAATTTCAATAGAGAGTCAATTATAATCTATAAAAATTAGCATTTGTTGCAAGTCCTAAACCGTTTCTGCCTAAATGACGATGTTGTCCACTAATCTCAAGTGTGAAAATGTACTCGCCGTTAATATTGATGCCCTATCCACTGTTTGCGGGTTCTGGACTTGGTGGTGGTATCTTATAGTATTTACAAATCTTTCAATACCTATATTGCTAATCAATTTGATATCGTTGCAAAACCTCCAGAACAGACCAGGTTTCAATGGAGTCAAAGGCCTTCTCATAAACTCTTCGAACGTCTTCAAACGCTAAGCACATGCTCTGATATTTTTTCCGTTTGTATAATCTCTCGCATTGTGTGTATGTGGTCTATAGTGTCATAGCCTACTCGAAACCCAGCATGTTCCGGTGGCTGGAACTCGTCAAATCTTTTTGCGAGACGCTTTATGATAACCTTTGAGAAAAGCTTATCGACATGGTTCAAAAGTCAAAGCGAAATAGGTCTGTAGTTTTTCAAAAGACTATCACTTTTTTTGAAAAACATCACTACTACGATTTTGCTTCACGCCTTTGGAGATCTCCCTGAAAAGAAGACAGCGTTAATAAATATTCGCTGGAGCTCTCGCAATATACATAGGTGTACCTACAACCCTCAAAAGCTAGGTAATGCAATTGTCACAAGAGACACATTTTATTCTGGTTTTAGGCTGAGGTGCCTGCGAGGCATACAACTGTTTATAAAAATCTTATACCTCTGCAAGAAACTCAGGCGGAGAGGTGACGCAGTTTACACCCGATGTAGTCAACTTCGTCCGCAGGTTCCTTCCCAATTTATGTACGAAGACCTGGTGCCTGAATGGTGCGTGTGTTGGAACTTGGAGGTCTCGTCTTACTGACTTGAATATTGTTTCTCGTTTTGTGTGTGTGTCTTCTCGCTAAATTAAGCGTCTTCTTCCCGCAAGATTTCCACCACTCTATTGAGATCCTGGTCTACGTCAACGACAATAGTGGTCCATTTAGTACCAAAAATAAATAAAAATTATTTGCAGCTGCAATGTTCTCATTTCCGTTTCAGTAATTATTTAAACTTTTCTCATTTCCATATCCATGAATTCTTTAAATCTCAATAACTTTAAAACCATTATTACGGGACTAAAACCAAATAAATTATTATATTCGTACATTTAATGTCTTTCATATTTTAATGTATTTGAGTCAATCCAATTAAAAATCAAAAAAGGCACTGGAATTAGGCAAAGAATGCTTAATTGGAGAATGGCCGATGTAATGTCTGGTAACATTCCCCTTCAGCGATTAATAGTCGCTGAACCTCTGTCTCGCTCGCACGATATAACAAATTGTCAAATAACAATTGAGAAAATTTTCATTTTGGAAATGTGTTAAATTGAAAATTTAGCTCATATTTTTGTACAATTTTTTAAAGTATAACCAGTTTGATACTTTATAAAATGACTGAGGCATGTTTAAAGATAGATATTTTTTGTATAATTGAGAATGCCATTGTTGTTATTTAAGGTAGCAAACTGGGAATACTTATAAAAATCGTATAAAAATATGAGCAAAATTTTTTATTAAACACATTTCCAAGAAGTAAATTTTATCAATTGTTATTTGACAATAAGTAATATCGTGCGAGCGAGACAGAGGCTCAGCGACTATTAACCCCTTCAGTCCGTACAGTAATGCCTGCACATTGAATAAATAACTCGCAAAGGTGAGAATTCAAAATAACTTATATATTAGCTATTATTTAATATTTAGTGTTAATTCCGCTCTAAATATGTAAGTCTAACTAAGTTTTAAGAGATGCCGAGGAATTAAAACGATACCAAAATAGTATTTAGTATTAATTCCACCACCGAGTGCACCACCCGCCCTCCCGCATATGCATGCATTAAGGGTTATAATTAATTGTTAGTCTTAGTAATGTGCGATACTTAGCTAGAACAATTTTTTTTTTTATACTAAATAGGCCTACGTTTGACCACATCCCACCTGATGGAAAGTGAAAATGCGGTCGACGATGGATCACTAGAGATGCCTAGAAAGGTACCTATTCACTCGTGCCTTGAAGATACCCAAGTTGTACCGCTCGGGAAACACAGATGACGGCAAAGTGTTCCAAATGCGACCAGTTCTCATTAGAAACGACGAAGCAAAACGCTTGGTGCGGGCTGTTGGTAGCGCCACTAAGTAGGGATGCCGCATTGCCGTCTGCCGTGACGTCCGTCGATAGAATGGGGATGGAGGAATTAGTTCGTGTAATTCCTGCGCACACTCTCCAAAATGAACAAACAAAAAAACAAATGATACGAAACGACGACGACGACGATGATAAACCGCTGCCATCCATCCATTCCATTAATCCATTAAATCTATTCCATTAATTATCAAAATAACTTACTAAAATAACTTTGTATATCCTGTTCATCATAATCAACCTCGTCTAACAAATATTTTATTTTATAATGTATCTTCCTCTCCCAGATGAGGCGACCGAATATGTCCAGAGTTTCGTTGTAAGATACACACATCAATACGGTTCCATTGTGTGGTTTATCAAAAGTATCGATTATTGTCGTTTTTGGTTTAGCCCTGAATAGTTTTGATGAATGGGGGTAGCGAACGATACCTGGAAAATATTAAAATTACATGCCAACAGGTTACCCTACTTACACTGTTAAAGCACAATTACAATTGTAGGTTGTGTGGCCAACCTATATGTTGCAGTTTCAGGTCGCCGAGATTACTACAGGGCCTGCAACATGACCTAACGACTACCTCCAAAATATAAATAGATAGAGTGATACAAGAGGATGGGTTAATATGTACTCGTATAATACATGCAAAATATAGAAGAGAAACACTTATATTTTTTTGTTAGGTGCACGATGTGCGCGCGGGTTTACTAGTTATAATATAAGTAGGAAAATACATACCCTTGCACCAACTTGGCACGGCCACGAGTTTATATCTCTGTATATATAACTGATTCATTGGACCTGTAAAATATCTTTTGATTAGGTACAGAAATAAATATAATAAAATATTTTGACTGATGACTTTATAGATAAATAAAACCGGTCAAGTACGAGTAGGACTCGAGCACCGAGGGTTCCGTACAAACCCGTAGGTTTGTACGGAAGTACCCCGTAGGTTTTGATTTATTTGGGAATGTCGAAAATTTGCTCAAATTTGCGACATATTCGACTATATCTTTTGATTGCGTTGGCCTAGAAGTTTGAAATTTTCACAGCTCTAAGAAGCAATGGACCTTAGTATTCCCTATAAATTTCAGAGATTTTTACCTCCACGCGTTCCTGAGAAAAAGGCTCTTGACAGACAGACAGACGGACGGACAACAAAGTGATCCTATAAGGGTTCCGTTTTTTCCTTTTGAGGTACGGAACCCTAAAAATATCAATAATACCACAGCGGTAAAGAACAAATACAAAAATTGTTAAAAAATCTGCTAAAATAATATAGGTAGGTACACTGTACCTATATACCTATATATAACCTTACCTATATAAACTTTTTATGCCAATATGAAGGAAACGCTCTCGTGATGTTATAAAATTCGCTTCTTTTTATAAAAAAAAACAGTACGGTGTCACCCTGGATTTCACAATGATGTGCAATTCTAGGTGCACTGCACCAACTCAATATTTAAGAGATAAATTAACTTACCTGAGGAATGTCGTATATTTGAACTACTTAGAGTCAAAAATAATGTGAATTTATCATCGTTCTCATATACAACGCATGATATACTAGAATTTCCTTCATCCACATCTGTTACTAGTCGAAGTTTGGTTACTTTGTCCAGGTAGTTGGTGGCCGGACGATATCCATACTTATCTAAAACCAAGTGAAAATTTAAAAAATACTTTTCAAACAAGCTGTCATTGCTATCTGGCACCAAAGTACTTGTTAGGACGAATCAAATGAGGCCAGACTTGATGGGGTTGCGTCGTTTATTACGGAGTTTCTATGGCAACCTTCGAGCTCCACCATCAGATCAGCCCCATGTCAAATAATATTATTGCATTGTCATCCGAATCATTGACGATTCGTACGACAATGCACTATTTATATACAAAATTTCTCCACGTTAAGGCGAGAAAGACTAAAAAAGATTGTCCAACACAACATAAACTGAACACAGAAAACGACAGGACAGAACGACTGACAGGAAGTGTAGGAATAAGAAGGTGATAATATCGGTCGGCTCGGAGCGTGAGTATGAGATGATGGGATCTGCTATCAAGAGTCTTGGTGGTCATTTCACTGTTGACTCCCCGGTGGTTCGTAAACCACAGCTGCGGTTGATAGGGGTAACTCCGGATATGAGTGATGCACTTGTTACACAGGCGCTCCTAAAACAGAACCAGGACCTATTATGTCAGGTACCCGCTGATCAGGTGCATTTTAGAGTGGTTCGGCGGACTAAGGGGCGTCAAAGTGTGGTGCAGAATGTTATCCTGGAAGTAAGCCCGATGGTCTGGAGGGTGTTAAGGGATCGCCGAATTAGGCTTGGTTATCAGATTGTCTATGTTGTGGACCAGTCTCCTCTACTTCAATGCTATAGGTGCTTAGGGTTCTCCCATCGTGCGCGAGATTGTAGGGCTGACAGATTGAGGTGTGGATACTGTGCGGCTGATCACGACACTCGAGACTGTCCAAATAGGGGTGGGATTCCAAGTTGTGTTAATTGTTGTGCTGCTAAGCGGGATTCGCTGGCGCATCCGGCATACAGTGCTGCTTGCCCGGAATGGCAACGTTGGGATAGGATAGCAAGGGAGGGAGTACAGTATTGCTAAGGGCGCAAATGAGCGTGATGTGGGATTTTTGCAGTTTGCGCAGGTCAACCTTGGCCGTGGTCTTGCTGCGACTAGGGAGTGCTTGCATGCGGCCATTGAACTGGGTATCTCGGTGCTGCTTCTGCAGGAACCCTATGTGGGTTCTACGGGTTGCATGACGGCTTCGCATCGGTTTGTGCAAGATTTGTCAAGTGTGCAAAGTAATCCAGTTAAGTCAGCTATTGTCATAGTTGATCCTAGCTTGGAAGTAATTGAGAATCCTAACTTTGTCGGCAAGAATATTGTGGGTGTTACGCTTAAAAAGGGCAGTTTTAAGATAGATGTAGTTAGCGTTTACATGCAGGGAAGTGTTGACATGGAGCCGTTTCTAAACCAGGTGCAGTGTGCTGTGGAGGGATCAGGTGCTGTCGATTTCATTATTGGAGGTGATATTAATGCTTCCAGCCCATGGTGGGGATGTGAGACGGAGGACAGAAGGGGAACGTTGTTTATGGAGTTGATGGCTCAGTTGAATGGTCATATTTTGAATGATGGCTGTATACCTACTTTTCATACGTACAGAGGTAATAGGTTGTTCAGTAGTATAGTGGATGTCACAGCCTGCTCATCTGGCATTCTTGGAGGCGTGTCGAGTTGGAGGGTCGACGAGCATTTTGTGAATCTCTCGGATCATAGAGCAATCCGTTTTTGTGTTACTTGTGCAGGAGGGAGCTTTGTGCGAAGGAAAAGAGACTCGACTAGATTATATAATGTAAAGAGGGCGAAATGGAGACTTTTTCGATCGGTTATTACTGAAGGGCTAACTGAGAGGTTGGGTAACGGACAATTATCGGTAGACATGGACTCCGAGGCTCTTTTGGAAGAATCGGTTAATGATTACGAAGAGGCAATTCGTACTGCGTGTGAGGTAGCAATACCAGAGTTGTCTGGCCAAAGGCAGGAAGTTCTGCCTTGGTGGAATCAGGAGCTACAGACCAAGAAGGCAGATGTGACGACACTAAGGAGGAGGATTAGGAACGCTTGTGAATCCAGGAGACCTGTGGTAATAAGTGAATATCTTCAGGCTAAGCTAGAGTACAAGATTGCTATTGAGACAGCTATTACCCAGAGTTGGAAGGATGCTTGTACCGGTCAAAAGACTGAGGATGTTTGGCGGAAATCCTACAGGATTGTCAAGACGTTTTCTGTTAGGCGTGAAGATAAGCTATTGAAGTCACCAGGAAATGAACAAGTGTTGAACCCTGAAGATTCTGCTCGTCTTCTAGCTGAAACTTTTTACCCGAAGGATGACCCTGATGTAGATACGCCGGTTCAGCGACAACTAAGGGAAAGTGTGCGTAATAGTAGGCGAGATCTGTCAAGTAGCCAGGTGTTGGAGTTTACTAAAGAAGAAGTGATCGCTATTTTTGATGGAATGGACTCCAAGAAGGCGCCCGGGGATGATGGCTTCACGTCAGATATCTGTCAGGAGGCTTTTAGTTGTAATCCAGCGGTACTATTAGGATTGTTCAATCGGTGCTTGCATTTGGGTTACTTTCCCATGAAATGGAAAGCGGCTACAGTTATAGTTATTCCAAAGCCTGGTAGAGATCATACTCAGGCTAGATCGTATCGCCCCATTGGTCTGTTGCCTGTTCTTGGGAAGGTGTTGGAAAAGCTTTTTGTTAAACGCATCCAGTGGCAGTTAGGTAGTGAGAATCGACTCAGCATGAGGCAGTATGGTTTCACCCCGCAAGTGAGTACGGAGCACGCGCTGTACGATGCTGTTGCTGTCATGAAGCAGGGGCTTTTGGAGAAGCAGATAACTGTGGTTTTGTCACTCGATATCGAAGGAGCTTTTGACAATGCATGGTGGCCGGCGATCTTGAGTGAGCTTTGGGAGAAAGGAGTTGAGCCTGCAATTTTGAGACTTATATACAGTTACTTGGAGGGCAGACGTGTAAAACTGAGATATGCAGGAGCAGAGGTGGCCATGTCAACTAGCATGGGTTGTATACAGGGCTCCACGAGTGGACCGCTGTTTTGGAATATCTTGCTGGATCCGCTGCTTCAGGAGGTGGAAGCAATGCCGGTGAGTTTCCAGGCTTTTGCGGATGATTTGTTGGTAATTGCACATGCCCATACGGCTACTGAATTGGAGGCGCTAATTAACCCTGTTCTGGAGGTGGTGTCTCGCTGGGGTGAGCGTTATAAAGCCAGTTTCGCGGTTCAGAAGACTAAAGCTGTAGTTGTAACTAACAAACGCCGATTTGAGAGGCCGAAGCTGCTGTTAAATGGCGAACAGATTGTTTACTCGGATCATCTTAAGGTGTTAGGGGTAGTGATTGACCAGAAGTTAAATTTTGTGAAGCATGTTAACTATGTGAGCGAGAAGGCGTGCAGAATTTATAAGCTGGTGTCGCGGGCAGCTGGCGCTCAGTGGGGCCTTAATTCTGAGATAGTGCGGATCATATATATGGCGGTGGTTGAACCAACTATCCTATACGCGGCTAGCGTTTGGGCCGATGTTACGAGGAAACAGTATATGGAGAAGAAACTGGATCGTACAACTAGACAGTTTGCTTTGATGATAGCCAAGGCGCACAGAACGACGTCCCTAGTGGCAAGCATTGCTCTTGCTAGAATATTACCGCTAAGTTTGAGGGCAAGAGAACAGCTGGAGTTGTTCCGGGTTAAAAGAGGGCAGCCGTTGCTTGAACTTCCGGATAAGGTTCTCGAGAAGAGAATGTGTCCATACGAGCTCCCACACCCTGCGTATCGTAGACCTTTATCATAATATGTAATTGTGGATGGTGCGGACCAAATAAATGAATTCGTGGATAATTGCCCCATGATTTACACCGACGGGAGCAAATTGGAAGGAAAGGTTGGGTGTGCTGTTTCTGTCTGGGAATGCGGTGCTGAAGTTTCGAACATGGGCTTTAAATTGGCAGATCATTGCAGCGTTTTTCAGGCAGAGCTCTGTGCTATTTTGAGGGCTGTTGAGATGGTGGGTAGTTCGCTAAGATGCACGAGGGCCCACATTCTTAGTGATTCAAGGTCAGCTCTTGATAGTATTTCTAATTCTGAGGCTCTTAACCCGCTGGCTGGTAAAATACGACGGAAAATGGCAGAGCTCGTTCAGGAAGGAGTGGGAGTTGAATATTACTGGGTGCGGGCCCATGTTGGTATCCCGGGCAATGAACGTGCGGATGAGCTTGCGAAGCGTGCAGCCCTTAATGATCAGCTGGCCCCGATTTACGACGCTTTTCCTCTGTCCTACGTCAAACACCTCATTAGGGAGTCTTCCTTGAACGTGTGGGACCGGAGGTACCAGGCGGCAGCCACAGGAGCCGTTACTAGGTCATATTTCCCTGCAGTAAGACTAGCATATAAGGCATTGCGAAACATAAGGTTGTGTAACTTGCGCGCTCAGTTACTGACGGGACATGGCGGCTTCAGAAGTTATTTGTATCGGTTTCGATTGGGTCCAACCCCGTACTGTGTTTGTGACGATGAGACGGAAGAGACCGTGTTTCACGTCCTAACTGAGTGCCCGAGATTTGGTAGGGAAAGGTTGGATTGTGAGATGAAGTTAGGATTCTCGATTGAAATGGGAAATCTTGCAAGGGCAATTTGTGATGAGCGCTGCCGTACTAAATTTTTGGAGTTCGCCGAGGCTGTTGTCCGGTTAGCGGCAAGGGCTAATGGTTCTACAGTTAGGTAGTAATGTGTTGTGCGTTATTTATTAATGATGAATTAAATCGTTTAATTATAATGTGTAATTTCATGTTAGATTAAATAATGGATTAATTATATTTTGTTATATTATATACATGATTATATTGTTGTAATAATGTAATTTGTGAAGTTTTGTTATGTAGTATTAAAGGACTGCTATAGTATTGTTACAAGTACGTTAGTATAGCGGTATTATTTAATATGTACGATTATTATATAATTTTCATTGTACTTGTCTATGGTGAATAGTTGATAGTGTGACACCAACGACAATCATTAGACAAAAGAAAACAAACGTCAATTTTACAGTTTATTATCTGTCTGTTTTGACATAACCTATGCAAAATGTATTTCTTTCTCTTTTCCTTTTTTTCCAATGGCGGACATGTGGAACAAAATGGTACGCTCTGTAATTCTAAAATAGTAAATATAGTTGAAGTGCAATCTAAGCTGGTTTTTTACTTGCAAACGACCCCCAACGCCTGGTCTTTACATAATTTCTGGTCCTTGCGTGCCGGGTCACAGTTGGGGTCGTGTTGCAACCGACACGGCGCAGCGCAACACGCGGTCGGGTTGCAGGTTCTCAAAGGCTTCGGGCGGTGCGCGGTTGTGTCGCCGGCGGGCGGAACGACGGACGATCCGCGGGCGCTGGTTTGGGCCCGTGTACGTGAGCGGACGGCGGCATCGTCGGGAAGGAGTCGTCAGTCGTCGTGGCGTGTGATCGGGCGGTTCGACGGTCGAACCGCAAGCACGCCACACGGTGCTCGGGGCCAGCCACGAGCAACGACACCGGGCGCGGTACCGGGCGTGGTGCCGGGCGTGGTGTGCGGCGCGGTGCCGGGCGTGGTGCCGGGCTTGGTGTGCGGCGCGGTGCCGGGCGTGGTGCCGGGCTTGGTGCGCGGCGCGGTGCCGGGCGTGGTGCGTGGCGAGGTGCCGGGCGTGCTACGTGGTGTGGTGCCGGGCGTGGTGCGTGGCGAGGTGCCGGGCGTGCTACGTGGTGTGGTGCCGGGCGTGCTACGTGGTGTGGTGCCGGGCGTGCTACGGGGTGTGGTGCCGCGAGTGCTGCGTGGCGCAGTACCGGGCGTGGTGCGTGGCGCGGTTCGACGGGCGAGCTGCGCGACCGCCCCGTGGAGCGTGTCGCGGGCAGCGAGCGGCGGCAGCCAAGGCGGCTGAACGGGTGTGGTTAGTGTATACTCAGTTATTGGCACTTCAACTGGTCGGTAGAGCATCGTTATTATTAATGTTACTAGTGTCGGGGTATTATACCTGAACAATAAGTGGTGGTTCATTTTCTTTTAAATTCAGTGTAAAACAGGTTGACTAAATAGTGCTAACGGTAATTAGATTTTCTTTATTCACATAACAATTTTTCAAAATGCAGGCTAATTTCAATGCACAGAGGGATACACATGATAGGATACTCAGAGCCCACGTTAATTTTAAAAAATCGCCAAAGGAAAGATTAACCGAGCATTACGCTCAGACGCGGGTTGACATTTTAGAAAGGTTATGGGAGAACTTCATGTGTGTCCATCAAAACATGTTGAAAACTACCGATTGGGAAACATTTCAAAAATCAACATATGTAACTGAAGAATTTTATGAAAAGACGGAAGAGCTTTATATAAATTATAAGTGTGAATTAATGAAGTATTTGTCAAAACCTAAACTCTCAGGGGCTAATAGTAATGCAAAATCGTGTGTTAAATTACCGAAAATTGAAATTCCAAAGTTTTCTGGAATTTATTCTGAATGGGTAACCTTTAGAGACTTGTTTGTTGCGTTAGTACATACAAATACATCATTAGACAATGTAGAAAAATTGCACTATTTAAAAGGTCATTTGACAGGGGAAGCTGAGCAATTAATTAGGCAAATACCGATAGCTAATGAAAATTATTTGGAGTGTTGGGGAAAATTAGAAGCTAGGTATAATAACATTAATTTTTTGGCCAACAGTATTTTAAAACGGTTTCTCTCTCTAAAGGCAAGTAGTGTAGAGTCCGCAACCAATTTAAAGAATTTAATTGACACTACAGCTGATTGCTTGCATGCATTAAAAAACATTGGGATAAATGTTGATACTTGGGATATTATTGTGATACATATTGTGGCTAGTAAGCTAGATTCGGAAACAAGGAAACAGTGGGAGTTAACAATTTCATCTGAAAATTCTAGTAAATTACCTACATTTAATCAATTCAAGGAGTTCATGCAAGCGAGGTTCAGAGCCCTCGAATTTATAGAACCGTCAAAATTGTTAAATCCAACTGTTCGTCAAACTAAGCCTAAGGTATTACATGTAGCAAGCACACCTTGTGAATTTTGTGGGGAAAACCATAGGTTGCATACTTGTAAAAGATTTTCACAAGAAGAAGTTAATAAAAGGCGGGAATTTGTGTTCACAAAACGATTATGCTATAACTGTATGGGAGACAAGCACTCGGCAAGGGTTTGTCCCAGTAAAATATCATGTAGAAAATGTAAGGGTAAACATCACACGCTCTTGCACCCACTCACAGTGGGCGGTACGGTCGGTTCAGGTGTCGTTGGTGAGGTCACTAGCAATGTCGGGTCTTCATTATCTGGAGAGGTTATCGGTGGTTCAACTGCTGGGAAGCCAGCAGCTAGCTCCAGTCAAGTTGATGCGGCGCCAGTGGTTGCGTGTTTCGGTCAGATGCCTATAAAGCATCAAATATTTTTACCAACGGCAGTGGTTCGGGCAGACATGGCAAATGGCCAATGTCATTTCATTAGGGCATTTTTGGATCAAGGTGCCCAAGGTTCATTTATTTCGGAAGCTACGGTACAACACCTTGGCATCAAAAGGTATCCAATAAGGGGAGTAGTTTCTGGTCTTGAAGGTGCAAACGAAACTTCGTACAAGCATATGGTATATGTAAAGATACGGTCAAGGTTTGATTACAATGTTGTAATAAATGTGCAAGCATATGTTCTTAACTCAATCACCAGTTTACTACCCAATCGGGCAATTGAACGTATTGATTGGTTAGACGAAGGTGTTTGCTTGGCAGATCCAGAATACCACATTCCAAATAGAATCGACATTCTATTAGGTTCGGATATTTATGGTTTAATCCTTCAGAATGGAGTGAGGAAAGGGCCTCAAGGTTTTCCTTTGGCACAAGAAACATCACTGGGATGGATTCTTTCTGGCATAACCCAAACTTCTAGTAAATCAACTGGAAACATTGTGGCAATGCATCTATATGTAGAAGATGAATTATTAAGGAAATTCTGGGAGATAGAAGCAGATCCAAAGCCACAACAGAAATTCATGACAGAGGAGCAGTTACATTGCGAAAGGTTCTACGCAGACACAACTACTCGGGATGCAGAGGGAAGGTATGTGGTGAGGCTTCCTTTCAAGACAGATAAGCCAGAATGTATGGATGGCGACTCCAGGGCAGTGGCTGAAAAAAGATTAAATGGATTATGTAGGCGGTTCAAAGGGAATGAAGAATTAAAGGTGAAATATAAGGAAGTGATCCAGGAATATCTTCATTTAGGGTTTATGGAAAGGGTTCCAGACACTGAAAGAAATATGGAGGAGGTGGTATACTTACCACACCATCCAGTTGTGAGAACGGACAAGGATACCACCAAGCTCAGGGTTGTATATGATGCATCTTGCAAATATAAAAATGGAAGTTCATTAAATGACAATTTGATGACAGGTCCTTCTCTTCAACAAGAGCTCCGGCATTTACTCATGCAATGGAGAATGAAGCCTATATGCATAGCAGCTGATGTAGTTAAAATGTATTGTCAAGTAAAGGTTTCGGACAAGGATGTAAACTATCAGCGGCTCCTGTGGAAGGAAGACATTGAAGATAAGGCAGAAGATTATAGGTTACTCCGGGTTACATTTGGGACGGCATCTGCACCATATCTAGCAGTAAGGACACTGCAGCAAGTAGCACAAGATGAAGGAGCAGAGTATCCCGTGGCGGCTAAAATGGTTTTGAATAACTTCTATATGGATGATTTACTAACTGGATGCGATTCAGTGGAGGAAGGCATGGTCATTTATGAAGAAATGAACCAACTGCTCAAAAAGGGAGGATTTGAGTTACAAAAATGGATGAGTAACAATGAGGATTTGTTAAGGGCAATTAAACAAAGGAGCAAGGATAATGATGTCCAAGAAGAACTTAAACTTAAATTGGATAACATTGTCAAGCTATTGGGGCTTACTTGGGATAGAGGTACAGACACTTTCCGGTATACAGTGGCTGATACAGAAGACTCAGGACCGGTGACGAAGAGGCAAATACTATCACATATTGCACGGTTGTATGATCCACTTGGGTGGGCGGCCCCCAGTGTGATCATGGCAAAAATATTGATACAAAAACTTTGGATAGCCGGGCTAGAGTGGGATGAAGAGGTCTCAAGTAAAATATTAGAGGAATGGAATATTTACAGAAGGGAATTACCATTATTATCAGAGATACACATACCGCGTTGGGTAGGTACATGTGTAAAGAAGAATTCACAGATTGAACTTCATGGATTTGCTGATGCTTCAAAGGCGGCGTATGCAGCAGCAGTTTATATTAGAAGTATATCAGAAGATGGTGAGATTTATGTCACCTTGGTTACAGCCAAGACCAAGGTAGCACCCATAAAACAGGTGTCTATTCCTCGTTTAGAGTTGTGCGGTGCAGTGTTAGTCACGAGGCTGCTTATAGAAGTGGCAGAAACATTGGGAATCGATAAAACCAATATTCGTGCATGGACTGATTCAACGGTGGTCCTAGCATGGATGAACAGTCATCCAAGTCGATGGCAAACCTTTGTGGCAAACAGAGTGTCGGAGATATTGACTAAGTTAGAATCAAGCAAATGGGCTCATGTGCCCTCGGGACAGAACCCAGCAGATGCAGCATCCAGAGGAATGAAACCGTCAGATTTAGTGAAAAATGGTCTTTGGTTCAACGGTCCAAATTTCTTAAGGGAAAGGGTTATTAAATATGAGAAACTTAAGGATATGGAAACTAATATGGAGGAAATTAAGGTTCACGCTATTAGGCAGAAAGATTCTCCAGAGACGGCGGTGTGGGAAAAATATTCATCACTTACTAGACTAGTAAGAGTTATTAGTTATTGTAGAAGATTTCTCAACTTAAAAAAACCAGCAGAAGGTCGACCAGCTCATGGCTATCTTACAACACAGGAGTTAAAGGAAGCCATAGAAGTCTGCATAAGGCAGGTACAAGGAGAGCACTTCCAAGGTGAAATAGAGCTAATAAGGAAGGAAGCTAACTTCAGCAAGCTCAAGGGTCCACTCAAATCTTTAAGTCCGTTCATCAGCAGGGAAGGTTTACTCCGAGTAGGGGGTCGGTTGGACAAATCACAGCTTGGAGAAGAAGCCAAACATCCTGTAATCCTACCAAGGAAGGCTCATCTAACAGATCTCATTTTAACGGATGCTCATGCTAAAACCCAACATGGAGGAGTTCAGCTGATGCTGACATATTTAAGTAGGAAGTATTACATTATTGGTGCCAAACCATTGGTAAAGGCTTTTGTTCGCAGATGTGTTAAGTGTGTTAGGCAAAGAGCCGCAGTGTCTCCACAGCTGATGGGACAATTACCTGCTGCTAGAGTCACACCTACCAGACCCTTCACAAATAGTGGGGTGGATTTTGCTGGACCAATAAATGTAAGGACCACGAAGGGTCGCGGTCACCAGGCATATAAGGGATATATATGTCTGTTTGTGTGTATGGCTACGCGCGCCATACATATCGAGGTAGTGAGCGATTTGACAAGTCAAGGATTCCTGGCGGCGTTCAGACGGTTCGTGGCTAGGAGAGGCCATTGTGCAGACATATGGAGTGATAACGGGAAGAATTTTGTCGGGGCTTCTAGGGAATTAAGGGATCTTTTTTTGTCAGAAAAGGCTAGTATGGTTCAGGAAGTAGCTGAAGAGCTTGCAAATAATGGTACTACATGGCATTTCATTCCACCTCATGCGCCCAATTTCGGTGGGCTATGGGAAGCTGGAATAAAATCTGTAAAACATCATCTAAAAAGGGGTATAGGAGAGACAACGTTGACCTATGAAGAGTTATCAACTCTTTTGGCCCAGATAGAGGCCTGCCTTAACTCGAGGCCACTGTCGCAGCTTAACACAGATTCAGATGCACTTGATGTTTTAACACCGGGGCACTTCCTTGTAGGGGGTCCACTGGTTACCCCTCCAGATTATAATTTTGAGTCAATAAATGTTAGTAATCTCCGTAGATGGCAACTAACTCAAAAAATGTTGCAAATTTTCTGGAGGCGTTGGTCTCATGAGTATTTAAATAAATTTTTGCATCGGTATAAATGGTCATATCAGACTCCTGAACCTAACATAGGAAATTTAGTATTAGTTAAGGAGGATGGCTTGCCTCCATGTAGGTGGTTGCTTGGGCGTGTGATGGCTAAACACCCAGGTCCAGATAATGTGACACGAGTAGTTACATTAAAAACAAAGAACTCTGTAATCAAACGAGCTATTTCTAAATTGTGTGTTCTTCCTATAGCCATTTGATAAATTGTTAGCTGTAAGAAAAGGGTAGGGTATTCATGTATGTGTTTCTATAGATAAAACAGAATGTAAAGGAGTACAATTGCACTTATAATGTATGTGGGGTATACATATATAATATTGTAACGGTTTGATACAGTCCATTTAGTAAGGTCATGTAAATTTGTATTAGTTGGAGGTACACCCAAGTAATTTTAAACATTCTTGTAACTATTATAGTTAATTTCCTTGACATACTTGAGATAACTTCAATTTTGGTTCGGTACAAATTGATTCTTGGATGTGCCTTTCTAGTTCAATTTAAATTGTGTTATATTAGGGAAACAATAAGCATAATATTGTAAAGGTAAATTGTTAGCCCACAAAGGAAAAATTGATAGAATTTCGAACCTTTTACTTCATCAATTTAAATTTGGGTTTAAATCAGTACAGTATTGTATTACATAGAATAACACATCCTATACATGTTTGAAGGATAAAAATATAAATAATTTATCCTTAGTGGGCGGTTATGTCTATGGTGAATAGTTGATAGTGTGACACCAACGACAATCATTAGACAAAAGAAAACAAACGTCAATTTTACAGTTTATTATCTGTCTGTTTTGACATAACCTATGCAAAATGTATTTCTTTCTCTTTTCCTTTTTTTCCAATGGCGGACATGTGGAACAAAATGGTACGCTCTGTAATTCTAAAATAGTAAATATAGTTGAAGTGCAATCTAAGCTGGTTTTTTACTTGCAAACGACCCCCAACGCCTGGTCTTTACAGTACTCATACTCAATTTATTATTAGAATATTTTTTTTTTTTTGTATAGAACATTAAGCTTTGATTTTTCAAAAAAGAAAAGGATAAAAAATATATATATAAAAAAAAAAAAAAATTAAAAAGAAAAGAAAGGAAAAAAAAAATGGAAAAGGAAAAAAAAAAAAAAAGGATAAATTTTGAGAGGAAAAAGAAAAAGGGGGAAAAAAAAATTATGAAAGGAAGATAATAATTAAATTATGTTTATTGTAATTATTAGTAGTATGTTTATTTTTAATAAATAGTATATAAGGGTGCTGCAATAGCCCATAGCAGCAGGTTATGTTGTCCGCATGAGGCGGTATAAAAAAAAAAAAAAAAAAAAAAAAAACACAACATAAACTGTAGGGTAAAGCGTAAAAAGGGTAATTTCATTACCCCGTATACGCCCTTGCATTGGGACTATTACGGCTCGAACAAAAAATTCATCCAGACATCCATTCATTCTTACAAACTTTCACGTTTATAATATTAGTAAGATTGGTAAGATTTAGTATATTTTATTAAACTCATACCTTCCCAGAAAAGCAGGTTGGTGAATCCTTTCAAGTTGCTTTCACAAGTCAAACGAAACACTGCATCTTGTTCGTAAAGTATATTATTTGAGTTGTTCGGATAAAAAATGGGTCCTGAAAAATAAATAAAGAATTTAAAAAAATATATAATATCAGTTTTTTTTTTAATAGTTATAAGACAAACAGACGACAGACAGGTAAAAGTAAATAACATTTTGAAATAAAAGCAAAAACGATACAATGGCTATATTATCTGCATATTTGCAGGGGACGGTGACATACATAGTATTTTACTATTATATTATAATAGGATAAACCCATATTATGATAGTAAAATATTAAATATAGCAAGATGAGCTCACCAATGCCATTGTCACCATTTTCCCGTCTGATTCCCACATGAACATTCATTTGACCTGAAACATGTTATTTCATAAAAGTATTTTTATACAACGAAGTAAGAAGACGAGCAAGACGCTCTCCTGATGGTAAGAGATAACGCTGCCCATAATTAGTACAATGCTACCCAGGATTTTACAGTCATTGTGAAATCCTTGGTGACCCTGTATCTATTAATTATATCTTACTTCTAAATATATTAAAGGAAAGAGCGACAGCCTGATCTATCAACGTACAGCCTAAACCGCTGGACGAACTGGGTCGAAATTTAGAACATAGATAGGTTTTATGACGTAGACCTCCGCAAAGAAAGGATTTTGCCATGCGGGCAATGCCGCGAGCATAAGCTAGTCGTTGTATAAACTCGTTCCTTGAATAAAAATAATTCATAATTCATTTAATCACAAGCGAAAATGGGTATACAAAAAGGTACAAAGGTAGGTAGGTAGGGGTTTTACCGGGGGTAGACTTCCTTTGCAGGAGGTCGTCTAGGTGGGTACCCCAACAGTGCCAGTTATTCTACCGCCTGAGCAGTGATGTGCATACATTACTGTGCTCCGGTAGGAGGGCACTGTAGCTAGTGAAATTACTGGGCTAAAGAGTCTTAACATCTTATGACTCTTGAGTAAGAAGCGTTGGTGCAGTGCTCCTAGAGTTTCACATAATTGTGAAGTCCTAGGTAACACTGTACTGATTATGGGCAGCCGTTATCTCTTAACATCAGGAGAGCGTCTTGCTCGTCTTCTACTTCATAACATATAATTACATAATATTAATAATGATAAAAGAATGTCAAATTAAATACAAATTACATTAAAAATAACATCTATATTTAAAATATATTTAACCGGGGGTAGACTTCCTCTGCAGGAGGTCGACTAGGTGGGTACCCCGCAGCTACCGACAGACCAGTGATGTGCAAACATTGTGCTTCGGTAGGAGGGCACTGTAGCTAGTGAAATTACTGGGCTGAAGAGTCTTAACATCTTATGACTCTCAAGTAAGAAGCGTTGGTGCAGTACGCTCGGTAGCTGCTACTCGGTAGACTGTACTAATAATGGGCAGCGTTATCTCTTAAGTAATAATAATAAAATAATAATAAATATTTCAGGACGTTTCACACAGCGCCACCTAACCCCAAACTAAGCAACTTAATGCTTGTAATATGGTGGTTAGGATAACGAATATAATACTTATATACTTTTCTTTTGTAAATACATAAGTAAAATGTATTTACAAAAGAAATAAAAATTTAAATTTATTTACTTTTGTAAGTACCATCAGGAGAGCGTCTTGGTCGTCTTCTTACAACTTTTTATGCACAAAAAAAGCATTGGTAGGTAGTATTTACTTACTTGAACTCGCTGGTTCTGTAAATTTACTTGCAACAATTACATTTAATGAACAGTAAATAATAACTATATTATAGTATAAGACGTACGACATCCTTGTAATGAGGATATAACGCAATTAAATATGTATTATCTATCTATTTACTTGTAACTACTCGACTAACACCGGCGCTCGAGTATGGGATAGACTGAAAACCAGCGCTGCGCAGTGGTTTCTCCCTGTGCCGCACAAAGCTGAGTCACGGGCACGGTTGTCTGGAAGAGATCGCTTTGAGCGACAAGACCGCCGGTACACTTTTAGTTATTTTTAATAATGTTTGTAAAATTTACTTTATACCTATGTGGATGAATAAAGAGTTTCTTATCTTATTCGATTCGATTCGTTCAGTGCAGTCAATGCGGATAGATTTGCGTTCACCATTAAAAGCTTCAAGGATACGACTTATTAGACAATCACATGACGTTTAAAATATATTTTTTTTATAGAAAAGGGCTGCGTTTGACCACAGTCTCACCTGTTGGTAAGTGATGACACGGTAAAGAGATATACAGTAGTTTGACTGAGCGTGATTTTTGAACATAAATACCTACAGTCTCGCGGTACATGCGCAAGTCATAGGGCTGGCGGGCAGCCGCTGCCCGCATACAGTAGGTACCTACCTATTTCATATCATCAACTTACTTAAGCTACTATCTAGACAAGACAAGAGACAAGACAAGAGACAAGACAAGAGACAAGACAAGAGAAAAGACAAGAGACAAGACAAGAGACAAGACAAGAGACGAGACAAGAGACGAGACAAGAGACGAGACAAGAGACGAGACAAGACAAGAGACAAGACAAGATACAAGACAAGAGACAAGACAAGAGACAAGAGACAAGACAAGAGACGAGACAAGAGACGAGACAAGACAAGAGACAAGACAAGAGACAAGACAAGAGACAAGACAAGAGACAAGACAAGAGACAAGACAAGAGACAAGACAAGAGACAAGACAAGAGACAAGACAAGAGACAAGACAAGAGACAAGACAAGAGACAAGACAAGAGACAAGAGACAAGACAAGAGACAAGACAAGAGACAAGACAAGAGACAAGACAAGACAAGAGACAAGACAAGAGACAAGACTTGGACTCTTACTCGCACTCTTACTCAAACTCTTACTCGAACTCTTACTCGCACTCTTACTCGAACTCTTACTCGGACTCTTACTCAAACTCTTACTCGAACTCTTACTCAAAATCTTACTCTTATTTGCACTCTTACTCGGACTATTACTCACACTCTTACTCGGACACTTACACGCATCCTTACTCAGTTTCTTACTTGCACTCTTATCGGACTCTTACTCGCACTCTTACTCGGTCTCTTACTCGCACTCTTACTTCAGCAGAATACTTTTAAAAATAAAAAATAAATATTATAATAACTTCATACTAACTTACCTCAAAAACAGCATAATATCGAATGCTATTTTTTGCCATTTTATATAATTTATTATATTATGTATACATACGTCCAAAGTAAATAACGTAAATTACACTAAATACTTGCAAAAAACTATCGCGACGTCCGCCCGTCGCTGCGTGGCACCCGCTTCTGGATTATATACCCACTTCTACCCACATCTGCCCACATCTACTCACTCCCAAATTCCGGCCGTTTCTATGGAGTCAAACTACTGTATATCTCTTTACCGTGGTGATGACGCGGTCGAAGATGTTACACACAGACCTAGTAAATACCTATTAACCCTCAATTTAAAGACTCCTAAGTTGTAATTTACAGGAAACACTGATTGATGCTGGCAGAGAGTTCCAAACCTTCGCCGTCCGGATAATGAATTAACAAACAAAGAAATAGTTATACCTTAAAAATAAAATCTCATTTGAACTAATATGCCAAGTCTCAAAATGTATGGTCAACTTACGCCTGGCGAACAGCTGATGCTCCAGGTAAATAAAATAGATGAAGTTTTTACAGAGCCGCTGGACTGCTGAGTTTGGTCCAGTATGACTTTTCACACCCGTGAGAAGTCATAAGTGCTTTTTAACATTAGGAATACGTTTAGATTAATTTTTTTTTTTTCAACATATAAGTACCTACCTATTTTACAAGCTTTTATTTACTTTCACCTGTCTGTTGTCTGTCTGTCGGTCTGTAATGAAATCTTGGAAGTTTAATTTGATCCAATTCCCGATTTCTGATTGAGCTGAAGTTTGGCATGCATGTATAAATCAGATGACAAAGCAATATTATTATGACATATACGAGCGAGAAGGTGGCCATAGGAACTCCGTAATTAAACGACGTAACCCCATCGAGTTTGGGCTCATTTGATTTGTCTTGACGAGTACTTTATGGTAATAATAATAAAAGCTTGTTTTTAAAAAGTTTTTTTTTTATTTCACTTGTTTTACCAGTCACCCTGTATTCTGTATAGGTATCTAATACAAACATAGGAATATGTGATAAGCCTAGGATAGGACTTTTAAGGGCATATAATGTAACAATATATAATAAATACAAGGAAAAAACAATAACAATAATTCCTATTTTCCTCAAATCTAAAACGCGTGACTGGTTTTAGGTAGTTTTATTTTGTTACTATTAAGTCCGTAATAAAATTAATAAATATATACAAGATACGATTTTTTTTTATATTTTTATAGTAACCAAAGATAAAAGAATACTAGGCTAAATGGCTATAATTTTTTTTTGTGGGCATAATGAGTTACGCATCGTCATCATGCACCTAGGGACGCAGGGCTGTATGTGGGACTCCCCCGCCTTGTATGTGCGGCGGGGATCACCATCTCAACCGTAGGGCGTCCACTGCTGAACATAGGCCTCCCCTTTGGACTTCCATATGTACCGGTTGGAAGCGACCTGCATCCAACGTCTTCCGGCAACCTTTATAAGCGGATGGCTTTTGGGGACGAAAAGTGCTCGAGTGGAGACCACGGACTAGCAAACGCAATGTATGACCCCCACAAGGTGGACAGACAACCTTATAAAGGTCGCCGGAAGACGCTGGATGCAAGTCGCTTCCATCCGGTACATATGGCCTATGGCAGTTCAAAGGGGAGGCCTATGTTCAGCAGTGGACGACCTACGGCTGAGATGATTATGATGGCGCATATAAAGTGGACGCGGGCAGGAACAAAATAAAGCAATTCCAACAGCTCGGACGAAGCGATTTGCTTCGTCTTTCAATATGAGAATGGTGAATGGAACTCGCTACCATCCTCAGTGTTTCCCGAATGCTATAACGTGGGTTTGTTCAAATCAAGAGTGAATAGGTTCTTACTGAACAAGTGTGCTACAACTTCGACTGCACCGTCACTTACCAACAGGTGAGATTGCAGTCAAACGCTTGTTTAGTCTGCTATAAAAAAAACCCTTCATTTGCCTGTCGTCTGCTTTTTTCTTGTTTTTTTTTTATTTATTTTGAAGGGCTTTGTCGATTATTCGACCACACCGCCCTTTTTTCTTGCTATACGCTCGTTTTAATTTTAAACTTGTCTGTCTCATTAGTTCAAAGACCAAAGTTAAAATATTTCCTGTATTTATATATTTATTCAATAAGATGTTGTCGCTAACGTTTTATTGTTTTATTTTTTGTACACAAGTATTGGCAGGGCATTTTAACAAGGGAAATCATAGGAAAAATGTCGAAAATCATATGAGCGAGACCCATACTCAAGGTAAGTACCTGGTACCTACCTACTTAAATGATTTTTTAACGGCAAATGCCTTTATTGAGAAAAAACAAGCAATCAATAATACTACAGCTACTATAGCAGTAAAGAACACTTGTTTTAACCACAGATCGGCCACAAGACAATCGACATAAAATCCGCATGCTCCAAACTCTGTCAGATATAGTAGCGTGCTGGCAGCATTGCCACGTTGAATGGCAATATTTATACGTTGGGCCAGATACACCCCAGCATTTTGGTCAAACGTTGCCTCGATGGATCATCAGATATTTTTTGGCCCCCTAGGACCCATATTGTCTCTACCCCAAACGGCTCAAAAACTTACTAGTCATTCACAGAAGTCAAATCATTATTACGGATTACGGACGCTGCTTGACTCATCTTACTTATATTTTTTTATAAACGTGAAAGCATAAACGGGTGAAGCGATTAAGATGAAATTTGGTATAGATATACATAGTTTAGACCCTGGAATAACACATAGGTAGTAAGTACAACGGATTAAACCGCTGGGAGCAGCTAGTCTTTCATAGATATAAGAGACCAACAGAAACAGAAGATGATAAGCATCCTGAATCCTGATTGATATTATTATATTTTTATCCCATCATCATTGATAATGTCAGACTCTTTCAGTCAGTGGTCTTAGCATGACACACGGGATCCCGACGAAACTTCAAGAGTAGAACTGTCACCCCCAGGGGGTTCACATCATCGTGCCCACCTGTGAGACAAAAAACAGCTTACGGATTTTCATTATTTTATGAAAATACGCGATATATTGATATTTTAGGTCATAAACTAGTTGAATAACATTGTATTGTCTCTGTCTTGTCTGTCTTTAAAATTTTGGAGAATAATTAAAAACATAGGTATTATTGTCACAGTGAAGCAGTTTGACAGAGTTTGACAAACAACATAAACCGGCCACGCTGATAGGGACGGAAAAAAATAGGTTCTCCTTTTTCTTCACAAAGAATTTTCCCTATTGCCATCACTCTCACACATAAAATGGCTACTTCTAGTTGTATTACTTCTGTGGTCACCCCATACATTGTACTTTTGTGAATGTATGGGATGACAGTTGACTTGACAGCAAGACAAGTATACGCAGCGTCTGTGCTTAAGGAGCAGACAGCGCTCAGTGTTTTAAACACTGCGCCTGTCATCCAGAGATATTAGTGGTTGTAAAAAAATAGTTGTCTGACATTACTGTGGCTGTAGCATATCACACGGAATCCCGACAAAACTTCAAGAGTAGAACTGTCATCCCATACATTCACAAAAGTACAATGTATGGGATGACAGTTCTACTCCTGACATTTCAGCCCATTTCACACGTCGCTATATAGCGCTATATAGCTTCACATAGCGCGGCATAGCTTCAGTACAAATCGGCATCCGTCACACACGTAGCTATAAATGACATATAGCGCTATATCGCGCTATAATTTACAGTTGATGCGTAGAATCCGCCATTTTTCATTTTGACTAGGTGATAAAATGACTAAGCCGTTTTGTATTACGGAGACAAAAGAAAACAAACTCATATTACCTACGCGATATATTAAACTTAATAGTAGCAAATGCTTCACCGCTGTGTAACAAATTAGAAAAAAAATGTTTCTTATTTTTATTAAATATTTTGTTGTGTTTACAGTTCTTTGTGTTAGTATTTCGAAACAAATAAATTTAATTTGTATTTTAAATTTCACCTCCTATTTACTTGTAATAGATGCTCATATTATGCATAATGATTATTTGTCCGAATAACTGAAAGCTTTGAATACCTTGCAGTAGACTTTCGCTTAACCGGCTAAGTCATGCTATAAAATGGCTACGCATTTTTTTTTTATCTAGTTCAAATGGAATTTGCCAAATTGTATGGTTTTACAGCAACATGGCTGTTGACAATGTCAATTTTGAGTCTTATACAGGACGTGTGAAAAAATTCATGATTTTTTTTTCACATTTTTAAAAAGTACGTACCAGGAGTTTGCCATGGTTTTTTTTTACAAAAGTGATTGTCAGTTAAAACTGTAATAATGCAAACACATTGTTTCAAGGGTTTTGTAGGTACCTCTAATGAAAAAAAAAAACAAATCATTAATTTTAGTTTTTTTTCGACATTTATGCTCGGAAATGGATCGTTTGGAGTTCTTCTCCTTGTCCTTGTCATATTCTCTATTACTGGGAGTCATGACCCCTCCTTTGTAGGATTCGATTTCTGATGATAGAGTGCTATCTGGGTTGGTTGGATGCGATTTTCATGGCCAGGAGCCACGAGACAACAGGACAACAGCAACAGCGTCATCTTAGTCGAGCACGGGGCAGGCTGAAAATCAGCGCTGTGCAGGACCTCCCTGCCCAGCATTATGCTGAGCCTATTCCATTTATCAGTGTAGGTACCTATTGTTTATGTTGTTTTATTATCTTCTGTTCGTATCTCATACTAACATGTCACTATATTTATGTGTATAATTTTTCATGTATGTACTTTTTGGAACTGATAATAAATATATTTTCATCTTATCTTATCTTAAGAGGAACTTCGAGGGTGGTGCGGATCTGATCTGACCAGCACATCGGACCGCCTTGGGACCGCTTACCTTTGATTCTGCCCGAAACAATGACCATCTCTAGATTTCCATCCATGCCATTTGGCCAAAGTACTCGAGAATTCTCTGATAAAGTCGGTCAAATCTAACTCAAATCGATCTTATTCGATGAACTCTCATACTTTTAGTAAACGATGATAATTTCGAATAAAGTTTTCTGGATTTCTTGACGTAGTTTGAATCGTCATTTTTTTTAAATTATACCAGGAGCAGACTGGAACGAAACCAAAATCAAGGAAAAAAGAAACATCCTTTATGTAGAAAAAATTGTCAAATTCATTTGTTAAAGTAGTGTTGGGGAATCATTGTGGAACTATATGCAATCAAGTGATTGAATCTCCGTTCCTACTTCTGGTACTCCTGGTACCTACTTCCTAAAAAATATTAACTAGCTTTTAACTGATAAAAAGTGGTCTGTTAAGCACAAACGTGCGTGCATATGTGAAAGTGCATAAAATAGACCCCGCATAGGAAAAAAAAACTGTTGTGCCCTTTTTGAAGACTGAACCACGTTAATATTAAGAGAGATAGAGAGGAGCAGCGGTTACAGATTTCCAATTTAAACGCCGTATTTTTCCCCTTAAGGGCAGATTTCTGGAATTATAATATTTTATACGCAACATGTTGATAACATTTTTTCATACAAGTATGTGGCAAGTCCAACTTGCACTTCTTTGTTTTTATTTTGAAATAATATAAATTTTCTTTATTTTTGTATTAATAAACCTATTTTAAATGCACTCAAAGCATTCATTGACAAGTTATTCCAAATATTTGAGTGCGTTTGTAAAGAGGAAAAAAGTAGTCATTAATATCACTTGATTTGTGAAAAAAGGAATGTTAATGTCACTTGATTTTATTTCAAAGATCGACTCAAGATTCAATCACAAAGAATGAACTATTAAAAAATATAGTTCCGATCAGTAACCCGGCCATCACTAAAAATAATATAGCACGGCATAGCGAGGTATAGCAAGGCCTTGCGATACGATACTATATGGTACCAGGAGTCATATAGCAAGATATAGTATAGCGCCGTGTGTAATGGGCTTTCAGTGGGATCCCGTTTGGCATGCTACGGCCACAGTAATGTCCGGTAACATTCCCTTCAGTCCGTACAGTAATGTCTGCACATTGTGCGGCGGGTGAATAACTGGGAAAGGTGGTACTTCCCCAGGCGGCCACAGCAATAGTAGTATATCCATTGCACTGTAGAGGTATATATTCATAACTTTTTAATTATTATTTCAGAAAGCAGTCTTACAATGGCAGTACTTGTGAACGAACAAAATACTAATAAATTGAAGAATATTCAAGGTAATTCATAAAATAAAAACATTTTATGTGTCAATATGTCCGTTGGAGCGCCATAACGTGAAGCGGGTACAGCCCGTTCCATCGTATAATATTTTATTACAATATATTTTGTTACAAGCTACGCCCAGCGGTTTTACCCGCTGTGTGCCTAAGTGTTATTCCAGGGTCTAAGCTATAGCTCCCGCGCCCCCCGGCGTGGGGTGATGATGCGTAACGCATTTTTCCTGGGATAAAAAAAAGGGTCTAAGCTATATCACGCGGTGGCGCGCGCCCCTTGAGAGGTTGGTGGGGTGAAACTCCTCTTCACCCCACCGCGGAGGGGTCCTCCTGTCAGTGAGGACCAAACGCTGTCGGGGCCTCGGATGAGTTCTTCGTCGTACCCGCTGCCCCGGCATTATGGCGTCCCGCAGGAACACACCCAGGTTGTTTAGTGGGTATCCCCGCCGCGCCCATCTTCGGCGGGGGAGACCCACATATCGCATCGCGCCCCCCGGCGTGGGGTGACGATGCGTAACGCATTTTTCCATGGTAAAAAGAGTCTTAAGCTATCTCTATACCAAAATACCCAATTTAAGCTCAATCGGTTCGCCCGTTTAGGCGTGAAGAAGTAACAAACATACACACTCACAAACTATCGCATTTATAATATTATTTATCTCTTTTTTTATTTTTTTTAAAGCTTATTTTACTGTATTTATGGTGTGCAATGTGCAATAAAGTGTTTTCTATTCTATTCTATTGAAAAAAAACACAAATAAATGACAAAACACACACAAACAAAGGACAGTGTGATTTGTAAGTGTGTATTATCGTCATTTTATGCATAGGTAATTTTTAACCCCCGACGCAAAAACGACGGGGTGTTATAAGTTTGACGTGTCTGTGTGTGTGTGTCTGTCTGTGGCATCGTAGCTCCCGAACGGATAAACGGATTATGATTTAATTTTTTTTGTTTGAAAGTAGAGTTAGTCGAGAGTGTTCTTAGCCATGTTTGGTGGACATCGGTCCAAGATGGCCGCCGCTACAAAATGGCGGATAACTTTTTTCTTCCACGACCCCATCAATATGGGTATCAAATAAAAGGACTTGACTAGTAGAATACAACGCACTATAACAAATTTAAATTCCGGTCATTGTTTTGTGGCCGCCACCACAAAACCGTGAATTACATATTTTGAAAGCGTAGCGTTGGGGATTTTTTAAATTTTTAATTTAATTCACTTGTGTTTTTTACAGACATTATGCTGACGAGTGATGTGATAACATACAATGCCTCTGTGGTAATGTATCAAGCAGGCGATTTTTATTATTTAATATGTATGAGAAGAACGAGTAATAATGCACCTCTGCTTTGGAAGGGTAAGATATTTTTAACGACAATTTTTTTTTCTTCTTTCAATACATTTTACATTTTTTGTAGTCAATAAGTCCCTGCTTGTAATGTATTTCTTTTGTGTGGTGTACAATAAAGCGTTATCTATCTATCTACATTTACTTCGTTGCGCGCACTTCATTCGCACGCAATAGGCCTTTAGAAGGCTTATTGGGTATCGCCACCACATGTGGGTGTAACACTAGAATCCATAGACAAAAATGCGTACATTACTTGATTAAAACTCCTCCATAATATGAGTAAAATAGCAATGTACACTGAAGTGGACATCAATGTTAGTTAGTGGGTGTGAATTAGCAAATCACCCTACATTACTGATTTGCTCATCTTGTCACTCATTTTCATAAAAAATACTAGCTGCGCCCAGCAGTTTCACCGGCTGTACTGTAAGTGGGTAGCCTATATGTTATTCCAGGGTCTAAGCTATCTCTATACCAAATTTCAGGTCAATCGGTCCACCCGTTAAGGCGTGAAAGAGTAACAAAGCTCCAGACATTCACTCTTACAAACTTTCACGTTTGTAATATTAGTATAAGATTGTCTAATTTCAGATAGTTACGGATACAAAAGTGAAATACTTTTCTCTAAGGATATAATTTTGAAAATACGTCCAGACATCGACGAGGACAAAATTTTCATAAATTGTGAAACGTTTAATACACATGAGAAATTTAATATACAATTTGCGAGAGCTAATAATGATATTACTAGTCAAAGTAAGTACCTATGTAGCAATACGGATTATAATGCATCATCTTTTTACAAGCTTTATATTACTTTCACCTGTCTGTTGTCTGTCTGTCTGTCTGTCTGTCTGTAATCAAATCTTGCAAGTTTAATTTGACCCACTTCCCGGTTTCCAATTGAGCTGAAAATTTGCATGCGTGTGTAAATCGGATGACAATGCAATATTTTTATGACATCGAGCTGATCTGATGATGAAGCTGGAAGGTGGCCATAGGAACTCTGTCATAAAACAACGCAACCCCATCGAGTTTGGGCTCATTTGATTCGTCTTGACGAGTACTTTATGATGCAAGATGATAACAATAATTAAAGCTTGTTTTTAAAAAGTATTTTTTAAATTCACTTGTTTATTTGTAAACTCAGGAAGGCCGGCATCATCAGAGTTTACATCAGATTCCATCACACTGGGCGTGGTAGGGTATAGGGATCGCTGTCTAACAAATGGAGAACGTCAAGTCTTGAATCAATCCTCTTATAATTCAGATCCAGCTTAGCAACATATCTCGACAATTATAATGCAGTACAAATCTTGGTAAAATAGCGGTTCATCGAAGACATGGTTCGCAGACGAGATCACGTTCAAGTGAGTCGAACAAGAATGAAGCTACACTCTGTGTTAGTGGCCAGCATTATTCACGAAGGCGTCTCTACTTATTCATTACAGATTTGCCTTTGACTACTATCTCCCGTGATGTTAAGCGACAATGGGGCCGTAGTTGGTGGCGGACTAAACCTAGAAGGCGGGATAAATCCCTCCCTGGCTCCATTGGACATCATGCTGGAACACGGATTGTGACCGCTTGGCGACACGGTTTTGTCCAGTGGTGATAACTAGCCACGACTGAAGCCCACCAGTATAACGAGTGGAAAAACGCGCATTACTAATCATTAGTGCGGGAGATTCGAACTCGGCGATCCAAAATTACATTTGCACCACATAACACCTTGGCCATTACCCAAAATCTTCCATACTTACATATTTTGCTCGGGCAAGTATCACACGTTTCCCAGTTATTCATCCGCCGCACAATGTGCAAGCATTCCGAGTGTAGACTTCCTTTGCAGGAGGTCAACTAGGTGGGTACCCCAACAGTGCCAGTTATTCTGCCACCTGAGCAGTGATGTGCAAACATTACTGTTTCGTTAGAAGGGCATTGTAGCTAGTGAAATTACTGGGCTGAAGAGTCTTAACATACAATGCAATACACAACTCTTTATTGAAACTCCACATAAAAACAAAAACTTAAAAATATTGTTACAAAGTATACAAGGGTGTTATAATTGGCGGTCTTATCGCTAAAAGCGATCTCTTCCAGACAACCGTGCAGGGAAAGGAGTAACAAAAAAACACACTTGGTTGGTAGTCATCTCAAACTCTCACTGTTAAGTAAGAAGCGTTGGCGCAGAGGACTGTACTAATTATGGGTAGCGTTATCTCTTACCATCAGGAGAGCGTCCTGCTCGTCATCTTACTTCGTTGTATAAAAAAACATATATCATGTTGGCATAATATTATACTTGGCTCAACGTATAAGTATTGCCATCCAAAGTGGCAATGCTGCCAGCATTCTGGGCACACTGCCAACTAAGAGTGGTTTGGAGCATGGGGATTTTCTGTAGATTGGCGTGTGACCAATCTGACAACTTTCCTTTCAGCAGTAGTATTCTTCCTCACTAAAGGCATTTACCACAAAAAACGTCATGACTCTTATTCTATGTCTATTGCCTTTTCAGATGAAGGGGAGAAAATTAATGCTTTGTATTATAACAAAGATGCCCAGGTCTCTTCACCTGAACATTGCCAAGGTAACTCTATTCATTCATACCTATCTTTAAAGTTTGGTACAAATATGAAAACAAGTGAAATTAAAAAAATTAAAACAAGCTTTTATTACTATTACCATCTAGCACTAAAGTAGGTGTACTCGTCAAGACGAATCAAATGAGCCCAAACTCGATGGTGTTGCGTCGTTTATTAAGAAGTTCCTATGGCCACCTTCCTGCTCCATCATCAGATCAGCTCCATGTCATAAAAATATTGCATTGTCATCCGATTTATGCATGCATGCAAAATTTCAGCTCAATCAAAAATCGGGAAGTGGATCAAATTAAACTTACAAGATTTGAATACAGACAGACAGACAAAAGACAAGTGAAAGTAAATAAAAGCTTGTAAAAAGAGAGATTCCTGAACATTTTCTTGTTTTTTAGGGATCGTGCGATACCCGAATTCATCAGAAACACACCAAGTTAATCCAAACAGCAGAATCATTGAGCATTTTGATGTGAAAGACAATGGTACTTTATTGATGTGTGTAACATATAGGGTGTTGGTGGATTCCAATGCTCTAAACAGAAAAATCTCGGAAAGATATCTCTTTAAGAATATATATATTTACAATGGGACTATTGAGAGAAATACTGGTGAGTGCAAATGTATTGAAATGAAAACTATATAATTCACTATTAAATTAAAAATTCAAAAAAACCCAACACAACGCTTTGCAAAATATGTAATTCACCGTTTTGTGCTGGCGGCCATCTTAGATTTTAAATTTATCATAGTGCGTTGTATTCTACTAGTTAAGCCCTTTCATTTGATACCCTTATTGAGGGGGTTGTGGAAGAAAAAAGTTATCTGCCATTTTGTAGCGGCGGCCATCTTGGACTGATTTCCACCAAACATGGCTAAGAACACTCTCGACTAACTCTACTCTCAAACAAAAAAAAAACTAAATCAAAATCCGTTCATCCGTTCGAGAGCTACGATGCCACAGACAGACACACACACAAACAGACAGACATGTCAGAAGACAATCAAGACGCTCTCCTGATGGTAAGAGATAACGCTGCCCATAATTAGTACAGTGCTACCCAGGATTTCACAATCACACTAAAATATTACTTATAAAGGCGAGTTTGTGAGTGTGTAGTTTATTACTTTTTCACCCCTGAACGGGTGGACGAATTGAGCTGAAATTTGCTATAGAGATAGCTAATGAAATTACTGGGGTGAAGAGTCTTAACATCTTATGACTTATGACTCTCAAGTAAGAAGCGTTGGCGCAGTGCAACCAGAATTTAACCTTTGTAAAATACTGGGTAGCACTGTACTAATTATGGGCAGCGTTATCTCTTACCACCAGGAGAGCGTCTTGCTCATCTACTTACTTCGTTGTATAAAAAAAAAGGTTAGACCCTGGAATTATACATAGGCTATAGTACAGCGGGTAAAACCGCTGGACGCAGCTAGTAAAAAATATTACCTGACTAATGATCTCATCTAAAGTTTGACTATAAAAATATTATCAAAAAGTAAATTCTACAAAATATAAGTAGGTAAATTCTATACGAGGCTCTTAATATTTTTAAATTTTATTTAGGTATTCCAGGTCTAATAATATCCATCATAGCTGTGATAATAATATTAATATTGGTTATTATTCTAATATTATACGTGCGGTGGAAGAAAAAGCGATCTGTTAACCCCGCGGTAAGTTTTAATTCTAATTTAAAATGCATACAATTAAGCTACAATGGAAGGACTGGATGCAAGGCTCTGCCGATTCCCAGTCCTCCGTCACAAAGACGATGCGGGAGTGCCGCCGGGTTGTTTTAGTGGGTATACCGTGCAGTCGCTCTGCACGGGGAGTCCAACATAACCCTCCCATACCCCCGATGGGAGGGTATGCGTAACGCATTTTTCTCGGCGTGACAAAAAAAACTACAATGGAAAACTTTTGCATCATTAATCATCCGCATCGACCGAACCGCGCCGAAAGTTTTTGTATAAGTAAGAAATCTTCCGCTGCGGACCCAAGGTCGAGCCTAGCTTCGACTATTATATCCTTGAGTTTACAAAGTATAACACTCACGTTAGTTTTACAAAAACGGGGGTTCCTTTGCAGGATGTCAAAAGTGTGGGTTACGATAGTTTACGTAGGAGCCATCGATATATTGGCACCAATTTCAGATTTTTGGACCCTTTCTAAACCAGCTGGCCAAGCACAGACATTGCGTAGACTTGTCTTGCTGTCAAGTCCTTCCTTTGCAGGAGGTCGACTAGGTGGGTACCCCAACAGTGCCAGTTATTCTACTCCCTGAGCACTTATGTTAAACATTATTGTGCTTCGGTAGGAGGGCACTGTAGCTAGTGAAATTACTGGGCTGCGGAGTCTTAACATCTTATGACTCTCAAGTAAGAAGCGTTAGTGCAGTTCGCTCGGTAGCACTGTACTAACTTTGGGCAGTGTTATCTCTTACCATCAGGAGAGTGTCTTGCTCGTCTTCTTAGTTGTATAAAAAAACGTATTATTAATGTTGTGTTTCCTCTGTTGGGTGTCGTAAAATAAATATTGATTTTCAGACCGTGTTATACTGCGACTTGGCAATACCGCCGAGTGGTAACCCACCGCCCCGAGTAGAAGCTTCCCCTTACGCTGAAATCATTGGAGTCATGGCGCCTAAAAACTGCCCGCAACGAGCTGAAGAAAATATTTATTGCACTATAGATCGGTGATCAGGTGCAGACGGAGTAAAATATTATAATTTTTACGAAAAGTGTGTGTTTAGCTCGCTCTAAACAGTTAGAAAATTTAAATATCCTAAATTATAATTAGTAAGTGCGCGAGCATCTTGCTGCGAGGGCCGAGGAAAAAAATATAATCTTGAATCTTGACCATGAAATATGTGCAAAATTCGTAACCCTACAATGCTTCTGGCCTTAATGGGAGCCTTGGCCCCCTGAGGGTTTAAAACTTTTTCTGGGCGCGAGTATCGCTAAGCGAGTGTTACCTTTCATAGCTTTAGTCGCTCAGCGACAAGCTAGTGAAGCGAGTCCTCGCCGGCAGTGTGAACACTCAGCGATCAATTATTTGTATATAGTATCCCACCAAAAACATTCTGTAAAAAACTAGCCAAGTCTCGATGGAGCTGCTTGTTTATCTCTAAAAAATAATGAAATCTAGACAAAGTCGTGCCAAGTCTAAGATTTCTTACTGCGATTTCTTTATTATTATAGTTAATGTTGTGTGACTTGGCCGTTGAAGGGTAGGTACACAAGGGGACAAAACCTGATGCTCCATGACACTTGGATCGCCTAAACATAATAAGTATTATTGAAATACGCAGCTTTATCAAGCCTACAATTGACTGGTTATTCAATCAACGTTTTCCAAGTAGCAATTTTCTATCATGAATGGTTAGCGGACAGATTGGTGCAATGGTGTCATGGAGCACCTGGTATAATACCCTTGTCTACCCTTCAACGGCCAAGTCACACAACATTAACTATAATAATAAAGAAATCGCAGTAAGAAATCTTAGACTTGGCACGACTTTGTCTAGATTTCATTATTTTTTAGAGATAAACAAGCAGCTCCATCGAGACTTGGCTAGTTTTTTACAGAATGTTTTTGGTGGGATTTCACTTCTTTTTGTAGAAACGCTATATTATAAGGTTACTATAAGGTCGACAGACAGACAGGTGAAAGTAAATAAAAGCTTTACACAATTTTAACCATTGACTGCAAATGTAACTTTGTAATCCTATACATTTATATGAGATTACAAACGAGACCGAAATTGCATGTTTTTTTAGTTTTCCTATGGCTTATACAATAAATTCTAAGTATGTACCAAATTTCAGCTCTCTGAGTTTATGGGAAGTACTAGTTCTATTTTGATGATCATGAGTGAGTGAGTGAGTGAGTGAGTGAGTGAGTGAGTGTCGAAAATGCGAAACTTTGCTTTCGCTTAACTTCGGAACTTAATGACCTACAGACTTGAAATTTTGGATTTTAAGTATGTAATTATAGCTTACTGGATGACGAAAATTTCTGTGTTCTGGTTTTATCCAGAGGTTCTCAAATAGGGGCCTGAAAATGCGGCGAAATGATTCCTGTAAAGGATGGTACGGCAGTGCTTGCTTCGCGCTCGACTTGGCGGGGGCACTACCGTGCCCCCAGATATATGCATCTCTTTTCAAATCAAATATCTTTATTTCAGACAAAGGACCATGGGTATCATTTTTAAAAAAAAAAATATTTATTTACACAATTATACATAAAACTTTACAGACAATAAATAAAAAACATTATAAACTAAACCTACAATCTAAAACTTATAAATACTTAATCTAAATTTAAATCTAATAAACCTATGGTGGAGGGATAGGTAGCTAGAATGCTGGCGGCATTGCCCCGCTGAATACATATACTTATTTTTTGTGCAAAATACACGCCAGCATTCCGGTCACCCGATACCTCCACCAAACGTTTGGCCAGTTCTTTATACAGCTCCGAAGCTGCCGGTCCCCATGGACCCATAGTTTCAACCCCAAACGGCAAAAACATATAAGCTCTGTCCAGATTAGCATATTTCTGCCGTTTGAGGTTTTCAGCCTTACTAGCCGCGGCACCAGCCAGCAACATTGTTCCTGAAAGATGGGAAGGTGCCAGAGTATCGACACACGTGGCGTCCCATACTAAAGGCCTACCCATCTTCCAGGGAATGAGAGTCATGCCGTCAGGCCTCTTGCCGTCATCCCGCATTAGACCGTTAGGTTCCAATGTTGACGGGACGCCTGCACTCACAAGGGCCCGACGGATGATATCGTTTAGGCTGGCGTGCCGCGACATGCGTCCTGCGCTCTTAACGCAGGACAGTCCATGGTAACCGTTACGGTCTACCTTTTCTCCGCATACACAGTTGTGGGGAGCTGTACAAAGAGCGCCGATACGTAAGGATGCAGCCAATCGGAAAGTATTATTTTCCAGAAGATTACCAATATTACGCGAAGGTAGAGCTTGCAACCAAAGCCCGGATTCCCAACGAGCAACGGCATGGAGACGAGCACGCTCTGCAGGAGAACTTGGTGTATTCACCAGGTCATTAAATTCTAGCTTACAGAGCGGCTCGTCCCACTGTCTTTGGGAACTAGGGGCTTTGGGCAAGGATTCCGTCGGGCAGGCTCTTTTCCAGCTTTCTGTTGCCTCCGTTAAATAGCTTAACTGACAATTTGGAAACGATTTCGACAGAATGGTGTTTATTAGTTGTAGTGCTATTAATTGAAGACAAAAAAGCTGGCAATGAAACACTGGAAATTTTGCGAATGCCTAAGCCTCCGAATCTAATCGGTAGTGAGGCCTGGCGCCAAACATGGTCATCAAAGGGTGTAATTAATTTTTAAATAAATTAAAATGGTTTAGTAGGTAACAAAAGGATCAAAATACAAAAAAATCATATATCTTTTGTTTATACTACATGTTATGTCTTTTAATATGTACTTATGTCTTCTCCATATATATCTAGTAGATCAGTCAGTCACTCTTTCATTTTATATATTTAGATAACCACCGTCGCTCTATTTTGTGTATTTCCTTTCCCTGCTTGGTTGTCTGGAAGAGATCGCTATAAGCGATAAGACCGCCAATTGTAACACTTCTTTCTGTGTAATCTTAGTTCTAAGTTTATATTGTATTTGTGTTAACAATAAAGAGTTTTCTATTCTATTCTTTTGTACGTTTCTTGAGCGAATAATTCGCTGATAAATTTAGTAACTCGTTTTCTCAGCTTCAGTGGGACATACCATAGAAAGATATAAAGAGAAATAAAACACATTTTAAACTCACATTTCATTTTATTTACAAACTTTTTACAATATTTAAATATTTTATAACAATCACTAGTTTTTGCATAAATGATTTTAATATCACAATTTTTAGCATTTTATATACACAAGTTCATAATTTCGTGGGCGACAATATAGTAATACTAGCTGCGCTCAGCGGTTTTACCCGCTGTACTGTAACCTATGTGTTATTCCAGGGTCTAAGCTATCTCTATACCAAATTTCAGCGCAATCGGTCCACCCGTTTAGGCGTGAAAGAGTAACAAACACATCCAGACATCCATACATTCTTACAAACTTTCACATTTATAATATTAGTAAGATTTAAATTACGGACTAATTCAATTTCAAAAAATTTTAACATCTCTATTTTGTTAACCCCCGATGCAAAATTTAGATTTAGTTTTTTTTGTTTGAAAGTAGAGTTAGTCGAGAGTGTTCTTAGCCATGTTTGGTGGAAATCGGTCCAAGATGGCCGCCTCTACAAAATGGCGGATTACTTTTTCTCCACAACCCCATCGATATGGGTATAAAATGAAAGGGCTTAACTAGTAGAATACAACGCACTATAATAAATTTAAAATCCAAGATGGCCGCCATCACAAAATGGTGAATTACATAATATTGCGTTGGGGGTTTTTAAATTTTTTAATTTAATTCACTAGTTATATAAATCGATAAATGCTGTACATTATGTGATCAAATTCAGTTGTTTTGTACAACCAGTCCGGTGTCGTATACTTCTTTAACCAAATCCGCTAATTCTTCAGCCGTATAACCTATTAGTTGTTGTAAATCACATACGAATTTGTACACGAATCTGTGAAAAAAGAAATTAAAACAAGTGAAATTTAAAAAAAATCTATTCAAAAACAAGCTTTTATTATTATTACCATCTATCACCAAAGTACTCGTCAAGACGAATCAAATGAGCCCAAACTCGATGGGGTTGCGTCGTTTAATAACGGAGTTCCTATGGCCACCTTCCAGCTCCATCATTAGATCAGCTCAATGTCATAATAATGTTGCATTGTCATCCGATTTATACATGCAAGAATTGATTACAGACAGACAACAGACAGGTGAAAGTAAATAAAAGCTTGTAATAAAGGGACACAGTCACAATGACTGCTTGGTGACACGTTATAGGTTAGCCTTTGACCATGTTCTCGCGTGATGTAAAACGGTGATGCGGCTGTAAATGGTGGCAGTCTAGACATAGAAGGCGGGATAACTCACCGTTTGCCAGCTACCTTAGCTATCATGTCACCATCGTAATAATATCTCAATGCCCGCGATAGTTTCTCATAATTCATGGCCGGTTTGTGTTTCCTGGCGCCATCTATATGCGATAGATGGTGGCACACTAGACCTATAAGGCGGGATAACTCACCGTTTGCCAGCCACCTTAGCTATCATGTCACCATCGTAATAATATCTCAATGCCCGCGACAGTTTTTCATAATTCATGGCCGGTTTGTGTTTCCTGGCGCCATCTATATGCGATAGATGGTGGCACACTAGACCTAGAAGGCGGGATAACTCACCGTTTACCAGCGACCTTAGCTATCATGTCACCATCGTAATAATATCTCAATGCCCGCGATAGTTTCTCATAATTCATGGCCGGTTTGTGTTTCCTGGCGCCATCTATATGCGATAGATGGTGGCACACTAGACCTATAAGGCGGGATAACTCACCGTTTGCCAGCCACCTTAGCTATCATGTCACCATCGTAATAATATCTCAATGCCCGCGACAGTTTTTCATAATTCATGGCCGGTTTGTGTTTCCTGGCGCCATCTATATGCGATAGATGGTGGCACACTAGACCTAGAAGGCGGGATAACTCACCGTTTACCAGCGACCTTAGCTATCATGTCACCATCGTAATAATATCTCAATGCCCGCGACAGTTTTTCATAATTCATGGCCGGTTTGTGTTTCCTGGCGCCATCTATATGCGATAGATGGTGGCACACTGGACCTAGAAGGCGGGATAACTCACCGTTTGCCAGCCACCTTAGCTATCATGTCACCATCGTAATAATATCTCAATGCCCGCGACAGTTTTTCATAATTCATGGCCGGTTTGTGTTTCCTGGCGCCATCTATATGCGATAGATGGTGGCAGCGTGGACCTAGAAGGCGGGATAACTCACCGTTTGCCAGCTACCTTAGCTATCATGTCACCATCGTAATAATATCTCAATGCCCGCGACAGTTTTTCATAATTCATGGCCGGTTTGTGTTTCCTGGCGCCATCTATATGCGATAGATGGTGGCAGCGTGGACCTAGAAGGCGGGATAACTCACCGTTTGCCAGCTACCTTAGCTATCATGTCACCATCGTAATAATATCTCAATGCCCGCGACAGTTTTTCATAATTCATGGCCGGTTTTTGTTTCCTGGCGCCATCTATATGCGATAGATGGTGGCAGCGTGGACCTAGAAGGCGGGATAACTCACCGTTTGCCAGCTACCTTAGCTATCATGTCACCATCGTAACAATATCTCAATGCCCGCGACAGTTTTTCATAATTCATGGCCGGTTTGTGTTTCCTGGCGCCATCTATATGCGATAGATGGTGGCAGCGTGGACCTAGAAGGCGGGATAACTCACCGTTTGCCAGCTACCTTAGCTATCATGTCACCATCGTAATAATATCTCAATGCCCGCGACAGTTTTTCATAATTCATGGCCGGTTTGTGTTTCCTGGCGCCATCTATATGCGATAGATGGTGGCAGCGTGGACCTAGAAGGCGGGATAACTCACCGTTTGCCAGCTACCTTAGCTATCATGTCACCATCGTAATAATATCTCAATGCCCGCGACAGTTTTTCATAATTCATGGCCGGTTTGTGTTTCCTGGCGCCATCTATATGCGATAGATGGTGGCACACTGGACCTAGAAGGCGGGATAACTCACCGTTTGCCAGCCACCTTAGCTATCATGTCACCATCGTAATAATATCTCAATGCCCGCGACAGTTTCTCATAATTCATGGCCGGTTTGTGTTTCCTGGCGCCATCTATATGCGATAGATGGTGGCACACTGGACCTAGAAGGCGGGATAACTCACCGTTTGCCAGCCACCTTAGCTATCATGTCACCATCGTAATAATATCTCAATGCCCGCGACAGTTTCTCATAATTCATGGCCGGTTTGTGTTTCCTAGCGCCATCTATATGCGATAGATGGTGGCAGCCTAGACCTAGAAGGCGGGATAACTCACCGTTTGCCAGCTACCTTAGCTATCATGTCACCATCGTAATAATATCTCAATGCTCGCGACAGTTTCTCATAATTCATGGCCGGTTTGTGTTTCCTGGCGCCATCTATATGCGATAGATGGTGGCACACTGGACCTAGAAGGCGGGATAACTCAACGTTTGCCAGCCACCTTAGCTATCATGTCACCATCGTAATAATATCTCAATGCCCGCGACAGTTTCTCATAATTCATGGCCGGTTTGTGTTTCCTGGCGCCATCTATATGCGATAGATGGTGGCACACTGGACCTAGAAGGCGGGATAACTCACCGTTTGCCAGCCACCTTAGCTATCATGTCACCATCGTAATAATATTTCAATGCCCGCGACAGTTTCTCATAGTTCATGGCCGGTTTGTGTTTCCTAGCGCCATCTATATGCGATAGATGGTGGCAGCCTGGACTTAGAAGGCGGGATAACTCACCGTTTACCAGCCACCTTAGCTATCATGTCACCATCGTAATAATATCTCAATGCCCGCGACAGTTTTTCATAATTCATGGCCGGTTTGTGTTTCCTGGCGCCATCTATATGCGATAGATGGTGGCACACTAGACCTAGAAGGCGGGATAACTCACCGTTTGCCAGCCACCTTAGCTATCATGTCACCATCGTAATAATATCTCAATGCCCGCGACAGTTTCTCATAATTCATGGCCGGTTTGTGTTTCCTGGCGCCATCTATATGCGATAGATGGTGGCACACTAGACCTATAAGGCGGGATAACTTACCGTTTGCCAGCTACCTTAGCTATCATGTCACCATCGTAATAATATCTCAATGCCCGCGACAGTTTCTCATAATTCATGGCCGGTTTGTGTTTCCTGGCGCCATCTATATGCGATAGATGGTGGCACACTAGACCTATAAGGCGGGATAACTTACCGTTTGCCAGCTACCTTAGCTATCATGTCACCATCGTAATAATATCTCAATGCCCGCGACAGTTTTTCATAATTCATGGCCGGTTTGTGTTTCCTGGCGCCATCTATATGCGATAGATGGTGGCACACTAGACCTATAAGGCGGGATAACTTACCGTTTGCCAGCTACCTTAGCTATCATGTCACCATCGTAATAATATCTCAATGCCCGCGACAGTTTTTCATAATTCATGGCCGGTTTGTGTTTCCTGGCGCCATCTATATGCGATAGATGGTGGCAGCCTGGACCTAGAAGGCGGGATAACTCACCGTTTGCCAGCGACCTTAGCTATCATGTCACCATCGTAATAATATCTCAATGCCCGCGACAGTTTCTCATAATTCATGGCCGGTTTGTGTTTCCTGGCGCCATCTATATGCGATAGATGGTGGCACACTAGACCTATAAGGCGGGATAACTTACCGTTTGCCAGCTACCTTAGCTATCATGTCACCATCGTAATAATATCTCAATGCCCGCGACAGTTTCTCATAATTCATGGCCGGTTTGTGTTTCCTGGCGCCATCTATATGCGATAGATGGTGGCACACTGGACCTAGAAGGCGGGATAACTCACCGTTTGCCAGCTACCTTAGCTATCATGTCACCATCGTAATAATATCTCAATGCCCGCGACAGTTTCTCATAATTCATGGCCGGTTTGTGTTTCCTGGCGCCCCACAAACGCGCCACTTTCTCCGGCTCTAACAACTTGAATTCGCCTTGTGTGCCTGCAATATAAAGAAAAAATAAACTTGAGAGGTGTCAAGGGACACCCGGATGGAACGAAGTTCCCACGATTTATTATTTACAAAAAAAACCTGTATACACTCAACAAAAATAACTCCCCCCCCCCCCCCTCTCCCCTCCCCCTTTAAACAGGACAGAGGGAACAGGACAGAGCTGGCGAGGCAAGCTCCTGTGCCGCAGGCGATGCGACTGCTTAACGCGGTGCTGGCACAAAATCCAGGCTTAGATTTATTTACTTGTACCTTGAATGAGCTTCACATAATGGCAATGAGGTTTGCCGAAAATAATACGAACATCATTTAGCGAAATGTATAACATTATTAATTGCCTATCATAATATATTTTATTGAAGTTAATATTAAGTATTGCCTTTATATAAAATCTTTAGTTATAGTTTTGGTCCTGGGTCTGCGAATTGGGTAAAACTGTAATGCAGACCAGGACATGGTAAATAAATAAATAAATAAATAAAATAAATAAAGTAGTAAGTCTCTAAGGCCGCTGTAGCGGCTGTAACGTTTAACTCAATCTCTTTTTTTCGGACCGCTATAGCGGTCGGGACGCTTGAGTGGATAGCAAAAAGTGTCGTGATAACTTTTCGTACGATTTTTTTCCGTCTAGTCCCCTTTCACAACGCGCGATAAGGAACGTCGTTCCAACTATTGTTAGACTAGCTGAGACGAGCGGTTTTACCCGTTGTACTGTAGCCTATGTGTTATTTCAGAGTCTAAGCCATCCGTGGATGAGTGATTCGGCGTACCCGTTGCCCCGGCATTATGTCGTCCCGCAGGAACACCCGCAGGTTGTTTAGTGGGTATCCCCGCCGCGCACATACAAGGCGGGGGAGTCCCACATACCACCCCCCGACGTGGGGTGATGATGCGTAACGCATTTTTCCTGGGTCGATAAAAGGGTCAATCTCTATACCAAATATCAGCTCAATCGGTCCACCTGTTTAGGCGTCAAGAAGTAATAAACATACTTAAACACACAAACTTTTATCTTTATAATATTAGTGCGATAGCCATTAGTTTCTTGGCAGCTCTTCCCGTGGACACTGCAGTTGCGAACAGACGCAAAAATACCTAACCTTTCATTGTAACTAGCACATACACTTGCACTTGCTTGCATTGTACTTGTAGCGTATTGTAACTATAAATAATTTTTTTTTTGTTTATTTCCAAAAATACAGTGGTTTTAAGCTTAAAACTAACTAACATCTAGACAAAGATGGATTTAATAAATCGAGGAATCGATTGTAACTATAGCGTCCGTTGCTCAGTGGTCATTGGTCCGGCTTGTGAGCCGGAGGTCCTGGGTTCAAATCTCAGTGTGGCAAAGATTTTCGCCTGGACGCTACCGTGTCTCGACGCTTCACTTGGCACTGTGTGTCCCGGCTGTTTCCTATAAGATATGTAGGAGGCAGTCGGCAGGTCATGTTGCAAGCACAGTAGTCATCTCGGCGACCTGAAACTGCAACATATAGGTCGGCCACACAACCTATACATTGTGATTTGACTCTGACAGTGTAAGTAAGGTAACCTGTTGTAGCAATTTAGGGTGTACTGACTGAAATTTCCGACTAGCAAAATTGTACACCAGCATGAGAGCCAGGGTCATGGATTGTTTCAGCCTAGAGAGGAGAAAGATCAGAAGAATTTAGAATAAGGGCGCCACTGATCTCCCTCCTACAAACGAGAAGCGGGTTGGTACAAAATAAAAATCATTAACAAAGTTATATAGGTTATTTTATTCCTTGGTTCCACATCATTGGTTACAAAAAAAACATGCATTAAATTATCAAAATAAATATGTAAGCAAGTTGAGGTACTGGTGAAATTAATTTATGGTACATACAATTCCGACTTATTACTAGCCGCTTACACAAACTAGGATCTTATGGCGCGTGGCCTAAAATGGAACTAATTTAAGACAAAGGTCGTATTATGTTCATACGGTAAATTTACATGATATTAATATACAATAGGGTACCTAAGAATGGCTTAGGGCCCAAAAATAAAAAGGTACGTTACGATCGAAATTAAATTAGCAAATTAGGTTAAATAAAAAAGGTTATTTAAGTAAGTCCAGTATTATTTATCACACGTGGTGATGTCACAGGGAGCTGCTGATGACCCTTCGACCGTGACCAGGAATCACCCACGTGGACGGAACAAAAGTTACAATAAATCTATTAAAAATCTTGCGTTATCGGCAGAGATTATATGGGGGGAGTACTATATTCCTCACACGAATACTACAACAGGAGCCCTAGGGTCCTGCGGCACGCACGTGGCTATACCACAAAATGGCGGCGACGGCGCGGCTTGAAAATCGGGAATTTAACCACGTAGAACGCAGCTGGGCAGCTACAGTAGCGCCACCCGCTGGAATATGCTCGGCGGCAGCCTCGCCTGCGACGGGCGGCGGCCGAAGCTGGAAGAGGGCGGAGCCCTAACCCGGGACCCTGTGAACAATTCACAGGTCTTAGGCCCGTTCCTATCAACCTACGGGAACATGGCGTTCCAGAGTAGAACAATCCTACCCACTCAAATAAAAAATAAACTCACCACTTAAAAGTGGGTATGCAGACACGTGTTCGCTCCGGCGGACGCGCGGGATGACCGGCACACGCAGCTCGGGTGTCGAAACAGTGCTATAGGAAAAGAACAAGATTAACATCAAGAAACCTCTAGAGATACCGACGTGGGAGGTCGGTCGGTGATGAAAAAATTAACCGAGGTTACTCACCGGTGATTAAACACAACACTGATTTTACTATATTTCTATTAAAACTTTTACTGGAGGCTGGGGAACTTGTCCCTATAAAAGAATAAAACACTCATGGGCGAGGGACGCCTCGGCAGAGCCTAGGCTTTCCCCCGCCCTAACCGCGACTTCTTACTTGTGCTCTCGATGCGTAAAAGAAAGAACAATGGGCGTGTTTTGCCTTATAAAGGATTTCATGGCGTCGTATGGCCTGGAGGGGAAAAAAACATGGACGGCTGGGCTACCAGCGCATAAATCCAAATACTACTCAACAGACTTGACACGACTACCCTACTGTTTCAAAATATTAATCCGACCCGATAAGTAAAATATATCGAATCGGCCTTACATATGATCAACGGCGATTCCCTCACTATAAACCCTACCTGTAGTTGGTAGTGCCTACTATTTAATTGTTATTTATTGGAGAGGAAACCGATATAAATTAGTATTTAACTATTTTTAACAATTTTATTATTTTAGGATTTATTATCATTTATTTGTCTTGGGAGATAAAAATTTCCTACCATTGAGTGGATTTTTATCTCCCTGGCAACTATTTATTTTTATTTGGCACATGATTTGCGCTTGTGACATTCATAAAAAACCCTAAATGTCAGACTGACAAACAAAAGGTCGGACTGACAGATGACATTTTGACATCTGACAACTAACCTATTTATACATCCACCCTTTTTATTAAGATATTTTTATTTGTTTGTTTCAATTACGGAGGGTGAATGAAAAACTTAATTATTTACTTTAAAACATTGAAAATCTACAGTGAAAATATGCTAATATGATGTGGTATGTGTGTGAAGGTAAAATTAACATTATTTTTCTAGGACCTAGTAGCTTATATTGCTACAGTACAATTTTTGGTGAGTAGATTTTTTTTTATTTTAAACTAGTTTAAAATAAAAAAAAATCGTAAAGTAAAAACTACGTCTTACTAAATGAAAACTATTTTCCCTATACCAACTACTAAGGGTCCAATACCTAATTCAACACTACTGAATGATAGATTTTATCAACCTAAAACAAATCAATAGCCAAGGACTCCTGAAACAAAAATTAAAAATCTCAGAAAACTACAAATGTTACATAATATTGGTGGTTGCAAAGTGTAAATTAAGAAACAATAGATTGGCTGAATACAAATGAAGGATTACAATCCTATCACCAACATCTAGTTCATAAAACAATGTTACTAACCAACCTTTGAAAACCCGTACAACCTAAAACATCCTAAGTGCCCAAAGTTTAGACCTATGTTTAACGGCCAAAAACGCCAAACACTTGGCTGCCTAGAGGGAGACTAGTTAACAAAAAGTCAGTCGCACACAACAGTAACTAATGCTTCAGCCATCACACAAAATGCAAACTACAACCATAAAAATTACCAATATTACTAATATCCTTATGGATTCTAAGTACAAACAAACGATGATAAAAGAACAAAGTTTTAAAACCTCAGACTAACGGCTAAAACTCCGTCCAATTAAGCCGCTTACTCAAAACCTAGTCTCCAAAAAGGTCAGTTAAAAAACAAAGTAAGTAATGCCTTGGCTATAACACAAAATACAACCTACAACCCTGAATAAAGTGAACAATTTTACTCATACCCTTATGGATGCTAGTACAACCTAAACAAAAAACTTGCAGAACAAAGTCTAGGCCTCTAATTAATAGCCTAAGACGCCATTCCTCTAAGTTCCTTTCTCCCATAACTGGCCTACAGGTATAATAGAATAAGTTATGTTCTTTCACTTCAGTCATTCATCTTCTGTTCACTCCTTCTTCTAGCATTCATCGTATTCACACCAATATATATAATTGTCAAATAAATCTGTTCACCAGTATAGGTATAATATGTATCCAGTGAAACTAGCAAGCCCTAAAAGTATATAAGAACCTAGGGTAGTCAAACAATGCTGGTGAGTCCATTGCATTTAAAACTCACACAGCCTAAACCGACCACTAAGTGAGTATATATAAAAAAAAACTTTCTAAATGCATTCACTGCTATATTATATAGATATTTTGACAGGCCGAAAGTGAGGGTAATAGTACCTCGATCACTTCCTAGAGACTGCTAGGAGTCAGCGGGCCGGAGGTGGGGGAACACACCAAACACCTCCCAGAGCCCTTTATAAAACACCTCTCCTAGGATACTGCCTTCAAATGGGACAGTACCTCATACCTATATACAGTGTTATTTAAAATAGAGTGAAAGTTTTCGTAAATAAATTTTAACTGAAAGTTATTAAGTTAAAGTTAATTAAAAGTATTTATAAATATTACAGGTTGTAAGTATTGGTACTTCAAATTTAGGTATTGGTATATTAATTTAAGTAGTTATAATAAGTTGGTAAGTATAAATTCTATATCTTAAGGGTAATATTTTATTTTAAGAGCTAGGTATTTCACCAGGTCGTACAATATCTTTTATATGGAAGTTGCCTAGATCCTTCCCAGTTAAGGATTTTAGGTTATATACCAGGGGACCTAGCTTCCTATTAATGATGCACTTCTCATAACGGGGAGCCAATTTGGCCGAATAATATTTCGCCGCATCAGATAGCGTGAAACACTTTTTATAAACAAATTGACCTTCCTGTAACTCAATGGGACGCCTTCTGATATTATAGTATTTAGCGTTCCTAGAGTGTGCCTCTAATAAATGTTTGCGAACCTTGTCAAAAATTAATTTTAAGTCTTTCAGTGAGTCAGTAAAGCCAAAATCAATGTCTGCTATAACATTCCTATCCTCAGGATGATCTGAGTTATATAACTTGCCATCGATAATCATCTCCCTACCATGCATGAGGTAGTATGGTGTAAACTTGGTACCATCATGAACGGCGGTATTAAGAGCACATTGAATCTCAGATAGATTCATGTCCCAGTTTCTGTGGTTATCTTTTACATATGATGCAATGCTCCTAACAATCTCCCTGTTTACACGTTCTGTCTGGTTAGTCTGTGGATGATATCGAGGATTATAGAACAGATGAGGTATATTATATTTGAGAATACAATCCCTAAATTCTTTGGAAATGAACTGGGGTCCGTTATCTACATATAAATACTTCGGGGTTCCATGTATTAGGAATATACTTTTCTAAAGACAATTAATTATAGTTTTCGACGTTACTTTCTTCAATGGAAACAAAGTGACATATTTACTGAAATAATCTGAGCACACAAATAAATACTGGGTCCTACCAAATGCACACATAAAACAACTGATAAGAACAACAAAGAATCCTACTGCACAAATCCAACAAAAAAATCAAGGTCAAATAAAAGTCACCAAAAATTATTAACTCACGCGTAACTGCAAAAAGACTCGTTCGTTCCTCCTGTGAATTACACACCACAAGAAATTCACGGCTTATATGCCGGATAAAACATACAAACAAAAAATATTAGGTTATGCAACAAGACAATATTAAATAACAACAATCTGAAAAACAAGATTATTATGCCTTGGTAAATAAATCAAAACCATAAAACAGTGCGAGTTACGACTATAAGATTTATCAGCCTAAATTAAATTCATTAAGCCGTATGCTGAAAAAAAACATTTAGTCAGCTAAAAAATAAACATTCATAAAAAGTGTTTACGAAGGTGATATGTACGATCCTGTGAATAAAAATGACCTAGTCAACACAAGATAAATATCGAGTAAATTAAAATGAGGGTAGTTTCAAAACTATTTGAGTTATATAGTGTAAGACAGTATCTAAAGTTTTGCGAAGTTAAAGTTATGTCGTTTAATCTTAAACGGACTTACTGAAATAAAATTGTTATGAGTTTACAACAATTTAACAAAATACAAAGTTATTACAATTTCACACACAAAATAATTTTGTACCAAACGCTTCTCTCTAGGCTTCACGTTGGGTACGCCACTGTAGCAATTTAGGGTGTACTGACTGAAATTTCCGACTAGCAAAATTGTACACCAGCATGAGAGCCAGGGTCATGGATTGTTTCAGCCTAGAGAGGAGAAAGATCAGAAGAATTTAGAATAAGGGCGCCACTGATCTCCCTCCTACAAACGAGAAGCGGGTTGGTACAAAATAAAAATCATTAACAAAGTTATATAGGTTATTTTATTCCTTGGTTCCACATCATTGGTTACAAAAAAAACATGCATTAAATTATCAAAATAAATATGTAAGCAAGTTGAGGTACTGGTGAAATTAATTTATGGTACATACAATTCCGACTTATTACTAGCCGCTTACACAAACTAGGATCTTATGGCGCGTGGCCTAAAATGGAACTAATTTAAGACAAAGGTCGTATTATGTTCATACGGTAAATTTACATGATATTAATATACAATAGGGTACCTAAGAATGGCTTAGGGCCCAAAAATAAAAAGGTACGTTACGATCGAAATTAAATTAGCAAATTAGGTTAAATAAAAAAGGTTATTTAAGTAAGTCCAGTATTATTTATCACACGTGGTGATGTCACAGGGAGCTGCTGATGACCCTTCGACCGTGACCAGGAATCACCCACGTGGACGGAACAAAAGTTACAATAAATCTATTAAAAATCTTGCGTTATCGGCAGAGATTATATGGGGGGAGTACTATATTCCTCACACGAATACTACAACAGGAGCCCTAGGGTCCTGCGGCACGCACGTGGCTATACCACAAAATGGCGGCGACGGCGCGGCTTGAAAATCGGGAATTTAACCACGTAGAACGCAGCTGGGCAGCTACAGTAGCGCCACCCGCTGGAATATGCTCGGCGGCAGCCTCGCCTGCGACGGGCGGCGGCCGAAGCTGGAAGAGGGCGGAGCCCTAACCCGGGACCCTGTGAACAATTCACAGGTCTTAGGCCCGTTCCTATCAACCTACGGGAACATGGCGTTCCAGAGTAGAACAATCCTACCCACTCAAATAAAAAATAAACTCACCACTTAAAAGTGGGTATGCAGACACGTGTTCGCTCCGGCGGACGCGCGGGATGACCGGCACACGCAGCTCGGGTGTCGAAACAGTGCTATAGGAAAAGAACAAGATTAACATCAAGAAACCTCTAGAGATACCGACGTGGGAGGTCGGTCGGTGATGAAAAAATTAACCGAGGTTACTCACCGGTGATTAAACACAACACTGATTTTACTATATTTCTATTAAAACTTTTACTGGAGGCTGGGGAACTTGTCCCTATAAAAGAATAAAACACTCATGGGCGAGGGACGCCTCGGCAGAGCCTAGGCTTTCCCCCGCCCTAACCGCGACTTCTTACTTGTGCTCTCGATGCGTAAAAGAAAGAACAATGGGCGTGTTTTGCCTTATAAAGGATTTCATGGCGTCGTATGGCCTGGAGGGGAAAAAAACATGGACGGCTGGGCTACCAGCGCATAAATCCAAATACTACTCAACAGACTTGACACGACTACCCTACTGTTTCAAAATATTAATCCGACCCGATAAGTAAAATATATCGAATCGGCCTTACATATGATCAACGGCGATTCCCTCACTATAAACCCTACCTGTAGTTGGTAGTGCCTACTATTTAATTGTTATTTATTGGAGAGGAAACCGATATAAATTAGTATTTAACTATTTTTAACAATTTTATTATTTTAGGATTTATTATCATTTATTTGTCTTGGGAGATAAAAATTTCCTACCATTGAGTGGATTTTTATCTCCCTGGCAACTATTTATTTTTATTTGGCACATGATTTGCGCTTGTGACATTCATAAAAAACCCTAAATGTCAGACTGACAAACAAAAGGTCGGACTGACAGATGACATTTTGACATCTGACAACTAACCTATTTATACATCCACCCTTTTTATTAAGATATTTTTATTTGTTTGTTTCAATTACGGAGGGTGAATGAAAAACTTAATTATTTACTTTAAAACATTGAAAATCTACAGTGAAAATATGCTAATATGATGTGGTATGTGTGTGAAGGTAAAATTAACATTATTTTTCTAGGACCTAGTAGCTTATATTGCTACACTGTTCTGTTGGAGTATAAACCCCAATTATTTATTTATTGTACTACTAGTATAAACATATTAATATTAACTCACCATGCCACCGTATCAGTTCATAATATTCAGCGCTGGTAAGTAACTCTAACAGGAACTGCCACAGTTGTATTTGACCGTTATTTCCATAGCGAGTCGATATAGGGGATGGGGTCTCTTGTTCTTTGTACACTACCACCTTTAAACAATAATATTAATTATTACAAGCTTTTATTTACTTTCACCTATCAGCCCCCGTAGCACATTTCGACATTGACATAAGAGTAGCAACTCCCGTCCCAGTGTCGCGAGTAATTGTCGTGTTGTAAGAGCACAATGACATTGTGAGTAGCTGCACATTGTATGCAATGACAGCGCGAGTAGCAAGAGTAGCGTCTTGATATATTATGTCAGTTTAGTGTTGACAGTGAGACGGGAGTTGCTACTCATATGTCAATGTCGAAATGTGCTACGGGGGTGTTGTATGTCTGTAATCAAATTTTGCAAATTTGATCCATTTCCCTGGTTTTCGATTGAGCTCCAATTTTGCATGCATGTATAAATCGGATGACAATGCAATATTATTATGACGTCGAGCCGATCTGATGATGGAGCTGGAAGGTGGCCATAGGAACTCCGTAATTAAACGACGCAACCCCACCGAGTTTGGGCTCATTTGATTCGTCTTGACGAGTACTTTGGTGCTAGATGGTAATAATAATAAAAGCTTGTTTTTTTTTTTTTTTTTCACTTGTTTTATTTTAACGTTTCTAGGAACATATAATTTGGTCTGCAATTTAGATCTAAACCTACTTTTAAGCCTTTTTTAGTGTGTTTTAATTAGAAATTGTTGTGTTCTACTAATAAATAAATAAATTAATTACCTGTTTAGGTTTCTTCTTGATAGCGGACTGTGGGACCTCAAGGATATCTTTTTCTACGACTTCCTCGTCGTTTTGTACCACAGCTATGAACTTGCACTTTCTTAGCAGTTCGAAATGTGTCCAGAATAAATCGCCAGGGTCCGATGGGACTTTTTCTCTGGAAAAAGATATCAAAAATTATAATAAATGTAATGGAATGCTACATAGCGCGCAGAGCGGATGGCCGATGGGGTCGAAAAGTGCTCGAGTGGAGACCACGGACTAGCAAACGAAGGTGGACCGACGACCTTATAAAGGTCGCTGGAAGACGCTGGATGCAGGTCGCTTCCAACCGGTATGTATGGAGGTCCAATAGGGAGGCCTGTGTGAGGCAGTGGACGTCCAATGGCTGAGTAGACTTCCTTTGCAGGAGGTCGTCTAGGTGGGTACCCCAACAGTGCCAGTTATTCTACCGACTGAGCAGTGTACTGCAAACATTACTGTGCACAGGTAGGAGGGCACTGTAGCTAGTGAAATTACTGGGCTGAAGAGTTTTAACATCTTATGACTCTTGAGTAAGAAGCGTTGGCGCAGTGCACCTAGAATTGCACATCATTGTGAAATACTGGGTAGCACTGTACTGATTATGGGCAGCGTTATCTCTTAACATCAGGAGAGCGTCTTGCTCGTCTTCTTACTTCGCATATAAAAAAAAAAGAATAAAGAAACTTATATAACCAAGCCACCCAAATCGTCTACCACCGATTACTACATAAAAGTTAGGGAGTTGGTACCGGAGGGAGGGTTTTATTTCACGTTTATAATATTAGTAAGACACTTGAACTGACTGTTATTAACTGTAATTATAATTAGTAATAATAAACTAATCTTATGCAAAAAAGTTGTACATTTTTTAAATTGAGCAATTAATGGTTTCTTTTTAAAACCCTAATTCCAGATCCATATTCCAGAGTTCTCAATGTTGATGACAACTTGTCTCACGTTTTAAACGCGTGAGTTCGAAAATAAATCTTCTACACCTAATTTTAACCGACTGAGGTCGGCTACACCTAGGTTTAACCGGCTAAACCTAGGTGTAGCCTCACTTCGGACTATAGCCGTAAGATCTATATAATAACACTTACTTGAATTGACTGTTAGTGAGCGCACACAGTTCAGTTCCGTTGAGATTCCAATCGCTCAACTTGACTCCTATTAGATTGAACTGTCTCACCGCCCATTGGATCCACAGTTTTACGTGTTGAACACACCTGGAATTAAAATATACCTTGTAATTTTTTATACAAGTAAGAAGACGAGCAAGACGCTCTCTTGACGGTAAGAGATAACGCCCATTATAATCAGTACAGTGCTCAGGATTTCACAACGATCTAAAATTCTAGGCGCACTGCAGCAACGCTTCTTACTCAAGAGTCATAAGATGTTAAGACTCTTCAGCCCAGTTATGTTAGTAATGTTAGCTACAGTGGCCTCCTACCGAAGAATAGTAATGTTTACTAAGCCAAGAAGGCGAAAGTAGTACTCGTATTTTTAGTTCAGCCGCTGGAATTATTGATGTACAATGATGTGATGATGTATTAATGTAATGATGTAATGATGTATTGATGTATTAATGTAATGATGTGATGATGTGTTGCTGTGATGTATAGTTACCACTGGGCGGGGTCGTGCGGCCGGCGGGGTCTAGTATCGTGGAAGCTCGCGTCGACTGTTAGTTCAGCCGCTGGAATGGTTGATGTACAATGATGTGATGATGTGTTGATGTGATGTGTTATGTTACCACTGGGCGGGGTCGTGCGGCCGGCGGGGTCTAGTATCGTGGAAGCTCGCGTCGACTGTTAGTTCAGCCGCAGGAATAGTTGATGTACAATGATGTGATGATGTGATGTGTTATGTTACCACTGGGCGGGGTCGTGCGGCCGGCGGGGTCTAGTATCGTGGAAGCTCGCGTCGACTGTTAGTTCAGCCGCTGGAATGGTTGATGTACAATGATGTGATGATGTGTTGATGTGATGTGTTATGTTACCACTGGGCGGGGTCGTGCGGCCGGCGGGGTCTAGTGTCGTGGAAGCTCGCGTCGACTGTTAGTTCAGCCGCAGGAATGGTTGATGTACAATGATGTGATGATGTGTTGATGTGATGTGTTATGTTACCACTGGGCGGGGTCGTGCGGCCGGCGGGGTCTAGTATCGTGGAAGCTCGCGTCGACTGTTAGTTCAGCCGCAGGAATGGTTGATGTACAATGATGTGATGATGTGTTGATGTGATGTGTTATGTTACCACTGGGCGGGGTCGTGCGGCCGGCGGGGTCTAGTATCGTGGAAGCTCGCGTCGACTGTTAGTTCAGCCGCAGGAATGGTTGATGTACAATGATGTGATGATGTGTTGATGTGATGTGTTATGTTACCACTGGACGGGGTCGTGCGGCCGGCGGGGTCTAGTATCGTGGAAGCTCGCGTCGACTGTTAGTTCAGCCGCAGGAATAGTTGATGTACAATGATGTGATGTGTTATGTTACCACTGGGCGGGGTCGTGCGGCCGGCGGGGTCTAGTATCGTGGAAGCTCGCGTCGACTGATAGTTCAGCCGCAGGAATAGTTGATGTACAATGATGTGATGATGTGATGTGTTATGTTACCACTGGGCGGGGTCGTGCGGCCGGCGGGGTCTAGTATCGTGGAAGCTCGCGTCGACTGTTAGTTCAGCCGCTGGAATGGTTGATGTACAATGATGTGATGATGTGTTGATGTGATGTGTTATGTTACCACTGGGCGGGGTCGTGCGGCCGGCGGGGTCTAGTATCGTGGAAGCTCGCGTCGACTGTTAGTTCAGCCGCAGGAATGGTTGATGTACAATGATGTGATGATGTGTTGATGTGATGTGTTATGTTACCACTGGGCGGGGTCGTGCGGCCGGCGGGGTCTAGTATCGTGGAAGCTCGCGTCGACTGTTAGTTCAGCCGCAGGAATGGTTGATGTGTTGATGTGATGTGTTATGTTACCACTGGGCGGGGTCGTGCGGCCGGCGGGGTCTAGTATCGTGGAAGCTCGCGTCGACTGTTAGTTCAGCCGCAGGAATGGTTGATGTACAATGATGTGATGATGTGTTGATGTGATGTGTTATGTTACCACTGGGCGGGGTCGTGCGGCCGGCGGGGTCTAGTATCGTGGAAGCTCGCGTCGACTGTTAGTTCAGCCGCAGGAATAGTTGATGTACAATGATGTGATGATGTGATGTGTTATGTTACCACTGGGCGGGGTCGTGCGGCCGGCGGGGTCTAGTATCGTGGAAGCTCGCGTCGACTGTTAGTTCAGCCGCAGGAATAGTTGATGTACAATGATGTGATGATGTGATGTGTTATGTTACCACTGGGCGGGGTCGTGCGGCCGGCGGGGCCTAGTATCGTGGAAGCTCGCGTCGACTGTTAGTTCAGCCGCAGGAATAGTTGATGTACAATGATGTGATGATGTGATGTGTTATGTTACCACTGGGCGGGGTCGTGCGGCCGGCGGGGTCTAGTATCGTGGAAGCTCGCGTCGACTGTTAGTTCAGCCGCAGGAATAGTTGATGTACAATGTGATGATGTGATGTGTTATGTTACCACTGGGCGGGGTCGTGCGGCCGGCGGGGTCTAGTATCGTGGAAGCTCGCGTCGACTGATAGTTCAGCCGCAGGAATAGTTGATGTACAATGATGTGATGATGTGATGTGTTATGTTACCACTGGGCGGGGTCGTGCGGCCGGCGGGGTCTAGTATCGTGGAAGCTCGCGTCGACTGTTAGTTCAGCCGCTGGAATGGTTGATGTACAATGATGTGTTGATGTGATGTGTTATGTTACCACTGGGCGGGGTCGTGCGGCCGGCGGGGTCTAGTATCGTGGAAGCTCGCGTCGACGACCCAACGCACGGCGGCCGCGTGCCGGGTGCTTTCTACTGCCGGAGTTTCGGTTAGTTCTGCCACTGGAACAATCATAGTTACCATATTTGTGTATGTGTAATTATTGTTAGAGTAGTAGTTCTCATAGAGGTGCTTTGTGAACGAGCGGTAGAGTATTAAAATAGAAAAATGTAAAATTGACTTGTAAAAGTGCTCTAATGCAGCCTATTTGAATAAATGAATTTTGAGTTTGAGAGTTATTAAATTAGAGACATGTTAAAATTATTAAAACCCTAAAAAGGGTGGGTGGCAGCCTAGAAACTAATGTTACAATTGGCGGTCTGATCGCTAAAAGCGATCTCTTCCATGATGTTAAGTGAAGCCAGGGAGGGATCCCGCCTTCTAGGTTTAGTCTGCTACCATCTACAGCCGCATCGTTGCATATATATTTTAATATTACTAATATTATAAACGCAAAAGTTTGTCAGAAATTTGGTATAGAGATGCTTAGACCCTGGAATGACACAGTACAGTCAACTACAAAGAGATGTATCCATGTTAGTCTTACAAAATGAAGGAACTTTTAGTATGCAAAAATTATTTACCCTTACTTCGTGACATTTTCAGTATCCACCAAATCTTATACTATATTCGATTCATTTTAAATGCTATTATTATGTATCACCTAAGGAAAAGTAGTGGGATACATCATTGTTGCATGTTAAACGAGTCAATGATAATATAAAGTTTGATTGCTACTAGAAATGTCACGAACCAAGGGTAGTTCATTGTGGCAAATGAAAATTTACTTCATTTTGTAAGCCTAACATGGATACATCTCTTTGTAGTTGACTGTACAGCAGGTAAAACCGCTGGGCGCAGCTAGTATTTAATATTTAGTGTACTTACAGTCATCATCAGCATCCGTAATAGGTAACTGTGCGACTTCCTCGTCAGGTTTGAGTACATCTAATATATTGATTTTCTTCTCCGATGACTTTATTTGTATATTAACTTGTACCACCCCTTCGCCGCGTATGCACTGTTCCACTAAAGTTTTGTGAGGCTCTAGCTGTAAATAATAATTTACTATAGTTAATATAGTAATTAATTGTTACTATATTACCAAAAAATACATACTTCTAAATATATACAAAGCATATCAACGCACAGCCTAAACCACTGGACGGTTTGGGTTGAAATTTGGAAGACAGATAGGTTTTATGACGTAGACCTCCGCTAAGAAAGGATTTCGCCATACGGGCAAAACCGCGAGCATAAGCTAGCTGTAAGCTAGTCGTAAGTTGTAGCACGCTTGTTCAGTGAGAACCTAGTCACTCTTGATTTGAACAAACCCACGTTATAGCGTTCGGGAAACACTGAGAGTGGTAGCGAGTTCCATAGCTTTGCCATTCTCATAATGAAAGACGAAGCGAATCGCTTCGTCCGAGCTGTTGGTATCGAACTCGCACCACCAATATCTGGTGAATATACATTCACCAGATATTGGTGGTGCAGTGCTATTTGCCTAGACGTTCGGTAGTAAAAGGGTGATGGTGGAACCAACCCGGTTATAAATGTTACTGATATTACTAACCAGCTTGGCATCTTGCAGCCAGAACGTATAATCAGTTAAATCGGCACACAACCTCCGTTCCAACATTGACCGCAGGCGAGACAGCCTCGTCCGTATGTCCATCAACTGTATGATGACTTCATCACCGCTCTCATCACTGTGCATCGTGTCATCATCTTCACCCGCTTCGAACACTGCCAGCGGCGTTTGGAGAATCTCGCCGGTTTGGATTAAACCTTGAAAAATCAAATTTTGTTGTTATTTATTTATTTATACTTTATTGTAACACCACATGAAAATTAAAAAAATTACAACAGTAATAACCGCAACTGGCGGTCTTATCGCTAAAAGCGATCTGTGGTGTAATTTTTTTTTGTTGTTATTTTATTATATTTTTATAGTGGTGGTGGCCAAGGGTTCATGGTACTCGGTGGTCCAGATTTGCATCCGCACCACCGAGTTTGAATCCCGACTGCTGAAAACACAACAGCTGTGTTTTTGAGGTCGGAACGTGAGTGCTGAAAAGCATAACACAATGTTTATGTTTTAAATTGCGCTTTATAGAACTATCCCATGGACCTGAAATAAAATTTAGTATGGAAGAATCCTTTGATAAAACACAACATTTGTGTTTTACAGCTATTTATTTATAAATAATATATGTATAGGATTTAATAGGACTTACATAACGATTTCTATAGAAAATTTTTGTTAGTGCATATCATTATAATTATTTAGATATAGATTTGTTATCAAATAGGTGATAGGTGGCTATTACAAGGTTAGCTTGAATCCTAACTCATTTACATCACATATTATCATCTTTAGAACAACAAACAAGCAAAATATTTGTTTTTAGAGGTAAAATAGGCTAACAATAACGAATTACAGGGAAAAAATGTTATTATTATTTTCAATAATAATTTTCCTCTATATACATAAATATAATTATTTTCTTATGAGTTTAAGGCATAAATTTAAGTTATCCAGTTAGAAGTTATCCAGGTTAGAATGAAAATGAACTAGTTACCTATTAAGAATTGAGCAAATTTTAATAAATTATTCTGCATTTAAAACATGTATTATGGTATTACCTAAGTCAGATTCTGTCACAAATTGCTGTATGGGAAACGGGTCCCCGGAGTCTACGACATTTTCTTCAAACGTAGCTTCGTTAGTTTCCATTTTTATGGTCCGCACATTGAGAATATCGTTTAAATCGGTAACTTCCATAGTTTTTAGCAATCACTTTGTTTTGATTTGAAATAATAGGAAAAGGAAATGGTAAATGAGGAGCGAAAGTTTCGAGAAAACCACTTCCGACTTCCGCGTGCTGGGAAATGTTGCCAGGAGATGGATAATATTCCCTAATTATTGCAAAAAATGGTCAATGTCACCGAGGCTCCATTTTTTTATTATAATAATTGTGAGATAATAGTAATACTTAATATAATAAAAATTCGTTTGTCTTATATAATTACCTTTATTAATTTAAATCCAGCAAATGAATTACATGGTGTTCTACTATTCTAATATTGTAGATATTTTGTGTTTTGAGTTATGTAATAGGCTCTTCCGATTATTTGAGTATTTTTCACTAAAACCTCAACATAGTGGAGTCACTAAGCGACAAAAATGGGTCAAACCTGTTTTTTTCATGCAGAAGCATGAAACTTGGCACATTGATTTCTAATGTAAAAATAGGCTGATTTCGATCGGTAGCCCTCGGTAGCACCCCCTCTGGCAGCGAGGAGGGGGGTTGGAAGGGGCGCTCCACCCGGCTTCATTTTAAAAATTCTGGGAGACCACACATAGCTAATAGGTCAAGTTTGGTATCAATTTCGGATAAATCGAGGACGTAGATTTCATTTTTGGAATAAAAAAATGACATTTGTGATGATTTGTTTAACAAAAAAATTAAAAATTAGAATTACGTTACTTCGTTTTTATTGTTCAAATTACTGTAAATTCAAAAATACTAGTTTTTTTAATAAACAAAAAATATTTTAATAAAGTCTAGTTTATGTAGATTAAAAAATATATAATTTTATATTACTTTTCTTAATAACAAACCGCATAAAAAAATCTTTTGCTGTCCCGGGCCGCAATTTTCTTTTAACCGCCATGAAAAGGGTTGTTAGTAAAAAACTTACTATTTCATGCAGAAGTTTAAAACTTGCCACAATTACAATTCCTTACATTAAAATAAGCCGTTTAGAATCAGTAGCCGTCGGTAACCAGCCTTCTGACAGCGGGGAGGGGGGGTGAAAGGGCGCACCACCCAGCTTCACTTAAAAAAATCACTAATATGTTTTTTAAGTATAAGAGACAGAGATAAAAAAAAATAGAGTCCTTGTCGCGAAAGAGGTTCCTCGGAATTAAGCGGAACTAAATTTAGTTTTATCGATTATAATAATTAATATAGTGGCGCCCCGCAAAAAGGACTCCTTTCGTGAAAAGCACGCTACAATATATTTTTCCACATATTCAAAGTAGAAATAATAGTCTGGCAACAATAAATTTGACGTATACCACAGACTATAAATTATATGACGGACTATTCATGGTCAAGCCACATCAAGCCTGAAAAAAATATTTCTAATTTTTACAGAAGTAGCCGTTCTCGGTCTTCGCACTTCGGCTTTTTAATCTGTAATTTAAGGATATAGTCTGTGGCAGTCCCGTCAAAAATGGCCTCCTTACTGAATGTTTTGTTACGAAAAACACCAAATTTCGGACAAAATGCCGTGTTACTCAAGAATTTACCGGCTGTTTACAATGTGAAGTGAGTACACAGTGCATAGAAAATATTGTTTTTTGTCCCTACGCAGTGTTTTTGTTATAATTAAATTATGTAACTAATATAGGTTAGAATAGCCAAAAACATTTATTTATCGCATTGAATTATTATTTTACAGCATAATAGTTACTTTATTTTGTAAATTACATACCTTATAATACTCCTATCATTTGAATACACTGGAAAACTTACTAAAAATCTTTACGAGACATCAGCTGATTTCTAACAATAAGGGGTATCAACTACGTAAAAAAACATTATAAGGGCTTTAAATTGGATTATAATGCCTTAGAAGCGTGATTTAGACCAATCAATAATTTAACCAAAAGCAATACATAAGGTAAATTCGATAGAACAACCAGAGTCTGGGTACTGAACCTTTTCTCTTCGTTTTCTGTATCAGCGATTGATTAACCTAATTTGATTAATAAAAAACTCGTTCAAATATTATTTCGTATTATTAGAATATATTATATTGCAAAATGTATCAAATAGTGTAAGTGAGGGAGTCCATAAGCAATAAGCACTCTTAACCCGTAAGTCCCCGAGTGGTTCGATCGGGTCACACCCGCGCATGCGAATTTGAACCTTATTTTAAAGAAGCTAGAAATCATCATCATTCACAGCCTTCTATAACCCACTGCTGGGCATAAGCCTCCTTCATGTTATGCCATTTAACCCTGTCTTGTGTCAATCTCGTCCGTGTGCGACGCGCTACATTGACTATATCGTCCACCCATCTAGCTGCTGGACGACCGACATTCCGTTTGCCTGTCCTTAGCCACCATTCAGTCAGCGTCTTGCTCCATCTGTCGTCTCCACGCCAAACTAGAAATAATAGATGTCAATTTTGATTTGAACCGGAAGTGTTTCCAGGATCAAGGGGTTAAGACGAATATTTTATTTTCAGCTCTCAACGTAATGTGTCCAAATGGATGCCGGACGCGGAGTATGTGAAGCAATTCGAAGGTGCCGTGATGTACCCTAACGAGATCACGGCACTGCTCAAACACTCTCCTTATAACAGTGAGTTATCTGTCGTATACCAGTGGTTTTACCCGCTGTACTGTAGCCTATGTGTTATTCCAGGGTCTAAGCTATCACTATATCAAATTTCAGCTCAATCGGTCCACCCGTCAGGTGTGAAAGAGTTAGGTGTGTGTGAGTTTGATAGGTTTCATGACGTAGGACGTAGACCTCTGCTAAGAAAGGATTTTGCCACACGGGCAAAGCTGCAAGCACAAGCTAGTACTTAATATTAGCACACATAGTAACATTATAGAAAGAAATAAAACACATTTATTCGACGGCTTAATATACAAGCAATACAAAAGCGCCACTAAGCCGCCGAATAGGAACTCTGAGGCAGTTCCTATTTGGCGGCTTAGGCGGCATTGTGCTGTGTGAGACACCCAGCGCTGGTATTCCGGCCGTCCCAATTGCGGTAGTCGGTGGTCCTTACATAATTACAATAAATAGTGTTATAAACTCTTTGTTTGCAGGCATCATCTCACCGAGTGAGAAACAAGTTCGCAACATGGTGTTGAACTTCGGACCGCAGCACCCCGCCGCTCACGGAGTGCTCCGATTGGTTCTTGAGTTGGACGGGGAGGTATATCATCACAAGCTTTTATTTACTTTCACCTGTCTGTTGTCTGTCTGTCTGTCTATCTGTAATCAAATCTTGGAAGTTTAATTTAGACGACCTCTGTGGCGGGGTGGGCTAATACACCCGTTGCAACTCAGGAGGTTGCGGTCGATTCCCGCATGGGACAAATGTTTGTGTGATCCACAGATATTTGTTTCTGCTCTGGTTTTCAATATCTATTATAAGTATGTATTTACAAAAGAAAAGTATATAAGTATTGTATCCGTTACCCTAACCACCATAACACAAGCATTAAGTTGCTTAGCTTGGGGTTAGGTGGCGCTGTGTGAAATTTTCTGAAATATTTTTTTTTATTTATTTATTAAAAAAAGCCTATACTAAATACTTTCTTTCCTTTCAGACGGTCCGAGCAGCCGACCCGCACATCGGCTTACTCCATCGAGGCACAGAAAAGCTGATAGAGTACAAGACGTACACTCAAGCATTACCATACTTTGATCGTTTGGACTATGTATCTATGATGTGCAACGAACAATGCTACAGCTTGGCTGTGGAGAAACTGCTCAATATTGATGTGCCCATACGAGCTAAATATATTAGGAGTGAGTATTATATGATATACTAGCTGTTCCGAATGGTTTTACCCACTGTACTATAGCCTATGTGTTATTCCAGGGTCTATGCTATAGCTTCTATTCTAAATTATTTACTAAATTTCAGCTCAATCGGTCCACCAGTATAGGCGTGAAAGAGTAACAAACATCCTGACATCCAGACATCCATTCTTACAAACTTTCACGTTTATAATATTAGTAAGACTATACAATGGTGTAGATTAGATTAGACTTAGGTTATGGACCCAGTTACGTTTTCTACTATAAATCTTTTAATACGGCCAAATATTAGGAGTGACTTTTACTATATTAGACATAGTGTAGACGTCTATAGGCGATAGTAATAAAGAAATGACATAAATTGTTAATAATAATAATTGGGGTTTATACTCCAACAGAACAGGTTACCCTACTTACACTGTCAGAGTCAAATCACAATGTATAGGTTGTGTGGCGAACCTATATGTTGCAGTTTCAAGTCGCCGAGATGACTACTGTGCCTGCAACATGACCTACGACTGCCTCCTACATATCTTATAGGAAACAGCCGGGATCCACAGTTTTACGTGCCTTCCGAATGTTCTTACAATTTTTCGCATTTATGATCATCATCTCAGCCATAGGACGTCCACCGCTGAACATAGGCCTCCCCTTTGGACTTCCATTCATACCGGTGGGAAGCGACCTGCATCCAGCGTCTTCCGGCGACCTTTATGAGGTCGTCTGTCCACCTTGTCGTCCTTGACGTCCTACGCTGCATTTGCTAGTCCGTGGTCTCCACTCGAGCATTTTCGACCCCATCGGCCATCCGCTCTACGCGCTATGTGGCCTGCCCATTGCCACTTCAGCTTGCTAATCCGCCGGGCTATGTCGGTGACTTTAGTTCGTCTACGGATCTCCTTATTCCTGATTCGATCGCGTAGAGAAACCCCGAGCATAGCCCTTTCCATATCACGCTGGGCGACTTTGAGCTTCGAGATGAGGCCAATAGTGAAGGACCACGTTTCGGTGCCGTAAGTCATCACCGGTAACACACATTGATTAAAGACTTTCGTCTTGAGGCAATGAGGTTTATGTTAGTAGGATAATTATAATTCCTTTACTTCCAGCTCTTTTCGCGGAGATCACTCGTCTCCTGAACCACATAATGGCGGTCGGCACTCACGCCTTAGACGTGGGGGCTTTAACACCATTCTTCTGGCTGTTCGAGGAACGAGAGAAAATGATGGAGTTCTACGAGAGAGTCAGCGGCGCCAGGATGCATGCCGCTTATATAAGACCGGGGGGTGTGTCTTTGGTAAGTCAAAATGTTGACATAAAAAAAATGTTTTTTGTCCATAATGTAGATTATTGAAAAATATTGGACACGTATTTTTTTATTTGTAAATCTGATAAAAAAGGTAAGAGATACAACGCACTAAAGTTGCTTGATCGTGACGTCACACCACTCAATCCAGTACATTTTTGTTTAGTGGTGTGACGTCACGCGTCTCGACTCTCGACACAGAATCTTATAAGCGGGTCCATATTGGCTCGCATAAAATTTTGAGCCCTAATTTAATGTGGCATAACGTTTTTCAGCCTAAACCTCAAAACGCCTAACGTTTTTAGGCATAATTTTTTTGGCCTAAATTTTTCACCCATAATATTGTTAAGCATAATAATATGTACGCCTAAAATTGTTACGCATATTGTTTTAGTGCATAAAATATCTTACCATAATATTTTTCGGCATAATTATATTCAGCCCTAATATTTTTCGACATAATAATATCTAGCCCTAATAATTTTTGGCATAATGATAATTATATTATTTTATTTTAGAATTTTAGGAAATTTACTTGTTTATGTATAACTAGGGTACTCCTACATAGTATTAATGGATATTTGCAAGTTTCCACGTATAGACCCAACAGAATATTACAAACATAATATTATGGACAAAAAATAAAAATCATGCAAAGTAAGATTTTAATATCTGGCTTTTTTAGCAAAGTGATATCTTGCCACAATAATAATATCTTACGAACAAAATCGGCAAAATATTATTAATGCTAAAAAAAACGAATTATATATTGATTTCAATGTTCTAACCTAAAATTTAACCTATTCTTCTAGCGGTTGATTGATTTTGTCTCCTCTATAATCCTCTCTCTAAATTAGAAGGTGTGGGTTCATTTTTGGCACTTTGCTGACCGCTGCCGTGGCACTCTGGACACTGTTTAAACCTAACTTATCCGAGTCGACTTTGTGACAGTCAATCTCTCTGGGTGCTTAAAATTGCATTCCTAAATATCTCTATAATATACATAATAATTTTAGTTTTATCCCTTGATATAATTATGTAAAATTATGATTATGCCCAAAAAAGTTATGCGAAACATTTTCGGCCAAAATAAATTAGGACTAAGAAAATTATGCGTACTTATATTATGACACACAAATTTATGCTTAACAGATATATGCTAAAAAACTTTAGAGCAACTGACAGTTATGACAAAACATAATTATGTCTCAATATAATTATGGGAAATTATGATTAGGCTAAAAAAAGTTATGCGGAACATTTTCGGCCAAACAAAATTAGGCCAAAAAAAATTATGCGTGCGAATACGCACCCCTTATAAGCGTTATATCTCAGCCATTTTTTATTTAATTTGCAAGAAAAAAAAATACGTATCGAATATTTTTTTATTATTAAAAATACGGACTACGGAAAAAATGTATTTAAAAAATTTTGACCTTGTTAACATCCCTATTACAAAGAAGCTTAATGAGCTAGATATCTTAGTGCTAGGTAAACAATTGGCGGTATTATCGAACTAGGCAATTTCTTATTACAAGCTTTTATTTACTTTGATTTGATTTCACCTGTCTGTTGTCTGTCTGTAAGTAATCAAATCTTGCAAGTTAAATTCGATCCACTTCCCGGTTTCAGATTGAGCTGAAATTTTGCATGCATGTATAAATCGGATGACAATGCAATGTTATTATGACATGGAGCTGATCTGTTGATGGAGCAGGAAGGTGGCCATAGGAACTCCGTAATTAAACGACGCAACCCCATCGAGTTTTGGGCTCACTTGATTCGTCTTGACGAGTACTTTGGTGAAAAGGATATTCGTTGATTAATCTGAGTATCTATAAGATTTTACATTATTGTGTAATCCTGAGAGTACTGTACTAATTATGGGCAGCGTTATCTCTTACCATCAGGAGAGCGTCACGCTCGTCTTCTTACTTCTTTGCTTAAAAAAGGAAGACAAAAAAGGTTGAGTTTGATCGGCAAGCTAAAAAAATTCAGACTCAACATTTTTTCCAATAGATTTTGCTTGCAAAAAGTGTGCCACTGATAGGCCCCGACGAGATTCGAACTCGTGATCTCCTGTTTACTAGACAGGCGCTTTAACCAACTAAGCCACGGCGCCTCACGACCGGTGTGACGAAATTAGCTATATATTATTACGTGTTACACAAATATTAAAATGGCGAAAGTTTGTGACGGTGTGAGTGTGTATATTTGTTACTTCTTTACGCACAAACGTCATAAGATGTTAAGACTCTTCAGCCCAGTAATTTCCCTAGCTACAGTGCCCTCCTACCGGAGCACAGTAATGTTTGCACATCACTGCTCAGGCGGTAGAATAACTGGCACTGTTGGGGTACCCACCTAGACGACCTCCTGCAAAGGAAGTCTACCCCCGGTATAATACAATAATGACTTATAGCTTTACCGGGGGTAGACTTCCTTTGCAGGAGGTCGACTAGGTGGATACCCCAACAGTGCCAGTTATTCTACCGCCTGAGCAGTGATGTGCAAACATTACTGTGCACAGGTAGGAGGGCACTATAGCTAGTGAAATTACTGGGCTAAAGAGTCTTAACATCTTATGACTCTTGAGTAAGAAGCGTTAATGCAGTGCTCCTAGAATTTCACATCATTGTGAAATCCTAAGTAGCACTGTACTAATTATGGGCAGCGTTATCTCTTAACATTAGGAGAGAAATTTAGGAGAAAGATAAAAATAAACTAAGATATATAAGTATTATATCCGTTACCCTAACCACCATAACACAAGCATTAAGTTGCTTAGCTTGGAGCTTGGGGTTAGTTAGGTGGCGCTGTGTGAAATGTCCTGAAATATTTATTGAAAGCTAAGATATATGTATAATAAAATAATAGTTTTTCTTTGTCACAGGACATGCCACTAGGTTTAATGGACGACATATACGAGTTCTCGAGCAAATTCGGCGAGCGGTTAGACGAGGTGGAAGACGTTCTAACCACCAACAGAATCTGGGTGCAGAGGACCAAAGATATCGGCGTGGTTTCCGCTCAGGACGCACTCAACTATGGGTTTAGGTGAGACTGGTGGACACGCGCGCACTTCGTACCATTTGAATCTTACTAATATTATAAACGTTTGTAAGAATCGATGTCTGGATGGATGTTTGTTACTCTTTCAGGCCTAAACGGATGGACCGATTGAGCTGGAATTTGGTATAGATATAGCTTAGACCCTGGAATAACACATAGGCTACATAAGTACTGCGGGTAAAACCGCTGGGCGGATCTAGAAGAATAATACTTTTTTTATACAACTAAGTAAGAAGACGAGCAAGACGCTCTCGTGATGTTAAGAGTTAACGCTGCCCATAATCTTTAGGTGCTACGAGATGACGCTGCTCATAATTATCTGTACAGTGCTACTTAGGATTTCACAATGATGTGAAATTCAAGGAACACTGCACCAACGCTTCCTACTCAAGAGTCATAAGATGTTAAGACTCTTTAGCCCAGTAAGTTTAGTTCAAAAATTCATTTATTCAAATAGGCTACAATGGAGCACTTTTGCAAGTCAATTTTACATTTTATTTTAATGTTCTACCGCTCACAAGGCACCTCTATGAGAAGAACGAGCAAGAAACTCATAGGGATTTTGTTTTACAGTGGGGTAATGCTCCGTGGATCAGGAATCAAATGGGACCTGCGCAAGAGTCAGCCGTACGACGCGTATCATTTGGTCGACTTCGATGTACCCATCGGTACCAATGGAGATTGCTACGATAGGTAACAAAACACAATACAAATTACAATTACAAATTATTTATTTACCATAAAAACGCACCTAATACAAAATAATGCGACACTAAAGTAAAGTTAAATTTAATAGCAATAAATATTTAAAGTTAAGTTACTCCACAAATATTTCTAAGGTAATTATATTCATCCCGACTTCCTGAACTAGTAAGAACTGTATCTCAGGAAGCCGTCGTACATCTGTCTTAATTTAAATGATTTTTCTATGAAAAGATTATGTGGAGGTGGTACAAAATAAATTTAGTATACAAAATATATGCAAATTACAAATTAAAATATAATAGTATAAATTTACATGGATTGAAAGTTATTAAAAGGTATAGTTAAGTTACAATATTAATCAAAGACTCAGTATATTCGTAATCTAGCGTTTTGAGATAATTGATAGCTGATGTCTTGCAATTAGTCCGGCTCCTTAGCTCCATGTATGACCCTAAGCGGCAGAAAGCATGAAACTTGGCATGCGTATAGCTTTACCGTTCACAAGAAGAAATTTTAGTAGAAACACCCCCCCCACGACAATGTGGAAACATTTCCACCCCACTTTTATGTCCCTATTTTTAGTTTTTTCTTGAAAACTATGAGAGCTAAAATAAAATGTCAAGGACAAGTTTATTCTCCATAAAATTCTCTACAATATTGTCCTTTATAGTATATTGCCAGGACTTATAGTTTCAAAAATATGAGCACAACGCTAGGACTAACTTAATGCTAAATCTAAAGTAGCATTTTCTACCAGTTCCTGGAGAAATTTTGGCAACACTGGATCCGACAACGCTTGTCAATGGTAAAATATAACCTCTCCAAAATAACTATTAAAAACGAAATTAAGTGCGAAATAACTATAGTATTTTCATAAAACACAAGTTAAAACAGTGCTAAAAATAAATACACCGCTGAAAATCCAAAAATACGGAATTAAAATGTCTTGTTCGACACCGGAAAAATTCTCGACGCCGGACATGGCGGCGTACAAGGATTGCAGTATTACAAACGCAGGCAGAAAGCGACGTCTACCATTCGATCGATCAAGATCTGAAAAAGACTTATGTCTTTCTCCTGAAAAAAGTCTAAAGGAGGAAATGCTAGAAGCTCTCGATCAATGGCGTCTGGAATTCAAAGTCAGCATTACATCTACAGTTCAAGATTCCGTAAACAAGGCAGTGCAACATGAAATGACAAACTTCACCAGTCATCTCAACAATATCCAAGACAACATCACTACAATTACAGCAAAACAAGATAATTATCAAAAAACGTTAACTGAGTTTCAACAACAACTCTCTACCATGGATGTGGCGCTAAATTATAACTCAGCAAGACAAGACGAATTTGACAATACTATTAAGACGTTAAAAGCACAATCTGGTAAAAACAAAACAATAGAGTCAGAGATAAGTGAGCTGAAATCTGCAATACGTGTTATACAAGCTGAACAGAAGAGAAAACAACAATGGGACCGCCTTTCTAATATAGAAATTACAGGAGTGCCAAACACCAAAAACGAAGACATCCCACTTATTGTTAAAAAAATCTGTGCTCATGCTGGCGTGGAGTTAGCTCCGGGAGACATAGAGTTCTCCACACGTGTCCGACCAATGCACCCTAAAGAAGGCCTTCCATTTCCCATAATAGCCAAATTCAGGCAGCGCATAATCAAAGACAAAATATTATCAGGCCTTCGCAGTGCTCATGGTATCACTACTACTGACATTGGGATGCCCGGAGATAAAAGGCGCATCTATGTCTCTGAACACCTAACAGCGGACAATAAACAGCTCTACAAGAAGTGCCGTGAGCGTGCAGCTTCTAAATGTTATATTTACACATGGACAAGGAATGGACGCATCTATGTAAGGAGAGATGACAAATCGCCGGCAATAACCATACTCACTGAGGAGGATCTTATAAAAATAATATGAACTGCTAAGTTATATATGTTAAGTGAAAGTTTAAATTACTATAAATCCTTATGTAAAGGTATGGTAACCAGATTAGACTTAAACACACACACATACACACATCAACACTATTATAATATTCTGCAACTTAGAGATGTTCATAACACACAAACACAGCATACCAATATTCACACATCACACACCATACTCATGTGCATAAATTATAAACACTTACAAGTACATACTACTTATATACTTACACTACTGAATAATAACATATTTATGAATATTTCAAGCCAATCATTGGGAAATCTTATATTGTCTGCTTTTTCACTATTATTATTACACTGGATCGAGCCTTACAGTGACCGAAGTGCCCTTGGGGTAGGAATCTCCAGTTCTTAAGTTAAGGTAACGGTAGCATATTTAATTTTTTGTACAGTGATAATTTTAAATAGTTTATTTTTTACTTTGGAACTTGATTTCACATACATAAATCAAGTAAACAAACCTACTTATAACGCCATAGCACTACTAAATAGTATTTACATATACTTAACAAGCCTACTACTTATATATAACATAATATTATGGTATTTGTTTACACATGACAATGGATAATTACAAACTTAAAATATATTTCCAAAATGTTAGAGGACTAAGAACAAAGTGTTCCTTGTTGCATAGGAACACTGTTGACAAAAAGTATGACATCATAATTTTAGTAGAAACATGGTTAAATGATACTTTTTTTGATTCTGAATTAATTTGTACTACTTATTATGATATCTATAGATTTGACCGCAAGTTCAATGTATGCAACAAGAGCACAGGTGGGGGTGTACTGATAGCTGTTAGTAAAAATCTTGTGTCCACAAGTATAGATATAAAACTCAGTAGCTATATTGAAATGCTATGTTTAACTATACCCAAACAACATCTAAATCATACTCAGAATTTACATGTTATTGCAACATATATACCAGGCGGTATACCACACCAGCCACAATATATAGACACTTTTATCAATTTTATGAGCCAATATCACATGTCACACCCACAAGACCACTTCTTAATCTGTGGAGATTTCAACTTACCTTGTATACAATGGAGCAAAGACTGTGAACCAATCTTTATTAAATCAGGACCAGTAGCCATTCAGAGCTCTGCATCTGAATTAACTGATAACTTAGGCTTATTAGGCATGAAACAATATAATAAACATAACAATATAAGTGGAAATGTACTTGATTTAATTTTTGCATCTTTTAATGCAGATATTGTGCAGTGTGGCTTTCCAGTTGTCCCGGAGGACAAGTTTCACCCGGCTTTAGAAATAAATGCCTCTCATATTTTATGTACTCCATTCAGCGAGCTACCTATTGTTAAAATAAAGTTTTTTAAAGGTGACTATACTGCTATTAATAACTTTTTAAAATCACAAAACTGGGAAATCCTACTTAGTAGTGACTCAATAGAGGTTGCCACTGAGAAATTCTATAACATAATTAATGAAAGCATTAATAATTTTATTCCAAAAGTTATAAATAAAAATAAATTAACTTATCCAATATGGTACACATCTGTCTTAAAAAAGATTATTAAAGAGAAATATAATTTACACTGCCGTTGGAAACTAACTAAAAACCCTAGAGATTATGATGAATTTTCATGTATTCGCAGACGCTATCACAGAATTAAAGAGAAATGCTATACAAGATATTTAGAAACAACTGGAAATTCAATGAAGAATAATCCTAAGCAATTTTGGAAATTTATCAAAAGTAAAAAAAACACCACCGGCTATCCTAAACACTTCACATATAGAAATAACACATATAACAATGGAGTAGATATATGTAATGGCTTTAGTGAGTTTTTTCAAAGTGTGTATGATAATCCCCATGATGATAATGATGACCACTTAACATCAACAGTTTCTCTAAACTCTCACAGTATATCAAAATTAATTATTAATGAAACTCAAGTTGCAAAGTATATAAAGAGCTGTAACCCTAACAAGGGTTCAGGAAGTGATTCAATTCACCCTATATATGTAATTAATTGTGCAGATTCTTTAGTGAAACCTCTATGCATTCTTTTCAATAGATCGTTAAAGGAACATTTATTTCCTAATATTTGGAAGGTAGCTCACATAATTCCCTTACACAAGAAAGGTTCCAAAATTAAAATTGAAAATTACAGGGGAATATCTATACTCAATGTGTTTAGTAAGTTATTCGAAAAAATCGTATATGATTCGATTTATCCGATTATACATCAGAATGTAACTCAGGAACAACACGGTTTTTTACGTGGGCGCTCCACAATTTCTAATCTTACAGTGTTTACAACTGACGTCTTGAAGGGTATGGAATTAGATGGTCAAGTAGATGTTATATATACCGATTTCGAAAAGGCTTTTGATCGTGTGGATCACTGTAACCTTATTAAAAAACTTTATAAAATGGGAATTCATGGGGATCTTTTACGCTGGGTTAAATCTTATTTACAAAATCGTTCACAAGCTGTTATTATAGGAGGGTACAAATCAGATTATTTTACAGTAAATTCGGGAGTGCCTCAAGGTTCACATCTGGGACCACTATTCTATGTGGCAACTCTCAGTGACATTAACTCATGTATCATACACTCAAAATTTCTAATGTATGCAGATGACAAAAAAGTTTATTATAACATCAAATCTGTAGAAGACTGTCACAAACTACAAGATGACCTTAATCGTCTAGCAGAGTATTACATAGTCAACAAAATCTCAGTTAACTTTAAAAAATGTCAACAAATATCTTTCACTAGAAAAAATAAACCAATTCAATTCATCTATAATTTTAATAGTATTCCAATCGAAAAAACAACACTAGTTCGAGATTTGGGTATAATGCTTGACAACAAACTTCTAATGTCCTATCACATTGATCATATAACTAGCAGGGCATACCGTATGCTAGGCTTCGCTATACGCACTTGTAATGATATTAAGGACATACACTGCGTAATCTCTGTATACCGCGCATATGTACGTAGTATATTGGAGTATGGTAGCCCTATCTGGTCACCTGCATACGCGACTTACAATGATCGTATAGAACGTATACAACGCATTTTCATAAGACATCTGAACTTCCGATCAAGACACACAAGAACTACATATGAGGAGGACTGTATATTCCACAATCTATTAACACTCAAAGAACGCAGATGTCTCCTAGATATGTCACTCTTACATGATATTACAAATAACCGTTTAGACTGTCCAGATCTTGTAAGGAACTTGTATTATAGCACTCCCATTCGTAGAACCCGGCACACAAAACTTTTTCATATCCCATTTCACCGCACAAACTATGCTAAAAACAATTTCTTTGTACGTACTGCGGCTACCTACAATAATATATTCTCAGAAGCAGACATGTTTGCACATTCCAAAACCGCCTTTAAAGCCAAAGTAAAAGATATAATACACAAGAATAGGGAATAAAATTCTGAGCAGTAGGTAAGTAATAAAAAAGATTTCTGTCTGTATTATTATAACTTAATAATATATTATAAAATAGAATATGTAATAACTTATAGTTAATTCTTCACCTAGTACCTATAACCATAGCAGGCACTGACACACACATACACACACGGACACACATACACACACACATACACACACTGACTCATCTACTCATATTTTAGTTATTAAATTGTTTATGGTTACCATGCTCGCAAGAATATCACATAAATTTATTTTTGGAGTTTGCTAAGCGTTAATGGATCGAATAGTATAAATAATAATATTTCGAGACCTGTTATTGGCGGTATTACTAAACAATGTATACTTTCTGATATTTTTGTAAAGCTGTTGGTCTTTAAATAAATAAAAAAAAAAAAATTACATGGATAATTGAGGATAATTAGTTAATGTATGTGTTTATTAGTTATTTAAACAGATTACTTGAAATATGTTTTTTTTATATAAATTGAGCGGCAAACAAGCAGACGGCCCGCCTGATGTTGAACGGTTACCGCCGCCTATTGACCCTTCCAACACTAGAGGTGCTATCAGAACGTTGCCGGCCCTTTAAGAATTTGTATATATATAAAGGCCTTAACGTCTTTGCAGACGATGAAAACAATGACTGTGAAGATTATTTTAAGTTGCTTATTGTGAGTTGCACTTTTTTGAGTGGCTAAATAGGCCAATCCGTGATTGACATGCTCGTCCACATCTAGGGCAGATATGTGTTGCGACAGGTGGAGGGTTTTGGTCGCGGTTATGTCGTTTATTTGCTAGTGTATCGAACCAAGCCCTATCATGGCACTTTTGCCCGTCTTTAAGACCGTTCCTCCACTCAGTTCTGTCTTCAGCGAGTTCTTCCCAGTGTTTGTGGTCTATTTTAAAGGTGTTCATATCTCGCTTGACACAATCTTTAAAGCGGAGAAGAGGGCGTCCCAAAGCGCGCTTAGCATGCGCTACGGCTCCCAAAAGGATTTGTCGTGGTAAACGAGAGGGTTCCATACGATGCACATGCCCGAGCCATCGCAGACGCTTGTGTTTGTGGATAGCGCTGAAACTAGGAAGCTGTGCAATTTCTAGAACCCTCTCGTTAGTGACTTTTTGTTGCCACGAAATACCTAAGATGTTTCTTAGGCACCGCATGTGGAATGCGTTGAGCCGTCGTTCCTGCTTGGCGTAAGAAGTCCAAGTTTCAGCCCCGTACAAGAGTATACTAAGTATGCAGGTCTGGTAGACTAGGACTTTGGTTTGTATATACCCTTCTTAAATCCATCAAGGTTAAAGGACTCTGGGAAGACCCATCGTGGGAGGTCATTCCACATCTTGCATGTACACGGTATAAACGAGTTCGAAAACCGCACTGTGGGTCCCGGTTGTTTCCTATAAGATATGTAGGAGGCAGTCGTTAGGTCATGTTGCAGGCACAGTAGGCATCTCGGCGACCTGAAACTGCAACATATAGGTTCGCCACATAACCTATACATTGTAATTTGACTCTGACAGTGTAAGTAGGGTAACCTGTTCTGTTGGAGTATAAACACCAATTTTTTTTTTGTATGCGAACTCCAGGTCTGCAAGATGTGAGGATGGGCCTTTGCGCAGATGCGCGATGTGCGGTGCTAAATTTGTTTATTATTTCAGATACCTGATCCGTATAGAGGAAATGCGTCAATCCTTGCGCATAATAGATCAGTGCTTGAACCAGATGCCACCAGGAGAAGTCAAGACTGATGACGCCAAGTTGACCCCGCCTTCCAGGGAGGAAATGAAGGTAATTGACTCGTACCCGCGGGAATTGTGTATATTCCCGCGGGTACAGACCGTCTTCCCGTGGGAATTATGTACGTAAGACCGACGACGCCAAGTTGACCCCGCCGTCCAGTCCAATGTGATCGAATGCATAAAAATAGAGAAAAATTAACGAGTTATGAATTAAATTGTTGTGTGGGAAATGCAGATAATTTTCTCACTGTGCTCAGTAGTCTATTATTTAAATCACTCGCTGAGCTGGTGATTAAATTTTAGACTACTTCGCGAGTTCGTGACTTTAACTCGGTACTCACAGCAAAATCAAACTGCTCACTAGTTGAACAAATAGCTATTTTTTTATACAACAAAGTAAGAAGACGAGCAAGATACTCTCCTGATGGTAAGAGATAACGCTGCCCATAATTAGTGCAGTGCTACCCAGGATTTCAAAAAGGTTATATTCTGGGTGCACTGTGCCAACGCTTCTTATTTGAGTCATAAGATGTTAACACTCTTCAGCCCAGTAATTTCACTGCTACAGTGCCCTGTCAATGGAAGCTCTAAATATGAATCACATCTGTTAAATTCTACTCCGCTAGTTAGTGATTTAAAGTCACCACCCACCAAAAAAATAACACCACCCCAATATTTTTCAAACGTCAATGGAAGCTGTAATTCATCACAACAAACAGAATTCTAGACTATTTTGCAAAATGACTTGACTTGAGTGACTTTAAATCACTACCTAACAAGGTAGTGATTTAAAGTCACCACCCACCAAAAAATTTAAACCACCTCTTTATTTTCAGACGTCAATGGAAGCTTTAATCCATCACTTCAAGCTGTTCACGCAGGGGTACCAGGTACCCCCCGGGGCTACTTACACCGCCGTGGAGGCGCCTAAGGGAGAGTTTGGGGTCTATTTGGTGTCTGATGGGGGGTCCAAGCCTTATAGGTGAGTTTATAAGTTTAGATAGAGTCATTCTAAACAGACAGATATATACTAAGCTAGTTCGTAATATAAAGTTTATCATGAGTCATTCTTGACTAAGCTAGCTCGTGATTTAAAGTTTTACTTCTAGATAAAGTCATTCTTGACTGAACTAGTTCGTGATTTAAAGTTTTACTTCTAGAATGAGTCATTCTTGACTAAGCTAGTTCGTGATTTAAAATTTTTCTTCTAGATAAAGTCATTCTTGACTAAACTAGTTCGTGATTTACAGTTTTACTTGTAAAAAGAGTTATTCTTTAAAGTTTTACCTTCTAGAAAGAGTCATCCTTGACTAAGCCAGTGATTTAAAGTCAGTGCTCAGCTAAAGAAATTTTTGCTTACATGTTGTACAAATAACTTTAAATACTACTTATAAATAAAAAAAAAAACCGGTCAAGTACGAGTAGGACTCGAGCACCGAGGGTTCCGTACAAACCTACGAGTTTCTACGGAACCCTAAGGAAAAGTGGGTATAATATTATATACTGTGGGTTTTGATTCCCTTGCGAGTATTTGCGAGTTTGAAAATATGCGGCTAAAATTGCTGTTTCTTTTGATTGCGTTGACATAGATGTTTGATTTTTTTACAGCTTAAAGTTATTATAAAACTGAGTATTTGTTATGAATTTTAATTTAATACCTGTACGCGTTCTTGAGGAAAGGGATAGTAAATACAAAATTATTAAAAATATTTTTTTATATGATGTAACTAAAAATTTATAGTTTTCGTAATTTTTCCTGTGCCTGTGATTTAAGACGTTGCTGCGTACCAAATTTCAAAATTCCGAGTTAACGGCAAGTACCCTGTAGGTTTTGATTCCCTTGAGAGTAGTCGCGAGTTAAAAAATTCGGCTAAAATTGCTGTTTCTTTTGAATGCGTTGAGATAGAGGTTTTATTTTATTACACTTTAAGGGTATAATAGACTTTAGTATTTGATATGAATTTCAGTTTAATACCTGCACGCGTTCATGAGAAATAAGGTAGTAAGTTTGAAATTTTTAAAAATATTTTTTTATATGATGTTCCTAAAAATGTTCAATTTTCGCAATTTTTCCTTTATCTGTGCTCTAAGGAGTTGCTTCTTGCCAAATTTCAAGATTCTAAGATCACGGGAAGTACCCTGTAGGTTTTGATTTTTTGAGAGTATTTGAGAGTTTAAAATTGCGACTAAAATTGCTGTTTCTTCTGAATGCGTTGACATAGAGGTTTGATTTTATTACAGTTTAAAGGTATTATAGACTTGAGTATTTGATATGAATTTCAATTTAATACGTCTACGCGTTCATGAGAAAACGGGTAGTAGGTATAAAATTATTCAAAATATTTTTTTCTAATGATGCAAACAAAAATTTATAGTTTTCGCAATTTTTCCTTTATTAGTGCTCTAAGGAGTTACTTCGTGCCAAATTTCAAGATTCTGAGTTCTCGGGAAGTGCCCCGTAGGTTTTGATTTATATGGTAATGTCGAAAATTTGCTGAAATTTGCGACATATTCGACTATATCTTTTGATTGCGTTGGCCTAGAAGTTGGAAATTTTCACAGCTCTAAGAGGCAATGGACTTTAGTATTTCCTATAAATTTCAGCTTGTTACCTCTACGCGTTCCTGAGAAAAAGGGTCTTGACAGACAGACAGACAGACAGACGGACAACAAAGTGATCCTATAAGGGTTCCGTTTTTTCCTTTTGAGGTACGGAACCCTAAAAAGTGTGTGCGTGTAACCTTTACGCGCGATTGAAGTAAAACTTCTTTAGCGTTGACGACATATATCACTGAAATGATTAAATATTAACTTAAATAAATAAATATTATATTATAATTTAATTATATTTATTATTAACATACCCACCTATTAATAATTTATAATTAATAGATAAGATAAGAAATTTTTCAATATTCGATGAATATAAAAATCGAATCGAGTCTTTAACGATTATACACTACCCCATCCCTATAGTGAGCTGTCAAAATTATCAAGCTAAATTAGACAGACTTTAACTTGACACTGGCAAAACACGAAAGTGGAGACCATAATTTAATATCCCGTGAACATTCACGAATTTTACTCGACACTGGCAACAATGCACATGTTGCCATATTATTAAAAAGAAAAAAAAATAAAATTAGACAGACCATAGTATATGACATATACTTACAACCAATCAGAATTATTATTTTTAAATGGCGGAAACTATAGATCATTCACAGTTATTTTACCTCTGACAGATGTCAAAATTATTTTCTTCATGTTGCATTATTGTCAAAATGTTGCCAGATCGTTACTTTTGTTACGTTTTACGTTACTTTTTCACCCTTTGAGTTACTTTTGTATTCGTGTCTAGATGACTTTTACGATACTTTTCAAGGTCTTTATTTTAAATTGAACCTTATAATTAATGAATCTTTTTCCTTGTAATGGTATAGAAAATAATAGTTAATTTATTGATTTAGCAGAGACATAGGCGGATTTAGGGGGGGGGGGGCAGGGGGCCATGGCCCCCCCCCCCCAGAAGCCTTGTAGAGTTATGAATTTTGCACATATTTCATGTTCAAGATTATAATTTTTATCTCGGCACTTATTATTAAGGATATTTGAACTTCCTAACTGTTCAGAGCGAGCTAAACACACACTTGGCTTGGTAAAAAATATAATATTTTTGCCTTTCTGCACCTTGGCCCCAGAACCAAATCCTGGATCCGCCCTTGAGCAGAGACAAAAAAATAAGGCAATTTTATATAACTTTATCTGGTTTAGAAAAGGATTTTTTTTGTTGATTAGCAATTTCTTATTTAAATAAACTGAAAAATTAGTAATTATCACCGAAATGTTAGAATATGTAAGCGTATTTCTATTCAACTGTGTATATTGTGTAAAATTTTCAAAAATGCGTTACTTTTCTTGTTCAAACGTTACTTTTTGTACTTGATAAGGTTACTTGTACTCGTTGTTTTAATAATTATTATTATAATCCCAAGCTTTACCAATGCCCATTAACTCAATTTTCTTTGAAGAAAAAGAATTTATCTATAACAATATCGGATGGTTAACATAATATGAACAAGTGGTTACTGCGAACTATCAATATGATATAAAATATTAGGTAGGTTCGAAACAGGAAATTCATGTAAGTACACACATCACTGTAAAATAATACTTACAAGTGAATTAAATAAAAAAATTAAAAAACCCCCGCCCCCAACGCAAAACGTAATTCACCATTTTGAATGGCGGCCATTTTGGATTTTAAATTTTATACAGTGCCCTTTCATTTGATTTCCATATTGAGGTGGTTGTGGAAGAAAAAAGTAATTCATCATTTTGTAGTTGGTTAAAAATGGGGAAGTCAATACTCACCTGACATGGCAACATTATTTTCAGGCTAGTCAATGTAAGGGCTAGAGGTAAAATAACTGTGAATGATCTATACACAGACTATAGTAAGCGTTACTTCCGTCAGAAAAATAAGCGTTACTTCCGTCAGAAAAAAAATCTGAGTTACTCCCTAGTCGCGCCTAAAGAAGTTTTACTTCAAAAAACCTCGTTGAGGTCATGACCAGCAGGAAGTGTACCTATAAGCTGGCTACATTACTTCTCTGAATGGCCAAACTACGTTGGCCGAGGTAAGAGCCAGCTTTTTGGTCCTTGATTCTATCTATCTATCTTTAACGGGGGCTGGCAAATGAACCAGGAACACGTCGACCCATTGGGATCTATTGTGTTTTCCCCTACCTTAACGTTCCCTACTCATGGAAGAAGTAGGTTATTAAGGTCCTTGGTTGCTACTATTAGGCGCCTGGAAAGCTCAATACATGAATGTTTTTTGTTCATCAAGATCATTACGTTTTTCATTTCAGATGCAAAATCAAAGCACCAGGCTTCGCTCATTTGGCAGCCTTAGAGAAAATCGGCAAAAACTCCATGTTGGCCGACATTGTAGCTATAATCGGTACTTTGGACGTCGTCTTCGGAGAAATTGATCGATAAATACATATATTGAAGACTAAATGTGGCATAATTTAAGCCGCGTCACCAGTGCCTGTTTTGGTTCATTCAACACTAACATTTTTTATATAATTAGTACAGTGCTACCCAGTGCATTGCACCAATGCTTCTTACTTGAGAGTCATAAGATGTTAAGACTCTTAGCCCAGTAATTTCACTAGCTACAGTGCCCTCCTACCGAAGCACAGTAATGTTTGTGTTAATAGAGAAACGAAATAATTTTCACTGATAACTTGATAATAAATTATGCCATATTCAGTCAAACGTTAAAATAAGTTAAACATTTCATAGTGTCTAGAAAAATGTACATTTTTTTAAGTTTAAGCAATAAATTATTATTAAAAAGTTGGCGTTTTCATCATTGAGAATAGAACTTTGTCAGTAATAAAGCAATTTTGAAATGTAAATTGCGTTTTAGTTATAATTATTATAAACTAGCTACGCCCAGAGGTTATATCCGCTGTGTGTAGCCTATGTTATTCCAGGGTCTAAGCTATCTTTATACCAAATTTCAGCTCGGTCCACCCGTTTAGGGGTGAAAGAGTAACAAACATACATTTCTTAAAAACTTTCACGTTTATAATATTAGTAAGAACTTAGCATTTTATTTTATTCATAACTAGAGGTAGTTGTGTACAGCGGTTTTGACCAGATGTACAGCCTATATTTTATTCAAGGTCTAAGCTACCTACATACCAAATTTCAGCTAACCTTTTAACCGCCAGACTTAAAATCACTTGTCGTAGTGCCCCTAGCGCCAGGCAAGTTTTTTGAATTATAAATATTTAGCTAATTACGAGTATAGTTTTATAAAATACAGTGTTATGACTTAAAATGTAGATTTAAAGTGCAGTCGGAAATATACGACTCTGGCGGTTACGTAACAGAACAGGCTTGTCGGATATATCCGACGGTGGCGGTTAGAGGGTTAATCGAACTTAGGCTAGCCGATTTAGGTTAGTTTACCACTTAGGTTAGCTCACTGACTTATGTTAACTCACATACCTACTTATAAAGAAACTTTTTTTAAACTATATAAGTAATAACTTTCTAATATTTAAACGAAAGTTTGTAAGAATGCATGGATGTGTGTTTGATACTCTTCCACGCCTAAACGGGTGGACCGATTGAGATGTAATTTGGTATAGAGATTGCTTAGACCCTGGAATAACATATAGTACAGCGGGTAAAACCGCTGGGCGCAGCTAGTATAGAAAATTATAAACTTATAAAGGTTTTTTTATTCTAAGAAAATAATAAGTCAAAATTTATTAAAATACATTTATTTTTTAAAAATTAATACATTCTTACAAATTTAATGAATTATTTGACGTATAGTTAACTAATTTGTATAATTGAGTACAATATAATGAAAAATAACAATAATAAATAGATACCGTTACAGTGAATTGTTAGCATTCAAATAAAATGTTTAGAAACTGACAAAACGTTAAAACTTAAAAAAAACGGAATAATAAATAAATAATAATTGATTAAAATACAAGTAAATAACATAAGTATACATACATATAATATTTATTAATTGAGTTATAAAAAAAAGTTACTAAAAAATAATTCGTTTTAAGAACAGCGCCATCTACATTTCGATTTCCAAAACTTTCTATTCTTTGCTATAAACATCAATTTTTTGTTTTAAATTCTTTTTTTATATAAAAACAGTACAAAAATTAAAAGTATCTTAAGCTAAAATCACACAAACATGTCAGTTTCTTAAAAATAACGATTTAACTAGAAACAAGCCATAATGTAGATGATTTGAATGTAGTTTACAAACGCAGAGCTTACTACATAGAATCTTTGGCTTTTTCAAAATAAGGAGAAAATGGCGTCAACACACTTTTCGAATATAATATAATGTAGGTATATAAATGCAATGGAAATCAAAAGGATGAAAACTGGTGGACCAAGGCTGCGACAGTAATGCTACTGCGCTAAAGAGTCTTAACATCTTATGACTCTTGAGTAAGAAGCGTTGGTACAGCGCACCTAGAATTGCACATCATTGTGAAATTCTGGGTAGCACTGTACTGATTATGGGCAGCGTTATCTCTTAACATCAGGAGAGCGTCTTGCTCGAGATATAGATTTATAAGTAAATTTATAGATTGGCAAAATATATAAATTAATTATTATATGATATAGTATAGGTACTATCTATAAGACATAGTATACTACTTCGAATTTAAAATGCATATAAAATAACAAATAAAAATACTTAAAAATGAGACGATTAAATAATAAAGATATACCTATAGTTAGGCAAAATATATTATTATATTATGTACATAATATTATATGTAGGTATAGGTAAATATAATAATAACGTTTTACAAAGTCCATATAACGAATATAATACTTTTCTTTTGTAAAATACTATAAAAATAGATATTTGGTTTCATATTAGAACGAGAATTATTAAAAATAGGCAGTTTAGCAAAATATTTTTATTATTATATAATATGCAGATATACTTAATAGATAAAATATTATATAATATTTTTTAATAGTGTATTGACGCCCAAAAGCAACCTAGTATAAAAAGTAAAATAAATCATTGCCTCATTATTCTGTTAATAACTAAAAGGTACTTTGTATAACTTAAAATCTACATTTTTGCTTACATTAAATTATTATACATATACCTAAAATTTAATTAAAATGCTTTTCACGAAAGGAGTCCTTTTGCGGGGAGCCACTATCGCATATTTTAAAAGTTAAAATATCTATAACTTTTTAATTTGAACACCTCATAATTTCTCATATTTAATTTCTTAATTAAATAGGTATTTATTTTATCTAACAAATAAAAATTAATTAGGATATGAAGTAAAGTAATAATCGAAAAAATTAAATTTAGTTCCACTAAATTATTAAGGTAATATATATTTAGCATAATTATATGAGTATGATATTATATGATAGTTATTTTGTTAGGTATATTATTTTTATATATACAAGTATATTGTAAACACATTGTATATTAATTGCGTAAATTATCTAATTATTGTAACAATAGATAACTTTATTTCCAGAAGTATTGCACACCGCCTCTATACATGTTCTCAATATTCCTTCCAACTAGGTTGTCTGTAAGAGATCGCTCTATGCGATAAGACCGCCGATTGTATACCTTAAGCTTTGTGTATCGTCTACTTATGAAACAATTTCTTGTAACCAGGTTTGCAATAAAGTATTATTGTATTGTAAATTCCGCGGGACCTCTTTCGTGAAAAGGACTCTACGTAAAGTTTTAAATTGAATTAATTTGCGATATTGTTAAAATCACATTATGCTTAGCTTAGGAATAACACAGTATTTATAATAATGACATCTATCTTTAAAATTCAGCAACTTTTGCTTGTTCGAAAGTGCTAAATAAAAAAGGGCGTAAGTGCACTTACATTTAATTTGTTTATGCAGTGCATTCTAGGCAATCTGCCATCTGACAGTGGTTTGGAGCACTTGGATTTTCTGTAGATCGGCTTGTGGCCGATCTGTGGTTAATAAAAGTGTTCTTTACTGCTGTAGTATTGTTAGTTTGTTTTAATAAAGGCATTTGCCACAGCCAAAAAAAAAATATAATGTAGGAATATTTAAAAACAAATGTTATTACCTCTGTATTCGAAAATGGTTCATAATAATATCCTGAAATAGATATTCTCTTTATAATTTATAATAGGTATGTAATCAGAGATTTTTTTTATAATATTTTTAAAAATATAATAGGATACCTTTTATTATTATAATAATAATTATTAAATATTTCCAAAAATATATATCAAAACATTGAAATCAATTACACATAGTTTGTTGATTTTTTAAATTAATGGAACTAGGCGTTACTTTGCGGAAATCCATCACAACAATTATTAGTTATTAAGTATTTAATATTTAGAGCGGAATTAACACTAAATATTAAATAATAACTAATAATTGTTGTTTTTTTTTGTAAATTGTCATCTTATTTAAAACATTTTATTCTCACGCCCTTTCCCTTTTACACTGACACACACATAAAAAATAACTTGCATCTTAAAACGGTGGATAAAAATTAACAAAAACGGTTATAAGTGGTAAAACCCTTAGAACTCGACGTTAGAGCCATAGGGTCGGATGTCTGATTAATTCGGCTATCGACTTCGACCTTATAAAGGTAAAGTAAAAGTAAATTTATTGACATAAAATTACAATAAAACAAATATTAAGTACATATATGAATTAATAGATACCCTAACTAGTTAAAACTGTGTTTTTACGTCAAACAGTTTTTTTTATCTTTTATTATTTATTGTGAATTGTATGTTTCTTTTTCACTTCGGTTTGTGTGCAAATAAATTTTACTTTCTTTCTTTCACAAACATGAGGTCCAAGTCGATTGTTGAAGGGATCGGATATCCAACCTTATGTCTCTAACATTGAGTATAATATTTACATAATTAAACTAAATTATTAGAAAATTAAAGGGATTATCAAATTTACGTAGTAATATACGATGTAGGCGAATAGTGAACACACGATGACTTGAGTTACTTTGTCCAAATAGTACAATCTGAAAAAAAATAGATATATTTACTATGTATTTATATCAACTAATTAATGGGATTTATCCCGCCTTCTGTAAAAAATATACCGGGGGTAGAATTTCTTTGCAGGAGGTCGTCTAGGTGGGTACCCCAACAGTGCCAGTTATTCTACCGCCTGAGCAGTGTTGTTGTGACATTACTGTGCTTCGGTGGGAGGGCACTGTAGCTAGTGAAATTACTGGGCTAAAGAGTCTTAACATCTTATGACTCTTGAGTAAGAAGCGTTGGAGCAGTGCTCCTAGAATTTCACATCACTGTGAAATCCTAAGTAGCATTGTACTGATTATGGGCAGCGTTATCTCTTACCATCAGGAGAGCGTCTTGCTCGTCTTCTTACTTCGTTGTATAATAAAAATGTAGTTAAAACTTACTGCTTCTGGAGTCTTCTAGCCTGAGGCAGCGTGGCAGGATCTTCTTTGCAGCAGAACTCCCGCGCGCCCTTTATGTAGTCCCTGATGTACGTGCTCCAGTGGATCATCTGCAATGGAAATAACCAGATCATTTAGGATTAGAGAATATACGAGTATAATAAAAAAATAGTAAAAATAGTTTTATTGCCAAAAAATAATTTCAAATGACATTGAGATAATACAAGAAAATGAAGGAAATGTAATAAAAGAATTGTGATATTATTAAATTAGGCAAAAGGCATATTATTTATATGCTCAGCTTTGGCTGTATCGCTAAGGATAAGGAGAGATCGTGGTCAATGGATAACCTATATAATGAATAACTGGGGGTAGACTTCCTTTGCGAAGGTAGACTAGGTGAGTGCCCCAACAGTTTCTTGTTATTCTACATCATTTTATTATTACAAGCTTTTATTTACTTTCACCTGTCCGTTGTATGACTGTTATCAAATCTTACAAGTTTAATTTTATCCTTTTCCCGGTTTCCGATAAAGCTGAAATTTTGCATGCATGTATAAATCGGATGACAAAGCAATGCATGCAATTATTATGACATGCGATCTGATGATGTAGCTGAAAGGATATAGGAACTACATAATTAAACGACACAAATCCATTGAGTTTGGGCTCATTTGATTCGTCTTGACGAGTACTTTGGTGCTAGATGGTAATGATAATAAGTGCTTGTTTTTTAAAAGTTTTTTTCATTGTTATTAACTTACATTAAGATCAGTATAAAACGTCTTGTTATCCTCTTCGGAAACGCTGTGTTGAAGTGCCAAGAAGTTGTCGTTCTTGAAGTGCCATTCCTTGGTCGTGTAGTATTGGAGCACTTCTAGGCCGTAGTTGATGCGCTTCTGCATTTTCACCATACTGCAAGAGAAAACAATTTTTACAAGCTTTTATTTACTTTTACCTGTCTGTTGTCTGTCTATCAGTAATCAAATCTTGCAAGTTTAATTTGATCAACTTCCTGGTTTCCTATTGAGCTGAAATTTTGCAAAGGTACACATATCTAATGTATAACAATAATTAGGTATGCAATATTATTATGACATTGAGCTGATCTGATGATGGAGCTGGAAAGTGGCCATAGGAACTTCGTAATTAAACGACGCAACTCCATCGAGTTTGGGCTCATTTGATTTGTCTTGACGAGTACTTTGGTGTGAGATGGTAATAATAATAAAAGCTCGTTTTTATTATTATTGTTTGATGCATTGTGGGTACAGGTAGATATAGATATCGGTGATTTTTCAAATCAAATCAAGAGTGAATAGGTTCTTACTGAACAAGCGTGCTACAACTTAGACTGCATCGTCACTTACCAACAGGTGAGATTGCGGTCAAACGCTTGTTTAGTCATAAAAAAACAGCTCTCCTATTAAATATATTATTAAAAAAACGATTACTTACAAGGTCTTCTTCCCCATCAAGAACATGAGCAGGTCAACAAAGTACGCGGGCAGCAGATGTGTAAAGAACAGCGCCACCTGATGCTGGATCCAGGAACTCTTGGGGGAACCTCCCGGGCACCACAGGCAGATGGAGAACGGGAACTCTTGGACGTGGACGCGACCTGAATGTAGAAAAACATCTAAATATATAAAAGGAAAAGGGATAGACTTTTTTGTGTGAAGAAATAACGACGAGCATGACGCTCTCCTGATGTTAAGAGATAACACTGCCCATAACCTGTACAGTGCTACCTAGGATTTTATTATTATGTGAAATTCTAGGTGCACTGCACCAACGTTTCTTACTCAAGAGTCACAAGATGTTAAGACTCTTCAACCCAGTAATTTCACTAGCTACAGTGCCCTCCTACCGAAGTACCTACAGTAATGTTTGCACATTGCTCAGGCGGTAGAATAACTGGCACTGTTGGGGTACCCAACTAGACGACTTCCTACAAAGGAAGTCTGCCCCCGGTAAGATCTACTGATCTATAAACACAGCGCTGAACGAATTGGTTAACTTGTGACGTAACGGATCCCAAAAACTTAAGCGTTATAATATCTCAGTATTTTTTAACAAAATTATTACGTGATTGCAGCCGCGTCGTCTTTGTAATATTAACACTCGTTAGTTTAAAAAAATATCATAACCTGACGTTAGAGCCATTTGGTCGGATGTCTGATTTTTTCGGCTATCGACTTCGGACCTTATAAGTCAAACATAATATCCGATGTCGATTGTTGGAGGAATTTGACATCCAGTCCTATGGCTCCAACGTTGAGTATATATTTATATTATATAATATATTTTTTATTATTTAAATTACAGACTAATTAATTATAATCACTTAAATTATTTGACCTTGTCAACACCCCCTTTACCTATATTAATAATATTATTCTAAAATTATTAATCTTACCCATATCTAGAGCTTGCCCCCAACTGATGGGATTGACTTCTGACTGAGTGACGTTGCAGAAACGAATTTCTTGTGGCCTGAAATGATAAAAATTTCACGTAAATACACAAATTAGTATTTTATCTGCTAGATTAGTATTTTATCTGCAACGACGCTAAACTTATTTTTATTTCCCCCTTCCCCTTCTAAAATCTAAACACTAAGTATTGACTTTAAAACTAAAAAATCACGTGCATATACATAGTTTTAAAAACAAAGATATTTTTTTAGTATATAGCAGGAAAACTATACCTGGCTAGATAGCTTTTTTTTAAATAATGGTTTTTATTAGTTTTAAAGATATCGTTGATGAAAGTTAAGGCAGTTAATATTCGATTTGCCAATACTCCATTGTATTGTCCTATATTGCGCGTAGCCCGAATAGCGCTTGGTTAATATTTTGGTTATAGTTAATTATTAACCCGACGTTAGAGCCAAAGAGTCGGATGTCTGATTTTGGCTATCGACTTCGGACCTTATAAGTCAAACATAAGGTCGGATGTAGATTGTTGAAGGAATCGGATATCGAACCTATTTCTGGCTCTAACGTCGAGTACCTAATGTAAAAAGTATATTTGTTTTTCATACGCCAACGATAAAAAAGTTTAATAAAATTAGTATCTATGGACGAAGCCCCATGCATTGGAGAGTTACGAATTTTGGCGCTATTTCATGGTCAAGATTATATTTTTTGTTCAGCGCTCACAGCAAGTTGCTGCGCACTTATTATTAAGGCTATTTTTTACATTTTCTGAGCGAGCTAAACACACACTTTTCGTAGTCAAAATTATAATATTTTTGCCCGACTGCACCTTGCCCCCAGAAAAAAATCCTGGATCCGCCCTTGAACGCCATGAAGAGCAATGTAAAAGCATCAAAGTAAGAATGTTATCGTGTAGTATTATACTAACTTGTCCAATCCTGTAGTATAAGCCAGTAGTATACAAGCGTTGACTACCATGTCTACAGGTACTACATCCGCTTGGTACTCTTCGTTGCAGTGCATCGTACGAATCACTCCTGTAATAGAGAATACAACGGTGAAACAAGTGAAATTTTACAAAAAAGACATGTTTTTTTTTTTTTTTCTTTCTTTATGGAAAAGACATGTTAAAAACAAGCTTTTATTATTGTTATTACCATCTATACTTCGTATCAAAAATAAAGATAATTTTTGCAGGGTTCAAAGAATCAATATCTTAATCAATTCGATACATTATGTCGGATATTTATCATAATAATATCAGATATATATCATAATATTTATCGGATATAACAGTTTTTGTGAATATATCAATCAATCAATCATATTTTCATTTATATAATATAAGCTTCGAACCCTGCAAAAATTATCTTTGTTTTTCGATCTAAGATGGTACGTCGAGAGGTTTGTCATAGCGGGTTTAAATAGATACCTACACATATTTACTTAGTTTACGGAACAGTTGACTAAAAGACGTAATATAAGAATAAAAGAAGAAAAAAAGAAAAAGAAAAGAAAAATAAGAAGAAAAGAATAAGATTAGGCGTAAGAATTTCTTTACGCCTAAACGGGTGGACCGATTGAGCTGACATTTGTTTTTTTTCGTTTACGCCGGGAAAAAATGCATTACGCATACCCTCCCACCGTGCAGAGCGACTGCACGGTACACCCACTAAAACAACTCAGTGGCACTCCCGCATCGTCTTTGTGACGGAGGACTGGGAATCGGCAGAGCCTTGCATCCAGTCCCCCGTCGACGACCGCCCGCCTTTACAAAGGCGGGCCCTACACTGAAATTTGGTATAGAGATAGGTTAGTACATAGGCTACAGAACAGCGGTAAAACAGCTGGGCGCAGTTAGTAACGTATAAAAATAATCTGTATATAGGTTTATTATAATTACCTTTCCCAGCTCCAACAAGTAATCCCGTGGGTCCATTGAGGTTGTCCACCCATCCAGGTAAGGGCTCTTTGAAAGCTGCCGTTACTGAAAATAAATATAATTTAGATACATCGCAGTCCCATATCAATACAGCGCCAACTCAAACAAATATTTTTTATAATTTCAATCTTAAACAAGTATAAATAAAATTGCAATTGCTGTAAAAATACTTTTTGAGTTTACCCTGTATTGTACCAGGTGTACGACATGTATATATTCATATAGAATAGAATAGAAATTACTCTTTATTGTGGGCCAACATTTATAAAACTATAGAATCAGTATACTGGTAATAATTATACTGGTGGTAGGCTTCGGCCGTGGCTAGCTACCACCCACTGGACAAAACCGTGTCGCCAAGCGGTCATTGTGACCGCGTGTTCCGGCATGATGTTCAGTGAAGCCAAGGAGGGATTTATTCCACCTTCTAGGTTTAGTCAGCAGTAATTAAAAAAAAAAAAAAAAATCTCATCATGCCATTTTTTATATACCTATCAAACTGAAAACACTTATAATATGTACAATAATATTATGCAGGGCTGATCTGAATTCTCAATAAAACATTTCTATGAATTTATATAAGTATCAAAATTTATCAAATAGTGCGAGCGAGAGAGCGTCACTCGATATATGTATGTATAACTTACGTTCTTAAGAGCGTTTATATCGGTCGCCGATTTGATGAGATTTTTGAAAAAAATAAAATCTCATAATTTTCATTGAAGTTTAATAATAATTAAAGTGCTGTACTCACCTATAGATGGCCGTGCGATCACAATGGGGAATTTCCCCGCGTACTGTGACACCAGGTCTTCCGTCAGATTCTTTGTGTACGCGTATGTATTTGGCTGGGGCTCGATTATTCTGTAATAAATGGGAATTCATATATTAAAATAGGTAGGTATATTATATGTACATATTTGTGACCAAAATGCTGTGGTATAAGCTCAACGTATAAGTATTGGCATTCAACGTGGCAATGCTGCCAGCATTCTGGGCACTCTGCCATCTGACAGTGGTTTGGAGCATGCGAATTTTCTGTAGATCGGCTTGTGGCTGATGTGTGGATGTAACACTAGCTGTAGTATTGTTAGTTTGTTTTTCTCAATAATGGCTACATATTCATAATTACCTAGTCAGGTCATAAGTATTGTCACACAGTAAAAACTTTTCTTTTAGAATGCTGGCCACAAAAAAGTTTATTGAATTCAAATTTCGAATTGTTCATGAAAATAAAAATGTATACTTTTTAGAATTTTACTCATTTTTAAATATGGAGTGGACGCTTAAAGAAGACCGTGTTGCAGTTATTGCGTTGCATCGTTGCGGTTACGCGCCAATTCAAATTTTTGACATACTGAAAAATTTGAATATAACCAAAAGATTCGTTTATCGTACCATCAAACGATACAATGAAGACTCTAGTGTAGATGACAGGTCAAGAAGTGGTCGCCCTCGGTCTGTTAGGACTCCAGCAGTGATAAAAGCTGTGAAGGCGCGAATTCAAAGAAATCCCAAACGTAAGCAGAAACTGTTGGCCCTTCAGATGGGGTTAAGCAGAACCACGGTGAAAAGGGTGTTAAATGAAGACTTAGGGCTTCGGGCATATCGAAGAAAAACAGGACATCGTTTAAATGCACGTCTAATGGACCTGAGACTGAAGAGATGCCGCGCTTTGTTGAAGCGGTACGCGAGAAAAAAATATCGAGAAATTCTTTTTTCGGATGAAAAAATTTTTACCGTAGAAGAGAGCTACAACAAACAAAATGATAAGGTGTACGCACACAGTAGTGAAGAAGCGAGCAACCGTATTCCGCGTGTCCAACGAGGTCATTTTCCATCCTCGCTCATGGTATGGTTGGGAGTTTCTTATTGGGGCTTAACAGAGGTACATTTTTGTGAGAAAGGTGTAAAAACGAATGCAGTTGTGTATCAAAATACAGTCCTGACGAACCTTGTGGAACCTGTTTCTCATACCATGTTCAATAACAGGCACTGGGTATTCCAACAAGATTCGGCGCCAGCTCATAGAGCGAAGAGCACACAAGACTGGCTGGCGGCGCGTGAAATCGACTTCATCCGGCACGAAGACTGGCCCTCCTCCAGTCCAGATTTGAGTCCGTTAGATTACAAGATATGGCAACACTTGGAGGAAAAGGCGTGCTCAAAGCCTCATCCCAATTTGGAGTCACTCAAGACATCCTTGATTAAGGCAGCAGCCGATATTGACATGGACCTCGTTCGTGCTGCGATAGACGACTGGCCGCGCAGATTGAAGGCCTGTATTCAAAATCACGGAGATCATTTTGAATAAACTGTATTGTCATAAGAATCTATGTTTTGTTAAGTTCATTTTGGTATATAAATGGTTACATAATAAATAAACTTGTTCCAATAATTTTATATTAAACATGTGACAGAATTTATGACCTGACTAGGTATAGCAATCGAAGCTCAAAGTCGCTCAGCGTCAGCGTTCTATAGAAAGAGTGGAGACGACGGGCTAGCAAACGCAGCGTAGGACTTCCACCCACAAGGTGGACAGACGACCTTATAAAGCGGAAGACGCTGGATGCAGGTCGCTTTCAACCGGTATGTATGGAGGTCCAAAGGGGAGGCCTATGTTCAGCAGTAGACGAACATAGGCTGATGATGATGAATATAATAGGTGAAATTACTTAGGCTGCAGATGAGTCAGCAGCTCGTCATCCATCCAGCCGGTGCAGTGCATCACATGCTCGGGCCGGTGCTTGGCCGGGTATAACTGTTCTTCTAGAAGGGGCACCTCGCATCTGCAGTATGACGTCGATACGTGGACGAACACCTGACGAAAAAAATATATTACTTTATTTATTTTGAACACATGTAGGTAATTACATTGCACAGCTCTTTTTGTGTAAAATTTAGTTACTACTACACCATAGACTAATATTCTACATCAATGTAACCTACTACACGCCCTGATAGGACACTTTTCGCTTGTGCGAGCATGCATTGCTACTAGTGCTTCTGTTGTTTTTTTAGCGGAATGGCTTGAATTAGTTTCTAAATGCGATAGTTTTTGAGTGTGCAAGTGAGTATGTTTATTACTTTTTCACGCCTAAACGGATGGACCAATTCAGCTGAAATTTATAGTAGTGATAGTGATTCTCGTTGTTACCTCCAAATTCTTGACTCCTTCAGCTAGTTCCAGCACTTTCTTAGTGCCAGCTGTGTTCATCTTGACTGCATCGCGTAAGAACATGTCGAATCTGAAATATGCACAAAAATACAATTAATTAAACCCATGTTTAGCATAATAGGTAAGACATTTGTTTTATGTGAAGAAGTAAGAAGGCGAGCAACACGCTCTTCCGTTGTAAACGGTCCAAAATCGCTTCTCGTTTTGCTAACGTCTACTGTCAAATTTTAACAAAATTTTGAAAAAAATCTTGATAATTCTTACGATACCAGTACAAAATCAAATGCAACTTCATTTTTTTTTTAATTTAGCCTCTTTTGGTCGCCTCAAAGTGGCGTTTTTGAAAATAAAAATGTGTTTTATAGGTTTTTTTTTTTGCTTACGTTTTGCTGCGCCGTCGTTTCTTTTTTGTGCAAAATGTTGGCTTTGATTTATGTTAGTTTGGTCTTGACAGTGGGATTTGAGACTTACTCTATGCTAAAGGGGCTGCCCGCGTTCGCTTTATATATGTATGTGACAGGATACGTACAAATATTTACGAACATAGGCGGATTTAGGGGGGAACCAGGGGGCCAAGGCCCCCCCCAGAAGCATTGTAGAGTTACGAATTTTGCGCATATTTCATGGTCAAGATTATAATTTTGTTCTCGGCGCTTATTATTAAGGATATTTGAACTTTCTTACTGTTCAGAGCGAGCTAAACACACACTTTTGAAGTAAAAATTATAATATTTTTGCCCGTCTGTACCTTGGCCCCCCCAGAACCAAATCCTGGATCCGCCAGTGATACGAACATTACAAAAATTCCGTCCCACACCACGCCCTTTTTCCCGCCTATGTGGGGGCGTCAGCTTAAACTAATTAACTTTATTCACCTGACACATGCGGCACAGTGGAATATGATTTGACACTCCCTCTGCAAAAGCTCCCTGTCTTCAATGGCCATGCCGAGGTCATCAGATAATATGTCACCGGGTATCACTTGCAGCTTGTCGAAGCGTTTCGGGTATTCCTTGTGAAGGCGGTCGAAAATCTAGAAAATGAAAAAACATGTGATCAGATCAGCTCGATGTCTTTTTTTCATACAACGAAGTAAGAAGACGAGCAAGACGCTCTTCTGATGGTAAGAGATAAACGCTGCCCATAATTAGTACAGTGCCACCCAGGATTTTACAAAGGAACAATTTTGGATGCACTTCGCCAACGCTTCTTACTTGAGAGTCATAAGATGTTAAGACTCTTCAGCCCAGTAATTTCACTAGCTACAGTGCCCTCCTACCTGTGCACAGTAATGTTTACACATCACTGCTTAGGCGGTAGGATAACTGGCACTGTTGGGGTACCCACCTAGTTGACCTCCTGCAAAGGAAGTCCACTTCAGTAAATGTCATAATATTGCATTGTCATCCGATTTATAGGTACATGAATGCAACATTTCAGCTCAACCGGATACCGAGAAGTGGGTCAAATTAAACTTGCAATATTTGAGTACAGACAGACAACAGAATAGCGAAAGTTAATAAAAGCTTGTAAAATAGATTTAATATTTTAGTCTTGCTACCCGACGCTAGATGGCGCTACTTACCCGTACATTCAGGAACTCGTCTAGCCTCTCTTTGCTATTATGTCCCTTCTTCCCCCTCATAAGCAGGTATATTTTCTTTATATCTGGGCATGTCCTTAGCAGTTTTTCCACGAGGACTTTGCCCATAAAACCGGTGGCACCGGTCATGAATATCGACTTCCCCGCGTAGTACTCCGCTACGCTTATAGATGGCGCCATTTTGGAATGGCGTAATCTGTGAAGAAAGAAAATTTTAATATTATAATAATTATTATAGGTATTATATTTAAACGATTTTTAAAATTATTGCGAGTGTTCTCCATAACTAAAAACAAAAACGGCACAACTTGTAGGCGTGAACTCCTGATGAAGGACATCGTAATTGTCCAAAACCGTGGTCGAGATATTTTCGACAATATTAGACGTGAGTTGGGCCGTTTTTGTTTTTAGTTTTTATTTAAAGTAATTTAGTTTTAATAATAATTATTTTATTAATATTCTCGGAAATATGAGTAGGTAACGAACTCTTATAATTAATTATTGATAAAATCAAAATAAACCAACGCTTCCCTTTCAAGTATAAAACAGAAAGAAAGTACATAATAATGAAATAAAAGAAATTAAATAATTAAAAATAATATAAATGTGTGTGTTTTATTAAATAATTTATATTTCCGATTACCTATAATTATTATAAGATCTTAGACTCTTTAGCCCAGTAAATCCACTAGCTACAGTGTCCTACACACAGTTATGTTTGCTCAGGCGGTAGAATAACTGGCACTGTTGGGGTACCCACAGTACCCACCTAGTCGACCTCCTGCAAAGGAAGTCTACCCATGGTATAGGAAAATGGAATAGGTCCATGGTAATATATGGTCCATGGCATGGAATATAAAATATGGTTATAGGAAATGAATAAAAGATAGCCCCATATCAAGGGCAAGGACTGAGATTGCCAATTTATGGAATTTTATTATATGAATATTTATAAACTTTATTTTATTAATGGTTTAAGTTCAATTTTAAATTGTTGTTACTTGTTACGTTTTAACTATCTTATCGCATAATTTTATAATTAAAGTTGTGATAATCCTAGAAAATTTGCATTATTATGTAAATTTTTATAAAACAGTTAAAATTTTAATCTAAAATTTAACCAACTTCCGATTTATATGTTCCGAGTTACATATGTATGTGCGTTAAATTATAATAAATAATAATGTTAAAATTTAAAATAGTTAAATATGACCAATTTTTTATCAATAGGTCAATGGTATAAGATTAATGACTTATTTATGCAGTGATATTAGAAATAATTAATTTTATTCAAGGCAAATTTTCGCATCTCCTAGGATTTGAACTCGGAATCGGCTTAAGGATTAATTTATCCCGCCTTCTAGGTTCATTCTGCTACCATCTACAGCCGCAACATCGCTTAATATCACTGTATCACGCGAGATCGTGGACAAAGGCTAACCATGAATAAATTTTTTAGAAATAAATTAATAATTATTAAACCATTTTATTTATTTTATTATTCAGCACAACGCTAGGACTAACTTAATGCTAACATAGCATTTTCTACCAGTTGACCTGTTTACTGGAAAATTGACAAGATAATGGGAGGAGTGCAGACAAATATCATGGACAATTCTAAGAAAACTTAACATAAGTACTTAAAATTAACTGACAAACTAATAAATTTGTTTATGACTGTGTTATAGTGTGCTATTCATTACACTTTTCCCTGCATTGTTGTCTGGAAGAGGTCGCTTAGAGCAATAAGAACTATTGTAACATCCTTCTATACAAAGTAACAATATTCTTAAGTTTTTTTTGTCATGTGTTATGATATTAATTAGTAGAATTGAGCGTTACTTTGCGGAAACCTATTATCACCCTAATATATTATAAATGCGATAGTTTGTGAGTGAATGTGTATGTTTGTTACAAGCTTTATATTACTTTCACCTGTCTGTTGTCTGTCTGTCTGTCTGTCTGTCTGTCTGTCTGTAATCAAATCTTGCAAGTTTAATTTGACCCACTTCCCGGTTTCCAATTGAGCTGAAAATTTGCATGCGTGTGTAAATCGGATGACAATGCAATATTTTTATGACATCGAGCTGATCTGATGATGGAGCTGGAAGGTGGCCATAGGAACTCTGTCATTAAACAACGCAACTCCATCGAGTTTGGGTTCATTTGATTCGTCTTGACGAGTACTTTATGATGCAAGATGGTAAGAATAATTAAAGCTTGTTTTTTAAAAGTATTTTTAAAATTTCACTTGTTACTTCTTCACGTCTAAACGGGTGGACCGATTGAGCTGAAATTTCGTATAGAAATAGCTTAGACCCTGAATTAACATATAGGCTACTGTACAGCGGGTAAAACCGCTGGGCGCAGCTAGTAACTCAATAGTTTCTAAATCATGTAACGCTTAGTTTACTTCCTATATTTTTATACGTTTTATTTGAACGTGTGAGCGAATGAAGCTGCCTTTAGAATATAAATGCATTAATTTAAACTAATAAATATGTAATGCAGGTTGGTTCTACGTGTAGACATTTGTTTTATGGGTTTATTACATTTTATTGTTAGCGAGACAAAGATTTTAATAAAGGATGTTGACTAAGATTTACAAGTGAATTAAATCAAAAATATAAAAAACCCCCAACGCAATATGTAATTCACCATTTTGTGGTGGCGGCCATCTTGGATTTTAAATTTTATATAGTGGGTTGTATTCTACTAGTTAAGCCCTTTCATTTGATACCCAAATTAGGGGGGAGGGGTGGGGGCGTCGTGGAGAAAAAAAGTAATCCGCCATTTTGTAGCGGCGGCCATCTTGGACCGATTTCTAAGAACACTCTCGACTAACTTTACTTTCAAACAAAAAAAATTAAATCTAAATCCGTTCGGGAGCTACGATGCCACAGACAGACACACACACAGACAGATAGACACGTCAAACTTATAACACCCCGTCGTTTTTGCGTCGGGGGTTAAAAAACCACTGAACAAAACCGTGTCGCCAAGCGGTCATTGTGACCGTGTTCCGGCATGATGTTCAGGGAAGCCAGGGAGGGATTTATCCCGCCTTCTAGGTATAGTCTGCTTTCATGTACAGACGCATCGTCGCTTGATTATGGCGTCCCGCAGGAACACCCCCAGGTTTTTTAGTGGGTATCCCCGCCGCGCACATCTTCGGCGGGGGAGTCCCACATACCGCGCTCTCCGGCGTGGGGTGATGCTGTGTACGTATTTTTCCTTGGTCAAATAAAAGGATTATTTAGATAAGATTTTTTTTATATTACAATTATGTAAGAAGACGAGCAAGACGCTCTCCTGATGGTAAGAGATAACGCTCCCCGTAATTAGTACAGTGCTACCCAGGATTTTACAAAGGTAAATTTTGGGTGTACTGCGCTAACGCTTCTTACTTGAGAGTCATACTAGACTCTTCAGCCCAGTAATTTCATTAAATAGCTACAGTGCCCTCCTACCTGTGCACAGTAATGTTTGCACACCGCTCAGGCGGTAGAATAACTGGCACTGTTGGGGTACCCACCTAGTCGACCTCCTGCAAAGGAAGTCTGCCCTCGGTCAGACGCAGTAGGTATTGCGCTAAGATACCTACTACGATCTTTACGATCGAACACAATATGGGTGCCCTAATTTCACAAGTCAGTCAATGTCGACTCACTCGGTGATTACAAACGATCTAATTGTTTTATTTTAATTGTTTAAAACTAGCTATATTATTGTGTAAGTGATATTATCTATAGACGTCAAGACGAGCCGAGCGAAAAGCAAGGGCGCCTTCTTACTGAGGGCCTATTGACTAATTCTCACCCACTACGATTGTTGACAACTTCAATTTACATTGCTGCGTTTGTAATTTTACTCATATTAATTAGGAGGTTTCAGCAATAGCCCAGTAAAAGAAGGATTGTGGATCGAAAAGTCGAAAGCAGAAAAACTAACTTAAGAACTTTGTTTGGACTAGTTAGGAGATAAACATACTAAAAGTCCCCACCCCTCCAAGGTGAGCTCGAGGGGGGGGAGGCCGAAGAAGGTCCCATTTTTAGGTTTTTTGCTTATATGTCAAAAACTGTACGTCATACAATATTTTGTTGTACCACATTATAAAACTTAATAAAATTCTCTACAACTTTGACGTTTACACTTTTTATCTATCTCCAATCGTTGTCCAGCTATGAGCTTCGAAACATGGTCTATTTTACAAGCTTTTAATTACTTTCACCTGTCTGTTGTCTGTCTGTCTGTCTGTCGGTCTGTCTGTCTGTCTGTAATCAAATCTTGCAAGTTTAATTTGACCCACTTCCCGATTTCCAATTGAGCTGAAAATTTGCATGCGTGTGTAAATCGAATGACAATGCAATATTTTTATGACATCGAGCTGATTTGATGATGTAGCTGGAAGGTGGCCATAGGAACTCCGTCATAAAATCACATCGCAACCACATCGAGTTTGGGCTCATTTGATTCGTCTTGACGAGTACTTTATGATGCAAGATAGTAATAATAATAAAAGCTTGTTTTTAAAAAGTATTTTTAAAATTTCACTTGTTTAAGACGCTTATATTAATTATAATCCATACAAAGTTGGTATACAAATCTTGAAAATAAAATTTGACCAACTTCTGGTTATCGTACCATAATGAAACATTGCAAATGTTTAGAAATCTGATGACAATTCAATAATCTGGTACCACTGAACTGATCTGATGATGGAGCCAGGAGGTGTCTACTGAAACTCTTCAATGGTTATTAGTAAACCCGTCGAGTTTGGGCACATTACATTCGAATTGATGAGACCTTTTCATAACACTTGCTGACGAGGGTCTGATAATGGACCAGGAGGTGCCCACGTCTCATCAATTCGAATATAATGTGCCCAAACACGACAGGTTTACAAATAACCATTGAAGAGTTTCAGTAGACACCTCCTGGCTCCATCATCAGATCAGCTCAGTGGTACCAGATTATTGAACTGTCACCAGATTTCTAAACATTTGCAAAGTTTCATTATGGTACGACAACCAGAAGTTGGTCAAATTTTATTTTCAAGATTTTTTTTACCGACGTTGTATGGAGAACTTATATGAGCGTCTTAAAAATAGACCATGTTTCGAAGCTCATAGCTGGACAACGATTGGAGATAGATAAAAAGTGTAAAAGCCAAAGTTGTAGAGAATTTTATTAGGTTTTATAATGTAGTACAACAAAATATCGTATGACGCACAGTTTTTGACATATAAGCAACTCCCTGTAACTCCCTTACTTTTTCTGCAAAAACGTGGTCCCAAACTCACACCACTAAATTATAATACTCACGCGACACGCGGACATTGATAAGGCTTAACCATGATTAATTTATTTTCTGTACATGAACTCGCCCATTCATTCATTTGGGGTGTCATTTTACTTAGTCGGATAGTGTTGAGTGAAACAGAAATATTCAATCAACATGTGCAAACGGGATGGACAAAACGAAGGAGTACAAATTTAATAAGAAAAAACTAAAATAAAAATGGCAACATTCTACCTATTTCTTTCAAACTACTTCTGTCAAATTTGACAAAAAAAAAAGTAAACAATAACATGTTGTTCGTATTTTTAGTGATTAATAAGTTATTTCGAAGATTTTTCACAATAATGTTGATGAAAATGAATAAAATAATCCGTGGCGATGCTTGCCAAATGAATTACAAAATGTATATATACGGCGTATACAGCAGTTGCAAATAGAAAAGTGGTTGCTGCTTTGACTAAGTGTTTCTAAGAGAACAGCGTATATCTCAGGTACGTTTAAGTTAGATTAACAGTACATCATCAAGCTCATTGAATCTTATCATTGAAAACGTAAAATAATCGTTATTTTGTCCATAAATAACTATTTTGTGTTATATATTTGTTTACAACTAAAGTCATAAAATACATTATAGTATGACTGAAAATTTTTGATACTTTTCATATTGTCCAAGTTTAATGATGATATTATGTGTATGAAAAATTGCGTTTTAGGGTTCCGTACCCATAGAGGAGACCATATAACTAAGACTTCGCTGTCCGTTCGTCTGTCTGTCTGTCATCTCACGATCCGTGATAGTTAGAAGGTTGAAATTTTCACGGATGTATTTTTGTTGCAATACTAAAAATAGAATAAAATAAAAAAGGGGCTCCCAAACAACAAAGTGCTTTTTTCCGTTTGTTTTTGTATATATGAGATGTTTCAAGAAAGAGTTCAATTCAAACGAGTCCGACTTGCACTTGGCATTTTTATTTTGTTTTAATGTCTATTAGATGTCCCTACGTACAAATACAAATACAATTGCTTTATTTGGGAATTTCTTTTAACATTATATTCATGGCACCTATTTTACTGTTACCATACTGGTACGCCTTTTTTACTTTTAAAAGATGATATTAATCTTATTTATTTTGTATTTTCTAGGCGAATCGAAATCATCAGTCAGAAAATTTGTTTTGGAAAGTACTAAAAATAAAGGAAAATGCCCGCCTACGAGACATCGAAAAGACCACCCCACCACAAAAAAAAAAGAATTGGATTACCCTATATTATAAACGATTTATTACTTTATTTTATGTATTTTTAATATTATATTTGTGTCATATAACACATCGTCTTTTATTATCATTTTATAAAAGTATCATTATTAGACGCATGTCTGTTTTATGTGAAGCATGTGTGTTACTTTTTCGCGCCAGAGCTACTTATCTGATTTAACAGAGGTCAGTGACCAAGTACAGTAGCGATTTTTTTTTAAATAATTAAAGTATCAAAATTGTTTATAGTTAAATTCGGTATTGCCATACGGGTAACTCAAATATATTCTTTTATGTCAGACTAGGGTAACCTTGGTATGCTTGAAACAAAACGAATATCTCATCAACCATGCGTTCGACAAGGTAATGGCAAATTTGCCAAATTTGGTACAGAGGTAGTTAGAATCCCCAAAAAGGATATGGAATAAGTTTTATCGGTTTGTACGACAAATGTCCAAAATCCAAATTGTCCAACTAGTATTAATGTCCAATACTAATTTGGTCCAACATGGCTTACGTCCAACTAGGAAAAATGTCCAACACGAATAATTTCCAACATGAATTTGGTCCAAAATGAAATATGAATGTCCAACACGAATTGGTTTATTTCTGACGCTGTCATAGAAGAAATGAAAGGTCTTAGGAAGATCTACCTTTCAGATGACAGCTGTCAAACTTGAAATATCAAAATCTGGAAGATCTTCAAAGTTATTTTATTTCTTCTATGACAGCGTCTGCTTAGGACGAGTATTTTTCGAGATATTGACGTTTCAAGTTTGACAGCTGTCATCTGAAATGACAATCTCTCCAAGACCTTTAATTTTTTCTATGACAGCGTCTGCTTAGGACGAGTATTTTTCGAGATATTGACGTTTCAAGTTTGACAGCTGTCATCTGAAATGAAGATCTCTCCAAGACCTTTAATTTCTTCTATGACAGCATCAGCCTAAGACGAGTATTTTCCGAGATATTGACATTTTAAGTTTGACAGCTGTCATCTGAAATGACAATCTCTCCAAGACCTTTAATTTCTTCTATGACAGCATCAGCCTAAGACGAATATTTTCCGAGATATTGACATTTTAAGTTTTGACAGCTGTCATCTGAAATGACAATCTCTCCAAGACCTTTAATTTCTTCTATGACAGCATCAGCCTAAGACGAATATTTTACGAGATATTGACGTTTCAAGTTTGACAGCTGTCATCTGAAATGAAGATCTCTCCAAGATCTTTAATTTCTTCTATGACAGCATCAGCCTAAGACGAGTATTTTCCGAGATATTGACATTTCAAGTTTGACAGCTGTCTGCATTGGAAATAAAGATTGTTCACTAGGTACACACACACTAGGGACACTTTTAATTGGACTACGGGATTAGCTATTGATATAACCACGGATAAAATAAAACTTTATTGGACATTTTTACGAATGGAAGTTTTTCATAAATGGACAATTTTCAAATTGGACCTTTTTACGATTTGACATTTTTATGAGTGGACTATTTTCCGAATGGGCATTTTTATGATTGGAATTTTTTTTTTGGATTTTTCTAAAATATTTGTCATTTTTCATAATTGGACATTAGTCGTATAAACCTGGGCTTTCGATCGGTGTCGGCTCGCGCGGATGCCAGAATCAGGTCGAATCAGGCCGAGCCGGGGGCCGGGTCAGGTGAATTCTTCACTTTAGAGGTTTTTTCTTTCTTTCTTCAGACTTTTATAAAAGTCATTATTGATTTAATTCAAAAACAAATGCTCTTATTTATTGTACAAAAATAACATTTTTGTAGCGGGGGTGAAGCCGTGGGTTTAGCTAGTAAACAGAATAAATATAACGTTACCTAATCGAATGCGAATGCAATGAACGACAAAAATAACATTGTTTCAGCCATGCCTAGTTTACCCTATATTTTTATGTATTTTATGTCAACTAAAATCGAAATTATATAATTTGGTTTTAAATAATATTAGTTAGCTTCGATAAGTTTTTCCTGCTTTTTACTGCCTTCTTTCCATTTTTACACCAATTTACCACACAAAAGGTCATTTTTGTCCGTTAACTATATTATTATTTTGGATATTTTTAAAAATCAAACGATGCGTGCATCTGTCGCTGAGCGCGTTGTGTGACTGAGCGGCGGGTGAGTTGTACTTTTTACGCCCCGCCCATATAGTTGTACTTTGCGTTGAATCACTTTTTGAGCTGTGTTCGACTTCTATTATTTCCCTAATTCGTTGCATATAAGCAAAAAACCTAAAAATGGGACCTTCTTCGGCCTCCCCCCCCCCTCGAGCTCACCTTGGAGGGGTGGGGACTTTTAGTATGTTTATCTCCTAACTAGTCCAAACAAAGTTCCTAAGTTAGTTTTTCTGCTTTCGACTTTTCGATCCACATGCCCTTTTTGGACACTCATTGACTGGACTACAAGTAATTTACGCAGTTTTGTCAATGGATTCTAGTGTATTACATGTCGTTTGGCGATAGCCAATAGGCCTTCTGGGAATGAATTTGACGACCGCTGTCGCGCGGTGAGCTAATAATACCAGCTTGCAACGCAGAAGGTTGCGGGTTAGATTCCCGCTTGAGACAAATGTTTGTGTGATCCACAAATATTTGTTTCAGGTCTAAGTGATTTTCAATATCTATTATAAGTATGTATTTACAAAAGAAAAGTATATAAATCATTACATCCGTTATCCTAATCACCATAATACAAACATTAAGTTGCATAGCTTGGTGTTTTTTATAAAATTTAATAAGGAAAAATACGTGTCAATTTTTTTAAAATAATTGCTAGAAAACATACTTTTAGTCAACAACCTCATAAAAATTACAAATTATAAAACCTATCTTCCTCATTGAAGTGAACTAAGAAACAGCTCAAAGATAAAACCTAGTGATTACCGTCTAGGCTAGGACCAAGACGTTCTCCTATTATCTAGAACGCTGTTATTACTAGATCACTCTGTAATTTGCTACAATACAGATATCGTTATGGGATTGTTGTAAGGTTTTCAATTTCCTATTACAGATCGCTCTAAGCGATAAGGCTGCCTATTATAAAATAAATAATTGGGGTTTATACTCCAACAGAACATGTTACCCTACTTACACTGTCAGAGTCAAATCACAATTGTAGACATTAATAATAATTTAGTTTTAAGTCTTTTCTGTTAATTTTGTTTAAATTATATCAATCAAATATCAAGATTTGACTCTGACAGTTTAAGTAGGGTAACCGTGTTTTGTTGGAGTATATAAACCCTAATTATTAATAGGGATGTTAACTAATTTTTGAAATTGTTTTGATATGATAGATAGACCCATTTCATACACGAATATCATATTTTTATGCAAAAATATATAAATTTTCAATATAAAAATACGTAAATAAAAATGTTTTTTTGAATTCTGCCTAAAACGTTCCGAACTGTCATCTGACAGCGCGTGACGTCACACCACTGCCTGGACTTACGTTTCCTATGCAATGTTCCTGATTTCAACACATTTTAACTAGTAGTTCGCCTCAAACTGGGACCTCGCGGCCCAATTTCCGTTAAACCTTAGACTTTAGACTTTTTTTAAAATATCCTAATACAAGAACTTTAACTTTAAGTCGAAAAATACACCCGTTTATCCTTCAAAAAATTTTTTGACCCTCTGAATAAATCAATATTCATAGAGAACTTGCCGTTACCCTATGTTTATGAAATTTGGCATACCTTAACATATATTTTAAATACGGGAAAAAATCTGAAAACTTTTAATCTACTATATAAAAATAAGTCGGGTTTTCCTTCCTGACGCTATAACTCCAGAACGCACGAACCGATTTCCACGGTTTTGCATTCGTTGGAAAGGTCTCGGGCTCCGTGAGGTTTATAGCAAAGAAAATTCAGGAAATATTTCAACAGCAATTTAAAACGAAGCCATCTGGTGGCGAAACGGAGTTCGCCGGGATTGCTAGTTTTTAATAAAATTAATTCATTTAAAAATAGCGCTATTTAAAGAACGTAATCATCGAAGTTAAGCAATGTTATGCGTGTACGTATTTGGATGGGCGCGTACGTAGTGATCTCAACTTTTTGCTGACTTTTTTGGAGAGAGCCACCAGTGGTCTGCGCTGCACTGCGGTGTGCTCGTGCACCTTTATTGTTGAATGTGCCGGCACAAACTATTCTAAGTTTTAAAAAGTTTTGCAGATAGGCTACACAAATAATAATATATCTTACTGCCAGCGAAAAAGCTAATATGCCCAAGATGAAATTGTGTATTTAATAATTAAAAAGGCTGCAGCCTTATTAAATGGTCTCATAATGGTCTTTTCAAAATACTGAACCATTTTAAAATTGCGACTATCAACCTAACAAAATGTTACTGTCTTTTATGGGAGTGAATCGCAAATCTATAATGATCATCTCTAAATTATGAACCATTTTGAAATTGCGTCTATCAACCTAACAAAATGTTACTGTCTTTTATGGGAGTGAATCGCAAATCTATAATGATTATCTCTAAATTATGAACCATTTTGAAATTGTGTCTATCAACCTAACAAAATGTAAGTGTTTTTATAGAAATGAATCGCAAAACTATAATGGTCAACCCTAATTTCTGTACCAATTTGAAATTGCGATTATCAACCTTACATAATGTTTTTATCTTCTAAGAAAATGAATCGCAAATCTATAATGGTCAACTCTAATATCTGTACTAATTTGAAATTGCGTTTATCAACCTACCGAAATGCCCCATCTTCAACGACAGTGAATCGCAATTACATAACGGTCCGTACTATTCGAACTAATTTCAAACTGCGTTTATCTACCTACCAAAATGTTCCCATCTCCTAAGACAGTGAATCGCAATTATATCCCGGTTACATTATTAATAAAAGATTTAACTGCAACTCTTGGGCCGATTTGGCTCATTTCTGAACATGAGAATTCTTTGCGTTTGTACTACCCGTTCGCAAAGTTCCGTCAAGATTGGAACTTCGGTAACGTGGTAATCAAGGAATCTTTTTAACTCTAGAACCCTTCGACCGATTTGGCTCATGTTCGAACTTAAAAATTCTATGGATATGTACTACGCGTTTGCAAAGTTTCATCAAGATTGGACCATCGGTTTTCAAGTTATCGCGTAACAAACATACATACAAACATACACTTTTGATAAAATATTTAGGTAGGTTATAAAAAATGTTAATAGCTCAGAAAAAAAATTATTGGCGTACCAGTTTTGAAATTATCGTCAGACCTATCTTAAAGACTTTAAGTCACTTATATCTCTGCAATACTGAAGCCTATTTGGCTTTTTTTTTTTACTATAAGTATTCTATTAACCTATTTAACTGGTGTGCAAAATTTCATTTAATTTGGATTTACCGTTTTTGAGTAAATGTCGATCAAAGTTAGGCACCAGAGGTCAACCGTTAAACTGGTCAAAACGCAGGCTTTTCGCGGCTCTCGACTCTAAGACCTCGCTTCGCTCGGTCGATAAATGTCGATCAAAGTTAGGCACCAGAGGTCAACCGTTAAACTGGTCAAAACGCAGGCTTTTCGCGGCTCTCGACTCTAAGACCTCGCTTCGCTCGGTCGACTATTCATAACTTACAAACTACTGAACCGATTTTGATGCAACTTATATTAAGTTATGAATAATTAAAATGTGTCTAAAAATCAGGAACATTTCATAGGAAACGTATGTCCAGGCAGTGGTGTGACGTCACGCGCTCTGATTGGCGTTCGCATTCGCGTAGTAATAAGTAAAAGTTATTGAAATTAAAATTAATTTTATTCAATTTTGACTTTTAAATAGATCCTTAAAATGTGATCATAGGTTTTAAAATATACTGTCTTTTATGTGAAAAACTAACTTTTTATGAATTGTAACATGTGTCAACATCCCTATTATTACACTAATATTATAGGTAAATGTGAAAGTTTGTGAGTTTGTTATTTCTTCACGCCTAAACGGGTGGACCGATTGAGCTGAAATTTATTTGGTATAGGGATAGCTTAGACCCTGGAATGACACATTGGCACAGAACACAGACAGAAACACACAGAACAGAAGACAGAAGAAGGTACAGAAGGTACAGGTTACAATACAGAAGGTAAAACCGCTGGACGCAGCTAGAACATATACAATATAATCACGCCTGGTTCCCTTTGGGGTGGGCAGAGACTATATGGAAGAGGTTTTGTGTTTGCTATGATTTGCATTTGCATTAGTTATGATTTGTGTTACATTACGAGATATAATAGGAAATTAATCTGTATAAAATGACATACTGTATGAAGGCACTATTTACATAATTCCATACAAAAAGATCTCAGTAGATCGCTCTAAATACCATCCACAGATTTTATGGTTAAAAACTATTCTCACAGAAACAGGGGCGTGCGAATTGAAATATATATCCAGTTGGCCTCTAGTTACGAAATGGAACCGAGACAATAGAAATATATACTACTAGCTTACGCTCGCGGCTTTGCTCGCGTGGCAAAATTCTTTCTAAGCGGATGTCTTTTTTTTTTTTTTTATACTAAATAGGCCTACGTTTGACCACATCCCACCTGATGGAAAGTGAAAATGCAGTCGACGATGGATCACGTATGATGCCTAGAAAAGTACCTATTCACTCGTGCCTTGAAGATACCCAAGTTGTACCGCTCGGGAAACACAGATGACGGCAAAGTGTTCCAAATGCGGCCAGTTCTCATTAGAAACGACGAAGCAAAACGCTTGGTGCGGGTTGTTGGTAGCGCCACTAAGTAGGGATGCCGCATTGCCGTCTGCCGTGACGTCCGTCGATAGAATGGGCATGGGTCTACGCCTTAAAACCAACCTGTATGCCAAAATTCAACTCAATCCGTCCGGCGGTTTGGCCTATGCGTTGATAGATCAGTCAGTCACTCTTTCCTTTTATATTAGTACGAGACCCATTTGCAAAAAAGTCTTCAAATAACGATTTTCGTGGGACACATCTCCGCCATACGAATTATTGGTATGTACTTATTTGGCATATTTTCCTGAACACGAAAAGTGCGGTAGTCACTTCCTAAGTGTATGGAGGGGGTAGTTATGACGTCACAAAGATGGCCGCCGGGCCTATTCTATTGTGCGGGTTATTTAAATATCTACTGAACCGATTTACTTAAATAGGGTGTCAAATGAAAGGTTATTAAATAAGCATTATTTTATTCCTACAAACTATCAATGTGAAGTAAGTACCAAAGGAAATATTTCCAAAAAACATAATTTCTAAACAAAACTTTTTTCTTCTTATGTTTATAACTTGGTAACCGTTAGGATAATGCAAATATAGGTTATGATAAAATATTTAGTTACTTTCATCAGCTTTCTAAAAAACCTTTAATAATTACAATAAAGCTATAAACAACGGAACTGCAGCCGTTTGAATGAGCCTCGGTAGCGCTGAACTCATAGCGGTAGCTAAGCCATTAGACGGGTTTTCTATAGAATGATAATAGAATTTTAAATAAAAAGCATGTGCGATAGTAATGAAAATATAAAATAATATTTAAGTAAGCTGCTACCTATTCATAAGTTGTATTTAGAAGTTTTTTCTGATGTGATCAGCATAATAATAAGTAGGTATGTGTTGTACTAAACTTACTGAAAAAAATATTATAAATAAAAACATAATTTTATCTAATTAATGTCCTCAATCTGATCTGTATCTTCTAAATAATTATACTGGTTATAACATTTGTAACCGACATGACATATCCCTTCTAAGCACTTTTGTTTTTTGTCATTACATCCACAACGGGATGAACGGCAACCAGCTTTACATTGACATGATATAAGTTCGAGGTCTTTCAATGAGATTGAAATTACGGATGAAGTAACTGGCAATAAAAGATTAATATCCTCGATCATCCAGCCACAGCCTATGGGTTCAGGAAGCGTGGGCTTTGCTACGTTCGCGTTCTGCCAACATATCGTCTGGTAGTTCGATCTTAGCGCATGCTGTCGAAAGGCTTGTCGTGTCGGCGGTAACTTATCAAGTTCTTTGATGTTCTGGAACATTACTGTTCTTAAATTGTTTAGGCTATCCAGTTCTTGGTATAACCCGGACTGGGTTTCTTGTTTGTATACATAAGAATGACAAATCTTTCAGCGTTACAAAATTGTTCGTATATACGCTGTGGGCTTACACCAAAATTTGAAAGTTGATAATGTTTTTGGAAAATCGGCCAGCTTGATTTTTTTGTGTGACCTGACAACGCGCTCGTAGGGTCACACCCAGTTAGAGTGTGATAAGCCAGCAATGATTTCCTCTTATCGGTTGTCATGTTTTCTAGTATATATCGCTCTTAAACACGGGCTGAACCCGGGCCTTTTTATAGGCGTACACGGAGACAAAAAAGTCCAACGCGCAGAGGCCCCTTTAAGCTTTTACTATAAATGTGATGGGTGACACTTATCGGAGTCTATCTGTGGCGAGTCCATCTATACAAAATGGGCTCAAAGAGAGTAATTAATGGAAATCACTTGAACTAGGCTATGGATGTGTATTCTAAATGGATGGTTAATGAGGCTATTGCTTAAGACTACGGCACCTGCCACTTCCGTCCCATTAGGAAATATATAGGCAGGTGATCACTCGCCACTCACTCTCACTAAACGGGCCCCCATAAAGGCCGGCATTAAATAGCCGACAAGAAGGGCAACGTCGGTGCAAGTGGCTATAGGGGGAGAGGTGTCCCTGGACTTTAAACACGTAAAAGGCCAACTCGCTACTTATGCTTCACATCCTCCCTCTGAGCATGCAGCTTTCGCGACTCCACTCTGGCCGGCCAATGAAGGCAAGCCGGAGATGAGGAACAGGATCCTCCCCCGGGAGCACTCGGGTCCCGGGCGTGGGGCCGCTACTCCCCAACAGCTCGCCATAAGTTGCCCTGCGGCACTAGTATGTAATAAACGTTAATAAATGTTGGTTTTTTGCTAGTACCGGATTTTATCCACACAACACTTGGTAGTTCCTCAGAGAAGTGCATAACGAGGAGTAGCACGTCATTTACTATTAACCGTTCAAACCCAGATTGTTTACAATCAATCCCATGTAGTATGAAACGGATATCGGGTTCTTCTTGAGTACCTCTCAAATGATCAATGATATCAGAGGAAATCATTGCTGTTTTATTACACTCTAATTCTGGGTGTGACTTGTTAAACTACGAGCGCGTTGTCAGGTCTCACAAAAAAATTAAGCTGGCCAATTTTTCAAAAACATTATCAACTCCTTTCAAATTATGATGTTAGCCCACAGCTTACAGACGAACAATTTTGTAACGCTGAAAGATTTGTCATTCTTATGTATACAAACAAGAAACCCAGTCCGGGTTTCTTGTTTGTATACCAAGAACTGGATAGTCTAAACAATTTAAGAGCAGTAATGTTCCAGAACATCAAAGAACTTGATAAGTTACCGCCGACACGACAAGCCTTTCGACAGCATGCGCTAAGATCGAACTACCAGACGTTATGTTGGCAGAACGCGAACGTAGCAAAGCCCACGCTTCCTGAACCCATAGGCTGTGACTGGATGATCGAGGATATTAATCTTTTATTGCCAGTTACTTCATCCGTAATTTCAATCTCATTGAAAGACCTCGAACTTATATCATGTCAATGTAAAGCTGGTTGCCGTTCATCCCGTTGTGGATGTAATGACAAAAAACAAAAATGCTTAGAAGGGATATGTCATGTCGGTTACAAATGTTATAACCAGTATAATTATTTAGAAGATACAGATCAGATTGAGGACATTAATTAGATAAAATTATGTTTTTATTTATAATATTTTTTTCAGTAAGTTTAGTACAACACATACCTACTTATTATTATGCCGATCACATCAGAAAAAACTTCTAAATACAACTTATGAATAGGTAGCAGCTTACTTAAATATTATTTTATATTTTCATTACTATCGCACATGCTTTTTATTTAAAATTCTATTATCATTCTATAGAAAACCCGTCTAATGGCTTAGCTACCGCTATGAGTTCAGCGCTACCGAGGCTCATTCAAACGGCTGCGGTTCCGTTGTTTATAGCTTTATTGTAATGATTAAAGGTTTTTTAGAAAGCTGATGAAAGTAACTAAATATTTTATCATAACCTATATTTGCATTATCCTGACGGTTACCAAGTTATATCCATAAGAAGAAAATTTTTTTTTTTAGAAATTATGTTTTTTGGAAATATTTCCTTTGGTATTTACTTCACATTAATAGTTTGTAGGAATAAAATAATGCTTATTTAATAACCTTTCATTTGACACCCTATTTAAGTAAATCGGTTCAGAAGATATTTAAATAACCCGCACAATAGAATAGGCCCGGCGGCCATCTTTGTGACGTCATAACTACCCCCTCCATACACTTAGGAAGTGACTACCGCACTTTTCATGTTCAGGAAAAAATGCCAAATAAGTACATACCAATAATTCGTATGGCGGAGATGTGTCCCACGGAAGTCTTATTTTTTTGTATTGGGGACCGTACTATATATTTAGACTAGCTGCGCCCAGCGGTTTTACCTGCTGTACTATATATAACCTATGTGTTATTCCAGAAGCTATCTCTATACAAAATTTGGTCTATACAATCGGTCCATCCGTTTAGGCGTGAAAGAGTATAAAACATCCAGACATCCATTCTTACAAACTTTCACGTTTATAATATTAGTAAGATTACATCGGTAGCACACGACGCCACCTGTCAAGACTAATCAACTCTTACCTTACGTCAAGAGTTGTGTGAAAAAAAATAGCAAGAGTAGCCTTTTGCTATTTTTTTATGCAAAGAGGTAAGAAGACGAGCAAGACGCTCTCCTGCTGGTAAGAGATAATGCTGTCCATAACTAGTACAGTGCTTAAGACTTTTTTAGCCCAGTAATTTCACTAGCTACAGTGCCCTCTTACCGAAGCACAGCAATCATATCGTTTTTTTATTTCCTTAGTTACAAATTTCCCTTCGCTTGACCTAGTGATCTAAAGGTGTATGTACATGATAAAGTTCAAACGAATTTAAAGATTGCCTCATACAAAATATGCATGGTCATGTCTTACGACCATAACTCATAAATGGTCAAAGATTAATATGTACATGGATGTATACACAGTATTTTTAAGGAGTGGGGGCATAGGTAAAAATCTAAAGGAATTTAAAATAAAAAATGTATTTTGAAAAAAAACGCCACTTTAGAGTTACAAAAGATGTAAAATCAAAAACAATTGATGTTGCATATGATTTCGTACTGAAACTTAAAGCTGATGACAGACAGAGGCGGGACGGAGGGTAATGCCGAAAGAACCTCTAATCGCATCGAGCGCGCCGAAGGCATCGAATTTTGAATTCTTTATATATGAAATGTCATGAAACCTCGCACACTTACCGGAGTCGAATCATCCGAATCGGAAGAAGATTTCCTATACAAAAATACTTTTGGCACGGTCAATGCTATGCTGCACCATAAAGCGGTCGCAATCTTCATTTTGTTCCTGCCCACGTTCGCTTTGACAGGTTGCGTACAAATTCGAACATTACAAATAATCCTTCACTCCTTCACGTACCGCGACCGCTTTCCCGCCTGTGTACATCAGCTTTATTGTTTAACGTATTACAGGTTTTTAAAAGCTTTTATTTACAATCACCTGTCTGTTGTCTGTCTGTCTGTCTGTAATCAAATCTTGCAAGTCTAATTTGACCCACTTCCCACTATCGCTACCGTATTAATCGGATGACCATGCAATATTTTTATGACATGGAGCTGATTTGATGATGGAGCAGTAAGGTGGCCATAAGAACTCCGTAATTAAACGACGCAACCCCATTTGGGCTCATTTGATCCGTCTTGACGAGTACTTTGGTAGATGGTTTGGTAGTGAAATTACTGGGCTAAAGAGTCTTAACATCTTATGACTCTTGAGTGAGAAGCGTTGGTGCAGTGCTCCTAGAATTTCACATAATTGTGAAATCCTAGGTAACACTGTACTGATTATGGGCAGCCGTTATCTCTTAACATCAGGAGAGCGTCTTGCTCGTCTTCTACTTCATCACATAAAAAAAAAAATGGTTATAATAATAAAAGCTCTTTAAAAAGTTTTTTTAATTTCACTTGTTTCAAATACAGTTATATTGTGAATTTGGTCGTCAATAATAGCGCCCTAGCTTTTCACACAATGTGACGTGGTTTGAGAGACATAGTTATTAAAAAACACATACACCTACACTAAAATTAAATGGTTTAAGTATACCTACGTTTTCTATGACCCTTTAGGTGTTACATGTCTCATAGTAAAACCTTCTTGCGGCATAATTGAACTTTGTCAATAGAATAATTAAGAGAAGTTGTAAAATAGCACTACATAGTACTCGTATAAAATCAAGTTGCTTCTTGCGTTTGTCTGTCCCTTTGTATGCTTATATCTTTAAAATTACGCAACGGATTTTGATGCAGTTTTTTTTAATAGATAGAGTGATTCAAGAGGAAGGTTTATATGAAAAATAAATGCGTAATATAGTAGAAAAACACTGATAATTTTCTGATAGAAGCAACGAAGTGCGGGCGGGTCTACTAGTAGGTAATTGATAAACCTTCATTTAATAGAATACCTAATCTTTTCCTATTTTATTGAAGGGCACTAATAATAATTAAATTGATTATAATAAGTATCCTTTCAAATAATCTTAAATGGTATAAACATAAACAAAATATTACTTATTTCTTGATTAGTATAAAATGTTCTTTACCACTGTATTATTAGCTTTTAAGTATCATTGTTCCCATTTTTCATTAAAAAAAAGTAACGACCATTTTTAAATTGCAGGTCGCTTCTGTAGACCAGATGAACGTTTTATTGATTTACAGATGCAAATATAAAATGGTTTTACCTGTTATTTAAGTACGAAGTAGCTATTGTTGGAAAAGTCATAAGAACAATAAAAAATATAATAAATATTATTGATTGTTGGTCACGCACAATCATAGGTAATAGCTAAGGCCGGGTACACACCAAACTTACTATTTATTTTCATTTATCTTAACAAAATATTAAGTCTCGAAAGTCCCGGGAAATATTCCCGGTGTATTTCAAAACAAAATAAAAAAGTATATATTTCAGGACATTACACACAGCGCCATCCAACCCCAAGCTAAGCAACTTAATGCTTGTGTTATGGTGGTTAGGATAACGGATTTAATACTTATATACTTTTCTTTTGTAAAAACATACTTATAATACTATATTGGGGCCTTTTTGCGGCAAATGTTATATACTTTGTTTTATGTACCTTAATACTGTAATTTGTCGTAAATAAAACTTTTTTCTTTCTTTCTTAATAGATACAGAAAGCCACCCAGACCAGAAACAAATATCTGTGGATCTTACAAACATTTGTCCCATGCGGGAATCGAACCCGTAATCTTCTGCGTTGCAGGCGGGTATTACCGCGCCACAGAGTCACAGAGGTCATCAAAGACGTAAAAGTAACCGATATATACAATGATATAAATATCATTGGATATGTAATAATAAAGCAGCAAAAATGACGTCACGGTAGTTTTCCATCTCACTCACTCACGGAATACGTAGGCTGACGACAGTACTTTGTTTTTAATTTGTATGACGTAAGTGAGATGGCAAACAACCCTGACGTCACTTTTCTTGCTTCGGTTTGGTGTTCACGCCACAAAATTTAAGTGTAAAATTCTTGATAATAATAAAACATTATGCATCTATTCTTACGTCATATTCTTACGTAGAGAATAGAGATTCATTTTTGGGGAACTACCTATTTCTGACTTATTATTTAATTCGGTCTAACAACGAACAAAAAGGTTATTAAAAAAACATTAAATTTCATTGAGCATTTCTCAGAAACGCAGTAAAAAATGGAAAATTCTACAGTAGTTATGAGGTAATGGGTAAACCGATTGACGTGGTATAATTAATTCAATGGATTCATCGGGTATTTTCCTATTTCTACTGCGATAATAATACTAAATGATGATGATGATTAGGACTAGATGATGATTAGGACCTTCAGGACTTGACTTACTTGACTAAAAATATTTTTGAACGTATTGTAGATTATTTAAAAATATTGCACATATGTATTTTTTTTATATATATTTAAATCTGATAAAAAACATGAGAGACACAACGCACTAAAGTTGCTTGGTGAAGTGGGAGTGATGACGAATACGTATCGATTTTTTATTTTTATTATAATTTCTAACTACATATATTTTTTAAATGTTTACCTTGTCAACCACCCTATTGATTTTGAATCTTTTGGTAACTCAAAAGTAGCGTTTCTGAAAATAAATATTCTTAGCATCGAAAACAAGAAACGAGTTTTTAACTGTCACCGCGAATAAGACCTCTTTTGACATGAATGTATTAATTTTTAGTCTGTAGACGAGTCTATGGATAGAGAGACTTGATTTGTAATGGCGGGTTGTTGTTTTTGGAAAATATTTTTGTTAAATAAAATTGAAAATGCATCCATGACTTTTAATATATTAAATATAATATAATATACGGTATAACGTTTATGTCCTACAAACAGCTATAGTTTTCCTACCGATTCGTCTTCTTACTGAGTCATCAAGATTTTCTTGACAATTACATTAAAAACACTCTCCTTAAAACATGAGTCACAGGAGTACATGATGTTAAACAGCAAATGTCCATTACCTAACACTAGTAAGGGATACATTATGAGTTAGAAATCGGAAGTAATTTGAGAAGAAAGTACCTATGTTGTTATATTGTTCACTGAGGATAGACTTCCTTTGTTGACCTAGAATTTTACATCAATGTAAAATCCTGGGTATCAAGTACCACTGAGCTAATGGATGCCAAATATATTATAAACCACACAGAGGGATGCGACTTTGTTTAAGGCTGCTTAGTCCGTGGGACGCTCTCTCGCTCGCACTATTTGTACCGCGGACTAAGAAGCCTTAATACTATGTAGTGCTACTATGTTTATACCTAAATTTTATTTAAATACGTCATATCTCTGGCATTTAGCGTATCACTAATCACTACATAGTAAGTACTATCATATATACACGTATAAAGTTGCTTTCCGCGTCAGTCTGTGCCTACGAGTATGTATGCTTATATCTTTAAAACTAGGCAACGGATTTTGATGCGGTTTTTATAAATAGATAAATAGATTCAAGAGGAATGTTTATATGTATAATACCTGAATAATATAGTAGAGAAACACTAATAAATTAATGTTAGGCGCAACGAAGTACGCGCGGTTCCTCTAGTACATTATATTTAAACTCGTCATAATATATCTCTGGCATTCAATGTATAGGTACTATAATATATGATCGGAAGAACCCGTTTCGGATATAATTTCGACACGTTAGATGGTGCAACTTATCTGTAAGGCCACTGCTATCATTGGGCTACGACCTTTAATTAATTGCTGTCTGGCAGTTATAATATGACTATGTTATTTTTACCACCCGCGCACCCCGGTGTGGGGTGACGATGCGTAACGCATTTTTCCCATCGTCAAAAAAAGAGTCTATCTACGTATACTGGCAACCTACGAATAGGAAATGTACCAATATTTTTGCCGGGGGTAGACTTCCTTTGCAGGAGGTCGACTAGGTGGGTACCCTAACAGTGCCAGTTATTCTACCGTCTGAGCAGGAAGCATTGCTGTGCTTCGGTAGGAGGGCACTGTAGCTAGTGAAATTACGGGGCTGAAGAGTCTTAACATGTTATCAATCTTAAAGAAGCGTTGGTGCAGTGCACCCAGAATTTTACCTTCGTAAAATAGCACAGCACTGTACTAATTATGGGCAGCGTTATATCTCTTACCATCAGAAGAGAATCTTGCTCGTCTTCTTACTTCGTTATATAAAATGTATTCCTAGACTGCAACATATAGGTTGGAAACACCATAGATCTAGCATGTTATACGTAGTTATATAGACATTCTTAAAACAGATTACCAATTTTAGATTAGACAAGTGCAGTTAAAAGCAAGCTTTTATCGTTATTACCATGTATCACCAAAGTACTCGTCAAGACATATTAAATGAGCCCAATATCGGTAGGGTTGCGTCGTTTAATTACGGAGTTCCTATAGCTACCTTCCACCTCCATCATCAGATCACCTCGATATCATTATAATAATGCATCGTTATCCGATTTATACATGCATGCATAATTTCAGCTCAATCGGAATAGGTATCTATTCCGGTTGTAGCTAAGTTCCGGCTCATAATCATATCCCTAGTAAAATAATTATGAAACGGCTATTTCTTACTGTCACATAGGTACCTTATTCGAGTACAAGGACTTTTACGAGATATACTTGATGTATTTTTATAGTATATCACTTCTTTACTTAACCACAAGAATTTAAAGTAGGTACTTACCATCTTTAATACCTATTATAAGCATAGTGGTGGCTCTATGGATTAGAGGTAATCAAATAAATGAACCTAATAAAAAGGTACCTAGCAAAAGTGTGCAAAAGGAGAAGAGTTGTAAAATTTCATTTTTATTTTCATGTTTAAATTTAAAAATAATATTAAAAGGAAAGTTTTTAACAATAATATAATAAATATATTTCATATAAACATGTGTTACAGACTTGAAATTTAAATTTGGCCATATGGCTGATGCGTGTATATGAATCAGTCAAAGAATGCAATTTCGAAGGATCTTCCTATTGGATTGTCATCCGATTTATACAGGAATACAAAATTTCAGCTCAATTGGAAACCGGAAAGCGGATTAAAACTCGCAAAATTTGATTATAGACCGACGGACTCTGGTTCTCTGTCTGATCACCTCATTTCTGATGCGATCCTTCAGAGAAACTCCGCAAGCATAGCCCGCTCCATAGCTCGCTGAGCAACTTTGAACTTATGGACTAGTCTCACCGTAAGTGTCCACGTTTCTGCGCCGTACGTCATGACAGGTAGGACGCATTGGTTAAAATTTTAGTCTTTAAACACTGTGGTATGGGTGACGAAAAGATTCGACGAAGTTTACCAATTGCAAACCATCCCAACTGAATCCTCCGACAGAGAACCAGCAGGGTTCTTCACTTATCCGTGAAAGAACCGAACCTAATAGCGTGACATTACATGTCAAGTTGTATCTACATTATACGTCATTTCATACATTTTTGACAATTCGATATTCGGTTCGGTTCCCTAACCGATAAGTGAAAAGCCCTGCTGAGTTACCGATATAGCAGAAAGGATTAGCAAGCTGAAGTGGCAATGGGGTGGTTGGGGTAGACGAATTCTCGAGTGGAGACCACGTCGCGGTAAACGTAGTGCTGGGCGCCCGTGGACGAGATGGGGCGATGATATCCGGAGGGTCGCTGGGGGTGGGTGGAGAAGAAAGACGGAGGACCGAGTAGAGTGGCGTGCTATGGGGGAGGGAAGCCCTTGTATCCAGCAGTGAACGAACATAGGCTTGTAAAAAAAACGCTATTCTTTATTTTCGCATTCTATATATATCCAAAACACCTGGTCAAAAATGTTCTGCACCGACCAAGGCTCGTTGCGCAAACGATTGATTACACAAACTTACGTACGATTATAGAAAGGCTTGATTGAACCTGACGCGACCTTGAACTACTGAGGTTCCGGTTATGATGGAGACGAGCACAGGTGTCTGAAGATTTGTAGGTTTTGAGGGCATAATGCATGTAAGTATTTAAATATAAAGGACGAGCAAGACTCTCCTGATGGTAAGAGATAATGATGCGCATAATCGGCACAGTGCCACTAAGGATTTCACAATGATGTAAAATTGTAGCTGCAGTGCATCAACGCTTCTTATTCAAGTCATAAGATCGTAAGATTCATCAGGCCAGTAATTTCACACTCACATACCTTCCGGTGCTTTAATGTTTTTTATTGAAAATATTTTTTTGTTCAAAATACCAGTATTGAAACCCATATACCTATTACATATACCTATGTACTCGTAAATCGATAACTGATGTTAAAAATACACCGGCACTGACCTCTTAAAGTGTCAGGTTTTGGAGACATTAAGCGTCAAAAATTATCATGTGACTTCTATTTTACAAGCTTTTATTTACTTTCACTTGTCTGTTGTCTGTCTGTCTGTCTGTCTGTAATCAAATCTTGCAAGTTAAATTTGACCCACTTCCCGGTTTCCGATTGAGCTGAAATTTTGCATGCATGTATAAATCGGATGACAATGCAATATTATTATGACATGGAGCTATCTGATGATGGAGCGGGAAGGTGGCCATAGGAACACCGTAATTAAACAACGTAACCCCAACGAGTTTGGACTCATCTGATTTGTTTTGACGAGTACCTACTTTATGGTTTTCAGAATACGCGCAATAAAGGCTTCCGTAGTACTGGCAAATCGAATACTTATTTACTGCCTTAAGAGCGTATATATCGAGTGACGACTCTGGAACGACTGGAATAATGAGATTTTTTGAAAAAAAAAAAAATCTTTTTCGACATCGCTCCTCATCTCATCTTTTTATATATCTCACTGAAAATACTTTTAAAATGTGTGCAATAATTTTATGCAGGACTTGTATAGAGGAATTTTCAATAAATTAATTCCTTGAATTTATATTTCAAAATTTGTCAAATTGTGCGAGCGAGAGAGTTGTCACTCGATATATATACGCTCTTAACATTCATCAACGATATCTTTAAAACTGATAAAAATATATCTTAACCGCTATAGTTTTCCTGGAAAGTTCATGGTTCAAACCATAATATTCTTGATTTTTTTTTTTAGATTTTTAATGCTAGTCGTTCAGATTTTAGAGAGGGGACGCAAAAAAAAAAGTTTTGCACTTGAATATCTTTCAAACGGAACGCTAAATCGAAAAAGTTTCTTTGCACCCCATCTCTCATTTTAAAACACCTATACAACGATACCCCACATGATGGGATCAGCCAGAAAAAAACATTCCAATCTTACATGTTTGGAAGGTACCCTGAATTAATTAATTTTAAACATTATTACATATTACCATTCTCTTACCCAGAGGGGCTATTGGCTAATTCTCACCCACTACGATTGATGGCAACTTCAATGAACATTGCTGCTTTTGTTACTTTACTCATATTAATAAGGAGGTTTAAGCACGTAATGTACGCAATGTTGTCTATGGATTCTAGTGTTTTACATGTCTTTTTCGATAGCCCTCAGATCATTACCCTCCTCTGTACAAAATGTCAGCTCTCTAAGTCTTATAGTTTCTCTGTACAGCCGCGGACAGACGGACGAACTATAAGGCTTCCTGGTTGACCACGGAAGCCTAAAAATGGAAGTCACGTGATCAGAAACCAGACATTTACTTTAAGAGGTCAGTATTAAGAGCTTATATATCGAGTGACGATCTCTCGCTTGCACTAATTGCCAAAAGTTTTAAATATAAATTCAAAGATTTTTTTTTAATTCCTTAAGAACAGCCCTGCATAATATTATTGCACACATTTTAAAAGTGTTTTCAGTTTGAAATATTAAAAAATGTCATGGGGAGCAATATTTAAAAAAAAAAACAAAAAATCTCATTATGCTATTTTGTAATCAATCAAACTGAAAACACTTTTAAAATGTGTGCAATAATATTATGCAGGGCTGTTCTAGAGGAATTTTTAATAAATTTATTCTATGAATTTATATTTCAAAATTTGTCAAATAGTGCGTCACTCGATATATACGCTATTAAATCATTTCTCATTACACACTGCCCCCTATTTGAATCTAAGTAGCTAGATTGCCACCGTCCAGATGATGGAACCAGTTCTGGGATTCGCATGAAACATATATCTACCAATATTTAATACCTATTTTATAGTACCATTTAGTACCTCCAATCAAAATTTAGGTACCTAAACAGAAAAGCTGCGGTACAGCAAAAACCGTGGACCCGCCATCTTGACCTCGTCTCGACAGCTTTGGGTTCGCTAGTACCTATTATTAGTATTCTTTTATCTCTGTCGTACGATCTTTAAAAGACCGCTAAGCCACATTTTTCCAAAATTGACTTTTTTATACCACTGTATAGAATATTTTTTTCTCTATCTTCTGGGCTAGGTCCCAAATTTTTATCTCTTCAATTAGCTGAGATACAGACAAAATATCCAAAGCTTATTGCACAAAAAAATACTGTTTTTTTATAATTAAAATCAGTTATATCGATCTGAAACTCTAGAATACTACTCAGTGATCACTATGTATTTCGGCCATTCTCCAATTTAGCATTCTTTGCCTAATTCCCGTGCCTTTTTTGATTTTTAATTGGATTGACTCAAATACATTAAAATATGAAAGACATTAAATGTACGAATATAATAATTTATTTGGTTTTAGTCCCGTAATAATGGTTTTAAAGTTATTGAGATTTAAAAATTACATGGATATGGAAATGAGAAATGTTTAAATAATTACTGCAACGGAAATGAGAACATTGCAGCTGCAAATAATTTTTATTTATTTTTGGTACTAAATGGACCACTATTGTTGTTGACGTAGACCAGGATCTCAATAGAGTGGTGGAAATCTTGCTGGAAGAAGACGCTTAATTTAGCGAGAAGAAACACACACGAAACGAGAAACAATATCCAAGTCAGTAAGACGAGACCTCCGGAGTTCCAAGTTCCAACACACGCACCATTCAGGAAAGAGGTCTTCGTACATAAATTGGGAAGGAGCCTGCGGACAAAGTTGACTACATCAGGTGTAAGGTGCGTCACTTCTCCGCCTGAGTTTCTTGCAGAGCTGTAAGATTTTTATAGACAGTCGTATGCCTCGCAGGCACCTCAGCCTAAAACCAGAATAAAATTTGTCATGTGACAATTGCATTACCCAGCTTTTGAGGGTTGTAGGTACACCTATGTATATTGCGAGAGCTCCAGCGAATATGTATTAACGCTGTCTTCTTTTCAGGGAGATCTCCAAGGCGTGAAGCAAAATCGTAATAGTGATATTTTTCAAAAAAGGTGATAAAGTCTTTTGAAAAACTACAGACCTATTTCGCTTTTGACTTTTGAACCATGTCGATTAAGCTTTTCTCAAAGGTTATCATAAAGCGTCTCGCAAAAAGATTTGACGAGTTCCAGCCACCGGAGCATGCTGGGTTTCGAGTAGGCTATGACACTATGGACCACATACACACAGTGCGAGAGATTATATAGACGGAAAAAAATAACAGAGCATGTGCTTAGCGTTCGAAGACTATGAGAAGGCCTTTGACTCCATTGAAACCTGGTCTTTTCTGGAGGTTTTGCAACGATACCAAATTGATTAGCAATATAGGTATTGAAAGGTTTGTAAATATTATATAAGATACCACCACCAAGTCCAGAACCCGCAAACAGTGGATAGGGCATCAATATTAACGGCGAGTACATTTTCACACTTGAGATTAGTGGACAACATCGTCATTATGGCAGAAACGGTTTAGGACTTGCAACAAATGCTAATTTTTATAGATTATAATTGACTCTCTATTGAAATTGTTCAGAAATATGTGTATTGATGATGTTATACCTTAAGTAAACAGTGCAATCAGGTAGGAACAACATCGAGAGAGTCCAATCGGAGGTTTCAGCTGGGATGGCCTACATTTATTGGAAAGCTTCTTTGAGTCTGCTTGTCACCCATACCTGAAGACCAGTGTGTCTTACCTGTTCTGACATACAAAGCCAAGACGTGGACACTTACGTTAAGACTGATCCACAAGTTCAAAGTTGTTCAGTATCCCCCTCAGCTGTTAAGCTCCAGGAGCTTGCTGTCAAAAAGCACGAATCTGTTGACCACGATCCACTTAAGATGTTTATTACAGCGAGTTATGAATGAAAAGTTTTTTTTATATTTCTTTCGCTGACTTGCACATAGTACAGAGAAGAATGAACAAGGATGCCAATAGTGACGGGCCAAGTGTGTGGAGCAGACGTTCATGGTCGATGTTTCTTTAAAGGATCGCATCAGAAATGAGGTGATTCGGCAGAGAACCAAAGTTACCGCCATATCCGAAAGGGATTAGCAAGCTGAAGTGGCAATGGCTGGTCACATTTGTCTCAGAACCGATAACCGACGGACTAGTTGTGTTCTAGAGTGGAGACAGCGTCTTGGCAAACGTGGTTTCACCATCTTGCCAAGCCCCCCTGTTTGGCAATATGGGGCAACGATGGGGTGACGATATCCGGAAGGTGACTGGAAGTTGTCTGGAAGCCATATCCAGTCATTTATAAGTGCATAAGCACTAGCCGACGAAGAAGAAGCACGCATCAAACAAGAGCTCATCTTCAAGGCCTTTCTCAGCGAATAAGATGGGCAGGCCACAAAGAAAGGATGTCGAAAGAAAATTTGTGTAGTGGGCAAACACGCCACTGCACTGGATGAGGTCGCCAGAGTCCGCTACAACTGGAATAATATTGTGGAAAGGCAAGGGTTGTAGCGTGAAAGGAAGAAGAAAATATTGTGAGTATATCATCTATATAAACCATGGGAAAACTCTCTACTCGGACCTTCACGGTAGCAAATAGGTTCATTTTACTAGGAAATTTTCATACAACGGTACTTATAAAAATATGGAAATTAGTATACGGTAATTAGAATATAACAGGTTTTCTTCAAAATTTTAAAAACTTTCACAATAAGCAAATACTGGCTAATTATAACGTAGAGAGACTAAAGAACTGGATCTATTTAAAATACGACCTACTTTCTAACATAAATAATTAGATGTTAAACCAGTAAAATGGAAATTATAAAATTTCGAAACCACGGTTACGGAAATTAGATTCTCATGTGCTTTATTGGTAGTACACTAAGGTTAATAACCTGCAACAGCTGATGGGCGGCGGTACACACTCATGGCTCGCTAGGGATGCGATGCTGATGTACGAAATACTGTTATTTAGGGATGTACGCCCAAGAACACAAAATATCATGGAAATTATAACTTTGACACGGACAAACGTTTACTTTTTTATAATTACTTACAGACTGGTTCTATTGCGTAGATATTTTGCTAGGCAGTACACCTAATATTGAACTATTTTTAAAAAATAATTAACCATATTAGAACTGTATGCGACCAAAAATATAGGCAAATTTTCACATGAAGTTGGTGTCAGGACACGTCACGGAAATTAGAAAACAGGTGCTTTTTGAACAAAGATTAATTAATTACGCGTTAACTAATTACAGCAGAAGTCAAAGGTTTTGTGTACAGATAGATATGGGTGTTTACTACCGTATAAAAATATGTGCATGATTAAATTTGTTATTATTATGGATTTATTGAGCCAGGACACATAAAATTTACTGCTCGGAGAATGGCCGATTTATAAAATAAACACTTGTCTATGATACAGAAAGTATTTCGAGAATTTTTCGAATCAATACGATTCGTTTACGTTTTTGCTCATATCTCAAAATCTCAATTTATCACTTAGAGGTCTTTTAAACAACGGACGGCAGAATCTATGCTATTACCTATGTAGGTATCTAAAAATTTATGATTCAGAATAATGTGTAAACACAAATTTATGAGACTGGCTAGTGCATAAGCCGTGCGTATAATATAAAAAACAAGTTAAAAAAAACAGGTTTTGTAGGTAAACTAGTCGTTTGGTTCATAAGTTGTAAGAGTGAATTTTGACCCACTTTTTGGTGACATTGAAAAGATACTTGGTATTTGTAAAAACGCGATGTATTAATAAAAATATGAATTTTAAAAGTACGAAAAATGTTGTTTTACTATTTATTAGTACTTCCGATCAAATTTTTTATAAAAAAATACTTGTACAGCCGTATCGTATTTATATAATGTATGTATGTGTGTGTAATGTACGTGTTTGCGTGTGTGTATTTGTATTTATATAATTTATTAATGTAATGGGTAAAAATTTACCAGAACTTTTTGGGACCAAAAAAATCACTAAATTTTTTTTTGCACCACGTTACTTGCATACATCTGTGCCCTGTGCACATTTAAGTAAACTTAAAGTACTTAACGTAAAATTATTCCAACAGTACTATATGCTATTACTTAATTACTAGCTGCGCCCAGCGGTTTTACCCGCTGTACTGTAGCCTATGTGTTATTCTAGGGTCTAAGCTATCTCTATACCAAATTTCAGGTCAATCGGTCTACCTGTTTAGGCGTGAAAGAGTAATAAACATACATCCAGACATCCTGACATCCACACATCCATTCTTACAAACTTTCTCGTTTATAATATTAGTAAGAAGTAAGATATATTTAAAAATACGTATCTAGCGTAATTTAAGGGGAAGGTTTATAATAAACTCTTTTGCAAAAAAAACGGGCACTTTGATGATTTCTCTGCTTCAATGAAGAAGAACAAGAAGAACAAGAAAGAGGTTTTATTAATTTGACGATGCATTGACTAAACATCCTGGCATGATTATTAATGTTCCAAATTTAAAATTTGAAATTAAAAAAAAAACTGATTATATAGTGAAATTGCTTTGCTTTTTGGCGCGAATTGATGCGAATTGCTGTAACAATTTTTTTACAATTTTAAAACTTTTTGAGTATTTTCTGCAAATTAAACAATTTATTCTTTCTTTCCACAATAAATACCACTTTTTGATATGAGCGATAAAGCGATAAGGGCCGGTAAAATTATAGCCCTACTTGAAGAAGGTTGTTCGCAAACTTACGTGGCTCAACGGCTAAATGTGAGCCGTTCAACTGTCCAGAGGACATGGCAACGATATCAAGAGACCGGTTCGGTTAAAAGAAGACCCGGCTCGGGAAGAAAACGATGCACAGAACCAAGAGACGACCGCTTTTTGGTGAGTCAGGCGTTGCGGAATCGTAAGGCGTCAAGTGTGGACCTGAAAAAAAAAGGTAGCACTCCGGGAGTGCCGGCAGAAGTGAAAACTTCAATATTAACGTTGTGTTTAATTATAAGTATAAAAATACTATCATTTATGAGGTAGAATACAATGTTTATTTATTGCGCTATCGTACACAAATATGACAATTTATATGTTGTTATTTATAATATTATATCGTTATTTATATATTACATTAAATTTTATCTCTCAGAAAAATCAACTTCCATCCATAATTTCGACGACTTTTACACCATCGTTATTATCAGAATCATCATCGCAAATTTTTACAACTGATACAATTGGTTTATGATAACTGAAGTAAGAAACAAACAGTTTTGATTCGAACCTATTTAAGTGTCTAATAAAAAAAATATAAATATAAAAAAAAAATATCGGGCGCGCGCTTGTCTAAGCCCCCTGTGCCGCCTAAACAGAGCAGCACACTCAGGCACGGTAGAAAGAGTGGGAGATACTAGTTCCTCTCCCTTCCCCTCGATCTTACGCTTTTTCGATCAGCATCACGTGACCCTGACGCGAGTTTGAAAGTTTTTACCCATACAAAAAAAAGTGCTCAGCGTCGCTAAAGAAGTTTTCACTTCAAAAACCTTGACGAAGTAAGAGGAGTAGAAGTAAGCTTGTGGACGGTTAGAAGGAGGCTTTTGGCTGCCAATATCAAAAGTTACGCCCGGCTCGAGGCCCTAAATTACTCCGTGAGCACCGTGTTGCTCGACTTCAGTTTGCTCGAAACTGTGCTTCATGGACTATGGAGGACTGGAATAAGGTATTGTTTTCTGATGAAGCTAGAATCTCTTTGTGTGGAGAGGACCGACGCCGGCGAGTGCTGCGAAGACCACGGGAACGCTATGCGGAAGTGTGTTTCGAACAAATCACTCCTTATGGCGGAGGCTCCGTTATGTTTTGGGCAGTAATTAATTCGACGGAGCGTACGGAGTTAGTTTTCTTAGAAAGAGGAACATTAAATGCACACCGGTACATAATGGAAGTCCTAATTCCACATGCACAACCCGCATTGACTGCACTTGGGGAAGATTCTATTTTTATGGACGACAATGCCCGCCCGCACCGTTCTGGTGACGTGGAAGCTTACATGCAAGAAGTTGGGATCCGTCGTTTAGATTGGCCAGCTCGCAGTCCTGACCTCAATCCAATCGAGCATGTCTGGGATGTTCTAAAAAGGCGGGTAAGATCAGTGCAACCTGCTCCAAAAAACATCAGGGAGCTAAAAAGAGTAATTGCTGAAGCGTGGGAACGTATTCCTCAAAACGTAATTAAAAACATCGTAGAGAGTATGTCCAGAAGGATTCAAGCTGTGATTTTGGCAAGAGGAGGTCACACTCGTTACTAGGTTTTTACAGTTGCAAATTTATTTAAATAAAAAAAGTAAAAAAATCTTCTTGTCTTTATTGCCGGCCACTTGTTATTGTGTGGTCGTGTACGTCGGTTTTGAAAAAAATCATCAATTTAAATAGAAAATTGCCAAAATTCACGCTTATTTCACATGATTATTACACGATTAGGTACGAGTATAAGTATACAAAGTATGTCAAACAATTAAATATTTTTAAACTAACACAAATCTACCTTCCTTAGGTTTCCTTAGGTGCCCGTTTTTTTTTGCAAAAGAGTATATGTTAATACATGTGTAATATAGTAGAACACTTATAGTATTTTTGTTTTTAATATTAGTGTGTTAAAGAAGACCCTTTATAAACTTGTGAGTACCTCATAACAAAAGAATGTATAGGTATTATTGACATTGAATGAGTTACTCAACGCTTAGCCAGTTAATTATAGTCTATGACCAACACGTGCGCAGGAGTACGCGCCTGTAGTACCTTGACTTTACAAATTACAACCATTAGAATAGAATAGAATAATACTCTTTATTGCAACCAAAGAAAATTACAGTTTTACTTAATATCAGCACTGAAATACAATTTGGTCCACAATGGGCGGCCTTATCGCTGTGAGCGATCCCTTCCAGGATCACCATTGTATGTGTTTATGGTACAATTTTTTTTACAAGTTTTTATTTACTTTCATCTGTCTGTAATCAAATCTTGGAAGTTAAATTTGATCCACTTCCCGATTTCTGATTGAGCTGGAATTTGGCATGCATGTATAAATAGGATGGCAATGCAATATTATTATGACATCGAGCTGATTTAATGATGGAGTTGGACGGTGGCCATAGGAACTCCGTAATTAAACGATGCAACCCATCGAGTTTGGGCTCATTTGTGTACTTTATGATGCTAAATGGTAATAATAATAAAAGCTTGTTTTAAAAAAGTTTTTTAAAATTTCACTTGTTTTATTTGACGAAATCTGTGGCGCGGCTTATATCTGACCCTTGCAACGCAGAAGATTGAGGGTTCCCGCATGGGACAAATGTTTGTGTGATCTACAGATATTTGTTTCTGGTCTGGGTTCTGTCTTTCAATATCTGTCTTGTATGTATTTACAAAAGAAAAGTATATAAGTATTATATCCGTTATCCTAACCACCATAACACAAGCATTAAGTTGCTTAGCTTGGGGTTAGGTGGCGCTGTGTGGAATGTCCTAAAAATTTATATTTTTACTAGCTTACGCTCGAGTCTTTGCCCGCGTGACAAAATCCTTTCTTAGTGGAGGTATACGTCATAAAACCTATCTATGTTCCAAATTTCAAACCAATCCGTCCAGCGGTTTAGGCTGTGCGTTGATAGATCAGTCAGTCAGTCAATCAATCACTCTTTCCTTTTATATATTTAGTAGAAGATTTATTTATTTAAAATATAAGCCGCTGACCACGATCTCGCGTGATATTAAGCGATGCGGCCTTAGATGGCAGCAGACTATACCTAGAAGGCGGGATAAATCCTTCCCTGGCTTCAAAAATTAGTAAACACGTTTCTCTATTTACTCCTACCATACGTCATACGAACATAAATATTATTAGTTATGTAGATAAGTTAGGTAAATAAGGTTTACTCTTTTCAAGTGGCTTAAAATCTGATTAAGTATTGTTCTATCGCAAATAATAATGTTATGAATTGAATGGTTTTTATTTGATTGGAAAGCGTCAATGCCCTGAGTAAAAAAATACTGTTTTTTTATGTAATAGGTGAATAGATTATGACTGAAATTTGGTATAATAGATAGTTTGACACCATTATTATTTTTAAAGTTGTTTAAAAATATACACTTAACAAATTTAAAAAATATATATTATTACTATCTATACATACTATAATATTAATTTTATGTAGATGTAAGTTTGAATTAGACGTAACCAGCTACGAAGGTCTACGCCGTAGCAGGAAATGTGTGTAGCAGGATGCTACGATCTATGAATTTTTGGTAGTTGTAATAATAATTATGATGGTGAGGTGCGTACAAATTCGTACATTACAAAAATACTGCATCGAGTTTTTTTGTCTCAGTCTGTGCGTCGGATTTAATTGTATACTATACTAGTGGAACCGCGCGCACTTCGTCGCGATTAACAGAAAATTATCAGTGTTTTTCTACTATATTACGCATGTATTATACATAAAAACCTTTCTCTTGAATCACTCTATCTATCAATGAAAACCGCATCAAAATCCGTTGCGTAGTTTTAAAGATATAATCATACATAGGGATAGACAGCGCGAAGCTTTGTTTTATACCATGCAGTGATATACATAGTATTTAATTCTACAGTCTAATTCATAGATATTACACAATAAACTTAATATATTCGCATGGAACGAGGCCAATGTCGGGTTTTAGCAGAACTATTGGAGTCAAGGTGCGATTTGGCAACGAAAGGTTCAATGGCAGGCTTTACCTGAGTATTGTTCTCATATAAGCTTATACGAGGGCCTGGAAGTCGCGGCAAGTGATAAGGGCATCCATTAGTAAGCCAAACATCAATACAAATACTCTTTGTTAAGACCAAGAAATGCAGCGGTATTTTTGAAAATATTATTAAAATTATGTTTTTATTTTATAGTCTATGCCTCTATTGCAAAGATTGATTAGATAACTACCACCCCTTAGCCAGTTATTCATCCGCCAAGCAATAGGCCGTAGCATGACACACAGGACCCCGACGAAACCTCAAAAGTAGAACTGTCATCCCATACATTGTACTTTTGTAAATGTATGTGATGACAGTTGACTTGACAGCAAGACAAGTCTACGCAGCGTCTGTGCTTGAGGAGCAGGCATTACTGTACGGACTGAAGGGGAATGTTACCGGACATTACTGTATATATAGAGACGAGACAACTCATGTCTCAGGGTGACAGGCGCAGTGCAGTGCACAATTTTATTTTTCAAAACACTGAGCACTATGTGGCGCTTTGTCTGATATGGGCAATCATGATGCTAACTATCTGAAAAACTGTTTTTCGTCTATTCACTCATAAAAAAAACTCAGTTGGCAAATGATGAACAAGATGAGTGTAACGCTCCTACTGCCCATTCACAATTACATTGAGCTGAAATTTTGCATACATGTGTAAATCTGATAACGTAATATTATTATGATATGAAGGTGATCTGGTGATGAAACCGGAAGGTTGCCAGGAACTCGGTAATTATACGACACAACCCCGTTTTGGACTCGTTTGATCCGTCTTGGCGAGGTCTTTGGTTCTAGATAGTAACCAAGGTGTGTTTTAATTTTTTTGTTTAAGTTTTCTGTTTTAAAATTGTTATTACTAGTAGTTCGCCTCGAACTGGGACCTCGCAGACCCAATTTAATTGAAAATGTTAAAAACTTAGATTTTTAGGTATCTATACCTAAAGGTAAAAATATAATGTACCTACGAAGTGTATACATTTATGGAAACTTTAACTTTAATATTCGTAAGTAAGTTAGTACCTAGTGCAGACAGACGAATGAAATGTGGCTGAGGTCCGCACCAACATCCTCATAGATTGTAGCTCTTGTATAGGAAAAAGTTGCCAACCACTGCATTAGAAGAATCGAAATGGCTTCTAGCAGATTTTTTTAACGTTTTTGATGAGGAAAGTATAACCATTAGATTGATATCACTAATAATAACTACTCGTAATATCACATCACCCTGAAAAAAATATCTAGTTTTACTGATTTAGAAAGCAATTTTTTGAACATAATATTATAAATTAATTACATGTACGATTAGTCTTCAGATTTTGCCCTGAACTTAAAATAAGTAGGTATTCAAAATCAACCAAACTTCATAAACGGCAACTACCCTATGAATTTCGATTTATTCGGAGGGTCGTAATGTATACGTTTTTGGAACATAAAAGCAAAAAAAAAACGAGTGGTAGCCTCTTAAAATAGATCTAAATAATTGTAACATTTACTTATAAAAGTGGAGCAATGTAACCTTAAATAAAAAAAATTGAGTGAGATTTAATGAAGTATATTATTACTTATTATTAAGGTAAATATTATATATGGAAAGTACTACAAAGCATACCAAAATTAGCACATATTTAAAGGCAAATAATATGAAACTCTCGGATGCTTGGATATTACTATAGCTATAATTATATTATGAACTTGAAAATAGTAATAAGTAAATTAAGTGCATACTTTCACCGGTAGAATCTATTAATATCAAACTTAACGTTTCAAATAAATAATATCTTTCCTGCACCCTGCGGTCATTTAAATTCATATTGTGAGTATGTCAGTTCTCATGTAATCGATAAACATCGTAATTTAATAATCTCTATAGCTCTACAACCCTTGCAGCGATTTGGCTCATATTTGGACTTGAGGATTATTTTAGTTTGTACTACTTGTTTGCAAAGTTCTATCAAGATTGGATTAACGGTAACGTTGTAATCAAGCAATCTCTATAACTCTAGAACCCTTTGACCGATTTGGCTCATGTTCGAACTTAAAAATTCTATTGTGTCATACTACGTGTTTGCTAAGTTTCATAAAGATTGGACTATCCCTTTTCAAGTTATCGCGTAACAAACATACATACAAACATACACTTTTGATAATATATTTATGTCGGTTATAAAAAATGTCTATGTATTAGAAAAAAAAAATATCAGCATACCAGTTTTTAAATTATCGTCAGACCTATCGTAAAGACTTTAAGTCACCTATACTCTGCAACCCTGGAGCTTAATTGCCATTTTTTTTAAACTGAAATTATCTAATTAATCTACCTAACTTGTGTGTAAAGTTTCATTTAATTTGGATTAACTGTTTTTGAGTAAATGTCGATCAAACTTAAGCACCAGAGGTCAACCGTTGAACTGGTCAAAACGCAGGCTTTTCGCGGCTCTCGACTCTAAGACCTCGCTTCGCTCGGTCGATTAATTATTATTGAGTTACTACACGTGCCGTAGGTATTCAATCAGTACATTTCGATATGCATAAGACAATGAGAACGTCATAATTACCTCCATAGAAAGTTCAAGGCAGTTTTTATAGCGATGTAGTAATATGTAATTATATTTCTTAAACCAGTGAATCTTCTTGCCTTATTTGGTGTTCGGTATCGATAAAAATAAGTGAAGTTGAGAAAATCAAAGTGGCCAAGTGCGAGCGTAAGTTTTACAGGCCGCAAAGTAATCTTGGCCATAGGCGGATTTAGGGGGGGAGGGCAGGAGGCCAAGGCCCCCTGAGTTATAATTTTGCACATATTTCAAGGTCAAGATTATAATTTTTTTCTCGGCCCTCGCAGCAAGCTGCTTTCGCACTTATTATTAAGGATATTTAACTAACTATTCAGAGCGAGCTAAACACACACTTTTTGTTTTAAAAATTATAATATTTTTGCCCGTCTGCACCTTGCCCAAGAAAACATTTCATACTTAGTTTGGACAGGATGAAAACGCTGGATGCAGTTAATAAATTTAGGTACAGAATACGTATATTATGACGTACGGAGTCGAGACGTTAAGGTAAGACTGGTCCACAAGTTCAAAGTTGCTCAGCAAGCTATGGAGCGGGCTATGCTCGGCGTCTCTCTAAAGTATCGCATCAGAAATGAGGTGATTCGGCAGAGAACCAGAGTTACCGAAATAGCCGAAAGGATTAGCAAGCTGAAGTGGCAATGGGCTGGTCACATTGTCCGCAGAACCGATAACCGATGGGGTAAACGTATTCTAGAGTGGAGACCGCGTCTCGGCAAACGTAGTGTAGGGCGTCCTTGGGCGAGATGGGGCGATGATATCCGGAGGGTCGCTGGGAGCGGTTGGACGAGAAAGACGGATGACCGAGTTGAGTGGCGTGCCATGGGGGAGCCCTTTGTCCAGCAGTGGACGAACGTAGGCTGATGATGATGACAGAATATTGAATATATAGTATAATTTAAGTTTTTAATAACTAGCTTATGCGTGAGTAAAATAAAGAACTTTGCCCACGGAAAATATTTTCTTAGCAGATGTCTACAGCATAAAACTAATTCCAAATTTCAACCCGATTGGGTTGAGTTTGAAAGTTGTTTTGCAGTTTGAACTGTGCGTTCATATATCGGTCAATCCTTTCATTAATTTGAATTTCTTTGATTATCTAAATATATAAAAGGAAAGAGTGACTGATTGACTGACTGACTGATCTATCAACGCACAGCCTAAACCTCTGGACGGATTGGGTTAAAATTTGGAATATAGATAGGTTTTATGACGTAGACCACCGCTAAGAAAGGATTTTGACATGCGGGCAAAGCCGGCATAAGCTAGTTATTTATATAAAGCTACTTACTTTTAAATTCTTGAATTTTAATATATAATATGTAGATTGTAGATGCGTTGGGAAGAATATTTCTCAACATTCTCTCATGTCATTAATGAATATTAAAATCGTTAAGCTACTTTTCATCTTAAGTATTTCATTGTTAATAATTTAAAAAGTTAAGGCGCTTAACGTTAATATTAAGGACTGTGTCGCCACTGTTTTAATACAGATGAATATTTAACAAACATATTTTTTTATACAACGAAGTAAGAAGACGAGCAAGATGCACTCCTGATGGTGTAAGAGATAACGCTGCCCATTATAATTAGTACAATGCTACCTAGGTTACCCAGGATTTTATATATTTTACCTTTGTAAATTCTGGGTGCACTGCGCCAACGCTTTTTACTTGAGAGTCATAAGATGTTAAGACTCTTTAGCCTAGTAATTTCACTAGCTACAGTGCCCTCCTACCTGTGCACAGTAATGCAGAATAACTGGCACTGTTGGGGAAGACTTCCTCTGCAGGAGGTCGACTAGGTGGGTACCCCAACAGTGTCGTTATTCTACCACCTAAGCAGTGGCGTGCAAACATTACTGCGCACAGGTAGGGGGGCACTGTAGCTAGTGACATTGAGACAAAAGTCTTAACATCTTTGACGTTTGAGTAAGTAGCGTTGGTACAGTGCACCTAGAATCTCACGTCATTGTGAAATCCTAGATGGCATTGTACTGATTATACCCATAAGGGCAGCGTTATCTCCTAATATCAGAAGAGCGTCTTGATCGTCTTCTTAACTTCTTCACATAAAAAATTAGGAAATTAAATATGAGACAATATGAAGTCAAAAATCTATATAGATAGATAGATAACACTTTATCGAAACACAAAAATTACAAAAAAGATCTTAAATACTAAATCAGTATAAAACTAAGTGTTAAAATTGGCTGTTTTATCGCTAATAGCGATCTCTTCCAGACAACCGAGCAGGGAGAGGAAAAAAAAACAAAAACAATGTCAGAAAGTACATTAAAACGCGCAATTTTGGCGCCCCATCTATGGGACTTCGTTCATGAAAAGCACTGTAGTGGGCATTTATTGAAGTGTAAAGTCATAAATAAATATCGTACGCGACGAAATCGATTGTCTACAATATTGCGTGGCTCAAAATGACAGTAACTTTGAGTGATTCATGGAACTCTGCAATAGCACCAATGTGTTACAAGCTTTCCTTACAAGCTTTTAATTACGTTCAACTGTCTGTTGTCTATCTGTCTGTAATCAAATCTTGCAAGTTTAATTTGATCCACTTCCCGAGTTCTGATTGAGCTGAATTTTTGCATGCATATGTATAAATTGGATGACAATGCAATATTATTATGAGCTGATCTGATGATGGACCTGGAAGGTGGCCATAGGAACTTCGTAATTAAACGACGCGACCCCATCGAGTTTGGGCTCATTTGATTCGACTTGACGAGTACTTTGGTGCTAGGTGGTAATAAAAATAAGAGCTTGATTTAAAAAAGTATTTTTTTAAATTTCACTTGTTCTAACAGACTTTCCATGAAGTCGATATGTTTAATGACTGCGAAAACTTATTTTTAAAATTTTTAGATTATTTTTAAACATTTCCGGAGGTAGAGTTCCTTTACGGACTTCCTTTAGGAGGTCGTCTAGATGGGTACCCAACAGTGCCAGTTATTCTACCGCCTGGGCAGTAATGTGCAAACATTGCTGTGCTTCGGTAGGAAGGCACTGTACCTAGTGAAATTACTGGGTTGAAGAGTCTTAACATCTTATGACTCTCGAGTAAGTAGCATTGGCGCAGTGCACACAGCATTTTTTACCTTTGTAAAATACTGGGGAGCACTGTACTAATTATGGGCAGCGTTTCTCTTACCATCAGGAGAGCGTCTTGCTCGTCTTCTTTGTACTAAAAAAAATATTTTATCTAGGTATTTAAATTTAGTTAAAAAGTGGTTTGGAGTTTTCTGTGAGCTTTCTGCTTATTTTATCAATAAATAAATAAATAAAAACAGCTGGGCACATCGAGTTAGTTTATAAATTTGTTCCGCCGTCCATAAGCATACTTTTACGAATCAAGGTACAATTTTAAAGTTTTACTCGACTCGGTCACGGCTTAAGGCATTCTTTAGTATTGTGAAATGATACTGACGAATTTAGTTATTGGATATACGTGTGCTATTAGCCATTTACTGGGCGAGGCAACGTATAAATTACTACAAGTAATTTTTTTTTATATACAAGCTTTTATTATTATAGCAAGTACTCGTCAAGACGAATCAAGGCACGAGTGAATAGGTACCTTTCTAGGCATCTTATGTGATCCATCGTCGACCGAATTTTCACTTTCCATCAGGTGGGATGTGGTCAAACGTAGGCCTATCTAGTATAAAAAAAAAAACAAATGAGCCCAAACTCGATGGCGTCGTGTCGTTTAATTACGTATTTAGTTCCTATGGCCACCTTCCAGCTCCATTAGATAAACTCCATGTCATAATATTATTGCATTGTCATATTTATACATGCATGCAAAATTTCAGCCAGGAAACCAGGAAATGAATCAAATTTACCATGAAAGATCTGATTACATACAGACAACGGACAAGTAAAAGTAAATAAAAGCTTGTAACAAAGTCCCCTCCCCCGTCTATCCCTATGTATGCTCATCTTTAAAACTACGCAACGGATTTTGATGCGGTTTTATAATTTCATAGATGGAGTGATTCAAGAGGAAGGTTTTTATTAGTACAGTACAGATATACCGAGTGCACTGCGCCAAGCTTCTTACTTGAGAGTCATAAGATGTTAATACTCTTCAGCCCAGTAATTTCACTAGCTACAGTGCCCTCCTACCGAAGCACAGTAATGTTTGCACATCACTGCTCAGACGATAGAATAACTGGCACTGTTGGGGTACCCACCTAGTCGACCTCCTGCAAAGGAAGTCTACCCCCGGTAGATAATAACTAATATTGATTTCCATAAAGTTACAAGTTAAAAGGCAAATAGAAGTTTATTCGTTCACCCGCTGTACTGTAGTCTATACTATATAATATCTAAGCTATATCTGTACCGGTCCGCCCGTTTAAGGTTGAAAGCATAACAAATATACATACATCCAGAGATCATTGTTACATGCGTTTTTGAAAACTAACGTGAGTGTTATCCATATTACTATGTAAACAAACGACTAAAAACACACGGATATAATGGTCGAAACTAGGCTCGACCCTGGGTTTCGGACAATTACGATGTCCTTCATCAGGAGCTCACGCCTCTCGGTCGCGAAGTTGGCCATTCAAAGTTGGCGTTGGTCTCGTTGGTCTCATTATATCCGTGAGTTTTTAGTCGTTTGTTTACATAGTAATATGCATTCTTACATGGTCATTCTTACAAACATTCACGTTTATAATATTAGTAAGATGTGTGTGTGTGCGGATGGCCGATGGGGTCGAAAAGTGCTTGAGTGGAGACCACGGACTAGCAAACGAAGCGTAGGACGTCCACCCACAAGGTGGACAGACGACCTTATAAAGGTCGCCGGAAGACGCTGGATGCAGGTCGCTTCCAACCGGTACATATGGAAGTCTAAAGGGGAGGCCTATGTTCAGCAGTGGACGTCCAATGGCTGAGATGATGATGATGATGATGAAGATGTGTAAATAGAATACCCTTTTTGTAACACCACAAATATACAGAGAATCTTAAAACTAAAACACAATACACATAATACATACATAATAACTAATACATAATTAAAAACAAATATAGTAAATTTAAAATTATAAATTGTCAAAAAGACTGCTCCGAGCCGTTCCTGATGGAAAGGTGCCCATAACACTTGCTGCGTTTCTACGTTGTATGGCGCTGGACATTCTTTGCACCAGGAACGACCCTGAGCGACTATCTCCACTTTTAATTTGGATCCTGTGCCCTATATTTGTGGTGTTACATTAAAGAGTATTCTATTTAGTAAGATTAGATATATACCTGTACCTATATAATATAATAGAGGTATAATATATGTAGGATTACGCATATCACACTGTTTATCTAAAAATTATTTATTCATAATGTTCATGCAAAATATACAAGTATTTGTAACTACAGAGTAGTTACTTACAAATCGATTGATATTTATGACATAAATATAAAAAATTACTATGTACGAGTACATAGGCGGATCCAGGATTTGGTTCTGGGGGGGGGCAAGGTGCAGAAAGGCAAGAATATTATCATTTTAACTAAGAAAAAAGTGTGTTTAGGTCGCTCTGAACAGTTAGAAAGTTCAAATATCCTTAATAATGTGTGCGAGCAGCTTGCTGCGAGTGCCGACAAAAAAAATATAGTCTTGACTATGAAATATGTGCAAAATTCGTAACTCTACAATGCTTCTGGGGGGGGCCTTGGCCCCCTGCCCCCCCCCCCCCCCCCCTAAATCCGCCTATGTACGAGTATAAAAGCTGAACCATTTCCGATAATAAGCTAAAGAACCATGGCAAAAAACAAAACCGCATCCGAATCGGTTCACGCGTTTCAGAGCTACGGTGCCCCGAACACACAAAGCGGTCAAACTTATAGCACCCCTCGTCTGCGTCAAGGGTTAAAAATAACAATTAATAAACAATGCAGTCTAATTGCAAAACTTTAACCTCAGCGTTTTTCGACGTCTTATTAAATATAACATTTTAAGCATATTATGAAAGTAATGACCTTCATATGTATACGATCCTTGAACAATGTTGCAAAATTTCACGTACCTACTAATATATTCATGATTTAATTTATTGCAAATATCTCTTTTTTAGATAATCGGTAGGCCGGTATTCGGTATGTAGATTGACTTGACTTTGACCTAATTTTTTTTAACCTAATCCAATACTACTAATGTTAAATTAGGTAACTTTTTTTATTAATTACTAGCTGCGCCCAGCTGTTTTACGCGCAGTACTTATGTAGCCTATGTGTTATTCCAGGGTCTAAGCTATCTTTATACGAAATTTCAGCTCTATAGGTCCACCCGTTTAGGCGTGAAAGAGTAACAAACATCCAGACAATCCATTCTTACAAACTTTATTTATTAAACCATTACTATAACAAGAGCTTTATAAAAGGCAAGTCATTTGTATTATATACATTTTGTATAATGTATAATTAAATTTATAACTTATATTATTATTTTAAATTTGTATTTTAAAGATTGAACATTTCATCAGACCAGGTTTTAGACATGAATTCATTAAGAGAGTAGAAAGGATATTTCAAAAAGTATTTTATTTTGTATTTGAATTCTAACATGGGTAGTCTAGTAATTTGAGTAGGTAGGTAATTTGTTGTAAATAGGTATCTAATTTTATGTTGAAACCCTGTTTATATACTTTATTTAATCTCTTACTTTCACGTTAATAATATTAGTAAGACTTAGTAGACCCGCGCGCACTTCATAGCTCCAAGAAAAAAAATTAAATGTTTATCTACTATATTATGCATGTATTATACATATAAAACTTCCTCTTGATATCGCTCTATTTAAAATAAATAGGCGAAGCGCTAGTTGGTCTACGCGCAATGTAAGCTTCTAGTAGTGGCAAATCGAATATTTACAGCCTTAACTTTTTTTTGCAATGAAGTAAGAAGACGAGCAAGACGCTCCCTGATGGTAAGAGATAACGCTGCCCATAATTAGTACGGTGCTACCCAGGATTTTACAAAAGTAGTAAAATTCTAGGTGCACCAACGCTTCTTACTTGAGAGACATAAGATGTTAAGACTCTTCAAGCCCAGTAATTTCACTAGCTACAGTGCCCTCCTGCCTGTACACAGTAATGTTTGCACATCACTGCTCAGACGGTAGAATAACTGGCACTGTTGGGGTACCCACCTAGTCGACCTCCTGTAGAGGAAGTCTACACCCGGTGCGTTTATTAGTTTGCCTCTGCGGTTAAATTTTTCCGAATTCAGTTTTACTAATATTACCTATATAAACGTGAAAGTTTTTAAAAATGGATGTCTAGATGTATGTTTGTTACTCTTTCACGCCTAAACGGGTGGACCGATTGAGCTGAAATTTGGTGTAGAGATAGCTTAGACCCTGGAATAACACATAGGCTACAATACTGCGCGTAAAACCACTGGGCGCAGCTAGTTTTAATATAAAAGATAGGATTTTAATAGTGAGACCTGCGGCGTTTATTGTTTTGCCTCTGCGCGTAAATTTCTCTGAATTTAATATTATATAGGTACTTCGTAAAGTTTTAATGACAATAAATTCTTAAATAATACGGACCGTCGAAGATTTCTTCAATGAGAATTACATGTGTAATATATGGAGTGTAATATCGCGGGGTTAAAAGTTATAATAATGTAAAATTAGCAAAAACACCAGTAAAATAATGTTTCAACATTTAACTGTACGACAGGCGGAATAAAAAGCATAGATTTTTGTAATTTTGTAGTAGGTAGTGTTAAATATTACAAGCTTTATATTACTTTCACCTGTCTGTTGTCTGTCTGTCTGTCTGTAATCAAATCTTGCAAGTTTAATTTGACCCACTTCCCGGTTTCCAATTGAGCTGAAAATTTGCATGCGTGTGTAAATCGGATGACAATGCAATATTTTTATGACATCAAGCTGATCTGATGATGGAGCTAGAAGGTGGCCATAGAGACTCTGTCATAAAACAACGCAACCCCATCGAGTTTGGGCTCATTTGATTCGTCTTGACGAGTACTTTATGATACAAGACGATAATAATAATTAAAGCTTGTTTTTAAAAAGTATTTTTAAAATTTCACTTGTTTATTTTTTTATATAATGTAGGTATTTTATGATGTCACAGAAGTAATACAACTAGAAGTAGCCATTTTATTTGTGAATGTGATGGCAAAAGGGAATATTTTGTGTGAAGAAAAAGGAGAACCTATTTTTTTTCGTGGCCGGTTTATGTTGTTTGTCAAACTCTGTCAAACTGCTTCACTGTGACAATAATAACTATGTGTTTCGTTTTTTTCCAAAATTTTAAAGCAATTTGAGACAATACAATGTTATTCAACTAGTTTATGACCTAAAATATCAATATATCGCGTATTTTCATAAAATAATGAAAATCCGTAAGCTGTTTTTGTCTCACAGGTGGCCACGATGACGTGACCCCCTGTTATGATGTGTATATGGCACGGAATCAATTTTTTTTTATTTCTTATTGAGACCAGAAATGAAAATAATAACAGTAAAAATTATAAATGAATAGATAATATTTAATTAAAATATTTAAAGCTGTCTTATATTTTGTTAAGTTAAAAATATGGGCTACATTCCACGTTCCATGTGATTTCAACAACAAAAAAAACAAAGCGCTTAAAACTACGTTCCAAAAACAAAAACTTCACAACAGACTAAAACACAAAAAAATAAAAAAGACTCACCGTCTATTAAAAAATATAACACTCCAAAAAGTTCACAACACTGTCCTTTTTATCGAAAGAGGTTGCACTCACACCACATTCGCAAACGAACTGCTTGCCGCGGGACTCTTTGATCGAATGACGACGCACGCAGTCTACGAGCTGAAGATGGCGGGAAATAATTATGACCTCGTTATAAATTAAGGCTTCATTAAGGGACTAGTATTATTAATAACTAATTTATTTTATACTAAACGGATGACTGATTAATCTGATTTGACTCTGACTGACAACAAATATTTGGCTCAGATTATAATAAGTGTATAACGTATTGTGTGACTTAAAAATTAACTAGTTATGCCCAGTAATTTTACCCGCTACACTGTAGCCTATATATTATTCCAGGGTCTAAGCAATCTCTATACCGAATTCAGCTCAATCGGTCCACCCGTAAAGGCGACTAAAAGAAGTATTGTTAAGTGTGTTTTTATCAATAAAGGTATTTGCCATTATAAACAAGTGAAATTTTTAAAACCTTTTTTTAAAACAAGCTTTAATTATAATTTTATTACCATCTAGCATCAAAGTAGGTACTCGTCAAGACGAATCAAATGAGCACAACCTCGATGGGTTTACGTCGTTTAATTACGGAGTTCCTATGACCTTCCACCTTCATCATCAGATCAGCTCGATGTCATAATAATATTGCATTTTCATCCGATTCATACATTAATGCAATCTTTCAGCTCAATCGGAAACCGGGAAGTGGATCAACTTAAACTTGCAAGATTTGATTATAGACAGACAAACAAAGAGATAGACGGACAGACAGACAGACAGACAGTGGACAGGTGAAAGTACTTAAATAAAAGCTTGTAAAAAAATCTAAGTTAGTAAACACAATGCTTCTTGTAGGGCACTGTATTACAGATTACAGCGATAAGTTCAGGGTTAAGAGAGCATTACAATGCGTGTGATTACAATTCATAATACACCCATCTGATGTGAATGTAATTGTTTTTGATTGTATCTTTAATTGGATTTTTAGGTATAATTCTCACGACTTACAAATAGTAAAAAACTAGCCGCGCCCGGCGGTTTTACCAGCTGTAGCTTACTGTATATATACAATCTTATGCTCGCGGCTATGCCTGCATGGCAAAATCATTTCTTACCGGAGTCTACCCTATCTATGTTTCAAATTTCAACCTAATCCGTCCAGCGGTTTAGCCTGTGCGTTGATAAATCAGTCAGTCACTCTTTCCTTTTAAATATTTAAGACAACGAAGTAAGAAGACGAGCAAGACGCTCTCCTGATGGTAAGAGATAACACTGTCCATAATTAGTACAGTGCCACCAAGGATTTTACAAAGGAAAAATTCTGGGGTGCACTACGCCGACGCTTCTTACTTGAGAGTCTCAAGATGTTAAGACTCTTCAGCCCAGTAATTTCACTAGCTACAGTGCCCTCCTACCGCAGCACAGTAATGTTTGCACATCACTGCTCAGGCGGTAGAATAACTGGCACTGTTGGGGTACCCACAGTACCCACCTAGTCGACCTCCTGCACAGGAAGTCTACCCCCGGTACATAATCAGTAAAACCGATAACAATAGACAATCTCCAGAATCTACAGAAAATATAAGTGCCGCTCAGGATTTCACAATGGTGCAAAGATTCTAGGTGCACTGCACCAACGCTTTCTACTCAAGAGTCATAAGATATGTTAAGACTCTTTACCCCAGGAATCAGAGTAATATTATAAACGCAAAAGTTCGTAAGTAAGAGTGTATGTTTGTTACTTCATGACGCCTAAACGGGTGGACCGATTGAGCTGAAATTTGGTATAGAGATAGTTTAGACCCTGGAATAACACATAGGCTACAGTACAGCGGGTAAACCGCTGGGCTCAGCTAATTATTACATAATGTTGCAAAAATTTCATTAAGCTTACCGCGTAATGGATGCAATTTAAACAATTGGTAACTAACTATCTTATTCTTAATTAATTACTTCACTAGCGAAAGTTGACTCATTAAAATGTTTAACAATTTTGGAATTGTACGTGTACCTAACTAGGTTTAATTTACAAGATAATTTTGTAATGATGTAGCGGAAACAACTTATTTTTTTGTGGCTTAAGCAGTTATTGATAAAAATGAAACAATATTACAGCAGTAGAAATACTTTTTAAAATAATAAAACAAATAAATTTAAGGTGTGACCCAAATACATAAAAAAAAAAAACAATAGGGATGTTGTCTATGAAATCTTACTAATATTACTTAGAAACAAAATGTTTTATACATTATATAGGTACTTCTGTATATAGTCCAGTAAAAGAAGAAATGTGGATCGAAAAGTCGAAAGCAGAAAAACTAACTTAGTAACTTTGTTTGGACTAGTTAGGAGATAAACATACTAAAAGTCCCCACCCCTCCGAGGTGAGCCCGAGGGGGGGGAGGCCGAAGAAGGTCCCGTTTTTAGGTTTTTTGCTTAAATGTCAAAAACTGTGCGTTGTACGATATTTTGTTGTACTACATTATGAAACCTCATAAAATTTTCTACAACTTTAGCCTTAATACTTTTTATCTATCTCCAATCGTTGTCCAGCTATGAGCTTCCAAACATGGTCTATTTTGAAGACGCTTAAATTAGTTTTCCATACAAAGTCGGTAAAAAAATCTTGCAAATAAAATTTGACCAACTTCTGGTTGACGTATCATAATAAAACTTTGCAAATGTCTAGAAATCTGATGACAGTTCAATAATCTGGTACCACTGAGCTGATCTGATGATGGAGCCAGGAAGTGTCTAATGAAACTCTTCAATGGCTATTATTAAAACCGGCGAGTTTAGGCTCATTACATTCGGATAGATGATACGTAGGCACCACCTGGTCCATTATCAGACCCTCGACAGCAAGTGTTATAAAAAAGTCTCATCGATTCGAATGTAATGTGCCCAAACTCGACGGGTTTACCAATAGCCATTGAAGAGTTCCAGTAGACACCTCCCGACTCCATCATCAGATCAGTTCAGTGGTACCAGATTATTGAACTGTCATTATATTTCTAGACATTTGGAAAATTTCATTATGGTACAACAACCAGAAGTTGGTCAAATTTTACTTTTTAGATTTTATTACCAACTTTGTATGGAAAACTAAAACATGCGTCTTGAAAATAGACCATGTTTCGAAGCTCATAGCTGGACAACGATTGGAGATAGATAAAAAGTGTCAAGAACAAAGTTGTAGAAAATTTTATGAGGTTTCATAATGTAGTACAATAAAATATCGTACAACGTACAGTTTATGACATATAAGCAAAAAACCTAAAAACGGGACCTTCTTCGGCCTCCCCTCCCTCGGGCTCACCTCGGAGGGGTGGGGACTTTTAGTAGGTATGTTTATCTTCTAACTAGTCCAAACAAAGTTACTAAGTTAGTTTTTCTGCTTTCGACTTTTCGATCCACATACCCTTTTTGGGCACTCATTGACTGGGCTAATAGATGTTTTCATAGATTTATTTATTAATTTGAAGTCATATATGGTAAAATTATTTTTCTGGGTCACAATAAAGAATATTTGTATTGTATTGTATAAATGTGAAAGTCTGTAAGAATGTATAGATGTCTGAATGTATAGATGTGTGGACGCCTAAACATGCGTAAAAGAGCAAATAACCAACCATATAAATAACCATATGTAACAAATCAAATTGATAACCTCCTATATTTCAGTCGGATAAAATACAAATATAGGGAATAATTAGGAAAAAAGTATATTGTACACTAGCGGCGCCCAGCGGTTTTACCCGCTGTACTATTATAGCCTATGTGTTATTCCAGGGTCTAAGCTATCTCCATACCAAATTTCAGCTCAATCGGTCCACCCGTTTATGCGTGAAAGAGTAACGAACACACATCCAGACATCCATACACAAAGTTGCTTCCCGCGTCTAGTCTGTCTGTTCCTTTGTATGCTTATATCTTTAAAACTACGCAACAGATTTTAATGCGGTTTTCATTAATAGATAGAGTGATTCAAGAGGAAGGTTTATATGTATAATACGTGTATAATATAGTAGAGAAACACTGATAATAATTACCTTTTAAGCGCGACGAAGTGTGCGTGAGTCCACTAGTAACAAAAAAATAAGGAAGATCAAATTGAATCAAATGATAATCAAATTGATAACCTCCTATATTTCAGTCGGATAAAATACAAATATAGGGAATAATTAGGGAAAAAGTATATTGTATATAAATTAAATAAATTAGGAATAACACATATGTATTTAGTCCATATACAGTGCTGCGGGTAAAACCGCTGAATAACCAATGTAACAAATAAAATTGATAACCTCCTATATTGTTTCAGTCGGATAAAATACTATATATAGTGAATAATTAGGCAAAATGTTTATAAATAAATTAAATTAGGTAAAGTTTAATCGGGAGGTCACCTAATAACCTTTTGTATGCCCATGAACCGTTTGATTATGTACCAACACAGTCTATTGAATGAATATTTAAATTAACATAATATACCTAATTTTATACGTTGTCTGGAAGATTGATGGCATTGATAAGACTGCCAATGTCACTTACCATCTGCGCATATTATAAACAAATCTCACTTTTGTCCTTTTAAGTTCTACGTTTTCCGTTCATGATACTCGTAATAAGCGTACCTATACTATCTAATAAAAAAAAATCTTTTCATTTTTTTTCATTAAACCCGTTGTCAGTGGTTTCTTTTTAACTTTATTTTTTAATTATTTTTATTAGAACGATTAAAAAATCGACAAATTTACAACGAACAAGAACTTTTATATTACGTTACTTGCTGCTACGGGTGTTTATGCTAAGGGTTATGCTAAGGGTTCCCCTTCATGGGAGAGTCCGACACGCACTTGGCCTCCTTTTCAAATTGAATTTATATAAGTTTTTTTTCTGTAAAGAAGTAAGAAGACGAGCAAGACGCTCTCCTGATGTTAAGAGTTAACGCTTAATCTGTATCTGTAGGTAAGTACAGTGCTGCCTAGGATTTCAAAATGATGTAAAATTCTAGGTGCACTGCACCAACGCTTCTCACTCAAGAAGATTCTTTAGTCGAGGACCTAGTAATTTCTCTAGCTACAGTACCCTCCTACCGCAGCACAGTAATGTTTGCACACACTGCTCAGGCGGTAGAATAACTGGCACTGTTGGGGTACCCACCTAGACGACCTCCTGCAAAGGAAGTCTACCCCCGGTAAATTAGTATTATACACAGTAATTTCTCTGGTCACCTTACTTTTCTAAACGGATTGAATCACAGCAGAGCATTGGGCAAGTTCGTGATAACTAACGCAGACGGCATTTGGCATTGAAAAACGAAATTAAAGTCAATATTAAAGTCAATATTAAATTTATAATTATCATAAACGTGCGAGACGTTGAAACAATATTGACTATTGACATTATAATTATACTAAGGATCTCTAAGTAATCTTAGTATCTTACTTCTTACCGCGGATGAGTGCTTCGGCGTACCCGCTGCCCCGACATTATAGCGTCCCGCAGGAACACCCGCAGGTTGTTAAGTGGGTATCCCCGCCGCGCTCATCCTAGGCGGGGGAGTCCCACATACCGCCCCGAGCGGCCCCCCGGCGTGAGGTGATGATGCGTAACGCATTTTAGCTGGGTCAAAAAAAAAAATATCTTACTATTACTAATATTATAAAACGTGAAAGTTTGTGAGAAAGTTTGTTTGTTACTCTTTCAACTTTCACGCTGAAACGGGTAGACCGATTGAGCTGAAATTTGGTATACAGATAGCTTAGACCCTGGAATAACACATAGGCTACAGTACAGCGGGTAAAACCTCTGTGCACAGCTAGTATTTATCATAAAAACGTGCGAGTCATTGAAACAATATTGACTTGTAACGACTAAGCCTCTAAGTAATCTTCTAAATGTTTAGCTATTACTCGTTCGTTGAATTTGTTTGTCATTTGAGCAAGCACTTGACGATTTACCAGAAATTTAAACATTGAGTAAATTGATGAGCGTATTTCGTCAGCTATATTATGTACCTGCCTACATACGTTTTAAAGACATGAAACTTTTAAGTTTGTGTATGTTTGTTACTTTATAACACCTAAACGGGAGGTCCGATCGAGCTGAAATTTTGTATAAAGATAGCTTAGACCCTGGAATAACACATAAGCATATGTACGTACATAAAGCGCATACAAACAGCGGGTAAAACAGCTGGGCGCAGGTAGTAACTTAATAACAAGCAAAGATGGTCCTTTCCCAGACGGGCTCTGCAATAGAGGTCCACTCACATAATACCTATTTTATTACCTAGTATTTGATTGGATAACTTGAATAATTAAAAACTACTTAGATAGGTAGTTACTTATTATTCCTTAAATTTTCGGCCCACGTATCCGCGTATCCAGTATCCGTAGAACATTTTGCATGATAGGTAGCTTACTTTTTTAGCTTATAGGGTACCTAGGTATATTTTTTAATTTACTGTATTACAAGTTAGGTAATTAACATTAAAAGAACAAGACCTGGAATAACTAGGTAGGTATAGTATGTCACCGGATTATTAAATAACAAGATTCGTAAGTTTTACAAATTTCCTAGCAAATTTATAAACTTTCGTAGGATTCTAAACGAGAGATAAATTGTAATATTTTACGCCTACATTTTACGAATACTATCTACAAACTTACGAACCTTTTTATTTTCCGGTGATATATTATACCTATATTTATAAGATTAAATTGACCAACTTTTAAAAATGAATAATTAATTATTTCACCCATATCCAATATTTAGGCAAATTTACCTCCTACATCAGCAGATCGATTAATAGGCATATATTGGCAATGTACCATGAGGAGAGCGGTCAATGCCAATTTTCTTCAAATATTCGCCCGTAGCCAAGCCTTCTTTATATTAAAAACCGGCTGATGTAAGCTTGGCCGTATGTATTTGGTGTCGCAACGGTTAACAATCATAATTGCTCAATACACACGAAAATGTTCATTGCTACACGTTCTGACTACGATCGTTTGAAACGCGGCCAAATTTGGAACTAACATCACACCTTGATGCGACATATCCCTACGTTCATGAAAATAGACACTAGCGCCAGTGTTCTATTAATTTTGTAAACTATACGTAACTCTTTTTACGTTATATTTATAAAAGCGCCATCTATCGAAACTAACAAAAACTCGTTCGAATTTTAATGACTAGACATGTAGAGGTGTTCGTAGTTCAGCTACTCGACGCTAGATGGCAGAAAAATTAATTTTACAATTTTTTATAACAATTAGTGGTTCTATAATCTACATCGGAGAGATGGCGTTGAAATAATTTTATGTACCTAAGCATGCGCTTAAATTAAAAAAAAAATTTTTTTGAAGCGCCCTTTTGCTTGAAATTGGTAATCAACTCTATCGAGAGTTCGTTACAATGTTTGTAGAGGTATATCGATGCAAAATTGTATGTTAGAATTCTAGGTAACTGTTATGAAAAATTATTGCGTTGATGTGGGTTCCATTTTTTTTATACAAAGAAGTAATAAGACGAGCCTGCCGTAAGAGATATCTCTCCCCATAATCACGACAGTGCTACCTAAGACAATCATAATGATGTAAAATTTTTGGTGCACTGACGCCTTTTACTCAAGAGTCATAAGACGTTAAGACTCTTTAGAAATTACACTAGCTACAGTGTCCTCCACTAAAGCACAGTAATGTTAGTACATCAGCTCAGGCGGTAGAATAACTGGCACTGTTGGGGTACCCACCTAGACGACCTCCTGCAAAGGAAATCTACCCCCGGTAACCCGGTAAACTCGCGGCATCTACCCTCATAAATATGTTATATCTATAGTTTATTTAATTTGATCATATTTGGGTACCCCAACAGTGCCAGTGCCCCCTTCGCTGGCTCGGTCATGTAGAGAGGATGAGTGAGGATCGTGCGGTGAAACGTGCGTATCTCGGACGAGCAACAGGCAGGCGGCCGGTTGGACGTCCGCGATATCGCTGGAAGGATGAAGTAGAGATCTGGAAGCGCTCCAAGCTCAGTCATGGCAAGAAGTTGCCCAGAATCGGGAAGAGTGGCGTAATCTTGTATCGAAGGCCAAGACTCAGTTTGGGTTGCTGCGCCGTAGTAAGTTGGGGTTACTACCCACGAGGTGGCGCGTCCCTTGAGAGGGTAGGATGAAACTCCTCTTCACCCCACCGCGGAGGGGTCCTCCTGTCAGTGAAGCCTTTTTCCTGGCTAAAAAAAACAAAAAAACTAAAAAAAAAAGGTAGTTACCTAGTCTACCGAGTACAACCGAGTATAAGTAGGTACTTTACTACACCGGGGGTAGACTTCCTTTGCAGGATGTCGTCTAGGTGGGTACCCCAACAGTGCCATTTATTCTACCGCCTGAGCAGTGATGTGCAAACATTACTGTGCTCCGGTAGGAGGGCACTGTAGCTAGGGAAATTACTGGGCTAAAGAGTCTTAAAATCGAATGACTCTTGAGTAAGAAGCGTTGGTACAGTGCTCAGTGCTCCTAGACTTTCACATAATTGTGAAATCCTAAGTAACACTGTACTGATTACGGGCAGCGTTATCTCTTAACATCAGGAGAGCGTCTTGCTCGTCTTCTACTTCATCACATAAAAAATAAAAAAACAAAGGAAGTCTACCCCCGGTGTAGTAAAGTACCTACTTATTAAAATTTTCTAGTTTTTACGTGCTATTAGGTAGTAATAATATGGTTGATATCCTAGTAAACGTATTGTGCAATGTACCGACATTGTTGAAGAGGGACCGGTTCTTACGGAACTAGAGATGAGACGTCATAGTCTTACTTAAACATCGATAACGCGAACATAGGCGGATCCAAAGGAGAAACAGGGGGCCAAGCCTCCAGGAGACTTGTGGAGTTTCTAATTTTTGCGCTCGGAATAAGCCGATCGCTCATATTTTATAGTCAAGAGTCAAGATTAAATTTTTTCTCGGCGTTTTTTTCACTTTTTATTAGCAATATTTGAATCTTACCGTTCGGAGCAAGCTAAGCACACACTTTCCATATTAATAATTATAATATTTTTGCCCGTCTGCACCTTGTCCCTAGAAAAAAACCTGGATCCGCCTATGCGTACAAGGTACGAACATATACCTACCTATTAGCTATCGAGCAATGGTAACCATGCCCTAAGTATACACAAGAACAGTAATGCCTTTTTTTCTTTTTTTTGACCCAGGAAAAAATCCAGGAACATATATTTTTTTGTCTTTGATGACTAAATCATATTAAAAATAGGGTAAATACTCCACCAGAACAGGTTACCCTACTTACACTGTCAGAGTCAAATCACAATTTATAGGTCAGGTAGGTAAGGTATAATTTTTATCGATATCGATAAATTGTCCTTAACCCTCCCTAGCCACTAGCCAGTAAAGATGCTAGTTGCTGAATTAATTCGCGAATTGCATATGTTATTGCCTTTAATAACTACATCATTTTGTCGATATCGATACATTGTCCTTAACTCGTCCCTTCCCTAGCCACTAGCCAGTAACGATGCTAACTGGTAAACCACTTTCACTGAGCCCGCGAGTTTACTAGCTTCTTATGGTAATATTTATAAATCATGTAATATGCTATTACTTATGGTTTCCATTGAAAAAAAAACAGAATTAATCCTTAGTTACCTGGGGTAGACTTCCTCTGCAGGAGGTCGACTATGTGGGTGCCCCAACAATGCCAGTTATTCTACCGCCTGAGCAGTAATGTGCAAACATTACTTTCCTTCGGTAGGAGGAAAACGGACGTGGGCAGGAACAAAATAGAAAACAAGTGAATTAAATTAAAAATTAAAAAAAACCCCCAACGCAATACGTAATTCACCATTTTTTGATGGCGGCCATCTTGGATTTTAAATTTTATATAGTGGGCTGTAATCTACTTGTTAAGCCCTTTCATTTGATACCCATATTGAGGGGGTCGTGGAAGAAAAAAGTAATCCGCCATTTTGTAGCGGCGGCCATCTTGGACCGATTTTCACCAAACATGGCTAAGAACACTCTCGACTAACTCTACTTTCAAACAAAAAAAACTAAATCAAAATCCGTTCATCCGTTTGGGCGCTACGATGCCACAGACAGACACATACACACACACACACACACAGACAGACAGACAGACACGTCAAACTTATAACACCCCGTCGTTTTTGCGTCGGGGGTTAAAAAGAAAGAAAATATTTTATTTGCACCAAAAACAGACTAAACTAAAAACATCACCAGGCTAGTAAATATACATAAACACAACGTCAAAAGAACACATTAGGTAGGTACCTAAGATATGCACACATCATATTAGGTAGGTACCTATTCCTCCAAACAACAAATTTATGTTAAACTATGATATTAAAATGAAGATCGCGACCGCTTTACCGCTCCGCCTCTGTCTGTCATCAGCTTTATTGTATTTTTTCCTCAAAAACCGAATGCGTAAAGAAAGTAAAAACTTGTTTACAAAACGGATGTACTCCATCGAACCGTTACAGTGCATCACCCAAATGAAAAGTGTATCAGTCGGACACACTTACGTCACAACTCATAATATACCGCCGCTCAACACTGGTTCCGTACAATTTATTATTTTTATATTATTTTAGATAGGCCTACGTTTGACCACATCACACCTGATGGAAAGTGAAAATGCGGTCGACAATACCTATTCACTCGTGCCTTGAAGATACCCAAATTGTACCGCTCGGGAAACACGGATGACGGCAAAGTGTTCCAAATGCGACCAGTTCTCATTAAAAGCGATGAAGCAAAACGCTTGGTGCGGGCAGTTGGTAGCGCCACTAAGTAAGGATGCCGCATTGCCGTCTGACGTGACGTCCGTAGGTAGAATGGGCTTGGAGAAATTAGTTCATGGTAATTGGTTATTATTTTTTTTATTTTAGATAGGCCTACCTACGTTTGAACACATCCCACCTGATGCAGCGTTCAGATGCGGTAGACGATGAATCACGTAAGATGCCTAGAAAGTGCCAAGTTATTTTTATGAAATCATATCAATTAATTATCAATACTATTTCACGCCTAAACTGGGGACCGATTGAGCTGAAATTTGATGTAGAAATAGCTTAGACCCTGGAATAACACATAGAATTGAGAAATACAAATAAAAAGGCAATAATTGAATTTGATAAAGGCAATATCGGATTTTGTTTCAGCCTTCGAATATATTTAGCTTCGTAGCTGCTTACCCGATTTAAAAAATATGTATCTACATATTATACGGTTCCGTCATCCGCCATTTTGTCGGCGGATCCCTAAAGTTGCAGTGTTTGCACGAAATCACGTGTAGCGAAGAATGGCGCAACTAATGACCATTGTTCGCAATATAACCTCCATTATGGCGTTTGTGAATTAAATATTGCAGAGTCATTTCTTACGCATGTCTTTCACATTCAAACATGATGGTATTTTTAATATGTAGCGCCCGTGGCCCGGATCTCGTTGGTCCGGCTTGTAAGCCGGATTGGTTCAAATAAATCGGTCCTGGGTTCAAATAAATCTCACGTGTAGCAAAGATTTTCGCCTGGACGCTACCATGTTTCGGGAGGCATGTAAAACTGTGTGTCCTGGCTGTTTCCTATAAGATATGAAGGAGGCAGTTAGGTCATGTTGCAGGCCCTGTAGTAATCTCGGCGACCTAAAACTGCGACATATAGGTTGGCCACACAACCTATAAATTGTGATTTGACTCTGACAGTGTAAGAAGGGTAACCTGTTCTGTTGGTGTATAAACCCCAATTATATAATATTATTATTATTTACAGCTCTATGACACTAAGAACTTTTTTCCTCGGTTAATAGTCGGTAAACCAGTGCGAGTTACCAAATATCTCCTCGGTTCATTGGCAATTACCTTACAAATTTAGGCATAGAATAATAATATGTAGTAGAGGATAATTACGTTGGTAACTAATGGACATTACAAAAGCTCCATTGAAAGAAAATATGATTGATGATGAAAAAAAATTATTAAAGACCTGTTGCAAAGCTGTGCAAAACTGCAGCAACGAAACAATAGTGCATAGAAAATAGAAATATCTAGATGAAATATCTAGATATTTCTATTTTCTATGTGAAAAACCAAGCAAACAGTACTACAGCAGTCAAGAACACTTGTTTAAACCACAGATCGGGAACACGCCAATCTACAGAAAATCCAGCCCCTTTAGCATAGAAAGTCATAAGACTAGCAACTCCCGCTGTCAAGAGTAATTGACGTTTGTAAGAGCACAATGACATTGGGAGTAGCTGCAAATTGTATGCAATGACAGCGCGAGTAGCAAGAGTAGCGTCTTGATATATGTCAGTTTAGTCTTGACAGTGGGACGGGTGTTGCTACTTTTATGTCAATGTCTTACTATGCTAAAGGGGCAGTGGCCGTACCATGACACACAGGATCCCGACGAATTTTCAAGAGCAGAACTGTCATCCCATACATTGCACTTTTGTGAATGTATGGGATGACAGTTGACTTGACAGCAAGACAAGTCTACGCAGCGTCTGTGTTTGAGATCAAAAAAGAAACCCTAAAAAATGTAAGCTTGAGAATCTAAGCCTGGCCTGGTGACATTAGGTACCAGCATAGTTTGCTAATAAAAGGTACCAGGAAATACTAAACGTGCAGGAGTTGAAATCTCTGACCCTAGAGGTCGGGGGCCTATAAACCATAAATATCATCATCATTTAATGTATTTATGCTTAGACACGGACCTCTACCTAGCTAGATATGTAAAGGGTGTGTATTATGCAAGGTCTAAGCTATCTCTATACCAAATTTCAGCTCAATCGGTCCACCCGTTTAGGCGTGAAAGAGTAACAAACATACATCCAGACATCTAAACATTCTTACAAACTTTCACATTTATAATATTAGTAAGATAAATTATTATTAGGGCTCCGTACCCAAAGAGTAATACGGGACCCTATTTAGATACCTATCACTTGTTCTAACAATCGTAGCACGCGGTGCCACCTTTCAAGAATAATCAACGATAACCGTTGGGGTAGACGAGTTCTCGAATGGAGACTGCGTCTCGGTAAACGTAGTGTAGGGCGCCCATGGGCGAGATGGGGCGATGATATCCGGAGGGTCACTGGGGGTGGGTGGAGAAGAAAGACGGAGGACCGAGTTGAGTGGCGTGCCATGAGAGGCCTATGTCCAGTAGTGGACGAACATAGGCTAATGATGATGATGATGCGATCTTGCGTCAAGAATAGTCTGACGTTTAGCAAGTACTCTCACTATTCCCCCTGTCATTGCGAAGAGATTTGCAGCGGCCTGCACACTTTGACATTGACATAAGACTAGCAACTCCCGTCCCACTGTCAAGACTAAACTGCGGCCCGAGCACAGTGGCCGTAGCATGCCAAACGGGATCCCGCTGTAATGTCAAGAGTAGAACTGTCATCCCATACATTGTACTTTTGTCAATGAATAGAATAGAATAGATCTTTATTAACCTTAGCAATAACAATCGTCATCTTAGGCAAGTCAAGTACATCATGCATGAAATTATAATTTTTTTTTTTTTTAAGTAAAACGTGGCAAATGCCTTTATTGAGAAAAACAAACTAACAATACTACAGCTACTACAGCAGTAACGAACACTTTTATTAACCACAGATCGGCCACAAGCCGATCTACAGAAAATCCAAGTGCTCCAAACCACTGTCAGTTGGCAGAGTGCCCAGAATGCTGGCAGCATTGCCACGTTGAATGGCAATACTTATATACGTTGGGCCAAATATACCCCAGCATTTTGGTCACACGTCGCCTCGACCAAGCGCTCAGATAAATTTTGGAAAATGCGGTGAGCTCCCGGACCCCAAGGACCCAAAGTCTCTACCCCAAACGGCTCAAAAATGTAACCGCTATCGAGGTTAGCATATTTACGCCGCTTGAGCCGCTCAGCAGAAACTGCCGCCGCACCAGCCGCAATTTGAGTCTCTGGAAGATGTGAGGGCGCCAGTGTATCAACGCAAGTCGCGTCCCACACTAACGGCCGACCTAACTTCCAGGGAATCAAAGTCATACCGTCAGGTCTTTTACCATCGTCACGCATCAGACCATTCGGTTCGAGAATGGCTGCTACATTGGCGCTGGTAAAAGCCCGGCGAATGATGTCGTTGAGACTGGAGTGGCGGGAGATTCGGCCAGCGCTCCGAGAACATGAGAGACCATGGTGACCGAGTTCGTCGACTGCAGTACCACACTGACAGCGGTGACCTACGTAACATGCTGCACCCAGGCGCAAACTAACAGCTACACGAAAAGCAGATGAATCTAAAAGATTACCAATATTAATGGAAGGGATGGCTTGCAACCAAAAACCAGATTCCCTAACAGAGACTGCTAGAAGTCGGGTACGGTCTGACGAGTTGGGACACGTTTGTATTAGACTATTCCGTGCCAACTCGCAGAGTGGCCCATCCCACAGTCTCTGTGAAGATGGTACTTTAGGTAAATCGGTATTGGGGCAAGCTGCCACCCAAGCATTTTTTGCCTCAGCTGAATTAGCTATAGCCAAAGATGATAATGCGGGGTCTCGCGAGGGAGCGAGTATTTTTTGAATGAGATTGTCCGAACTATGCACTGAGGACAAAAAAAGCCGGGAGAGCGACATTAAAAATTTTACGGACCCCCAGGCCCCCAAACCTGATAGGTAAGGAGGCTTGAGACCAAGCCCTGTCATCCAAGCTCAAATTCAGGACCGACATCAGGGTATTTTTTATGACGTTGTCTAAGCTTACGAGAAGCTCATTGTGTTTCCACAATGGACAACATCGTAAAACGTATGTAAATTTTGGTACAAACAAACAATACCTGATAATAGTAAATGCCATGTGGGCATTAATTATTATAATATATAATTATTCTTATTAATATTTGTTGTTAATTATAATATTATTAAATTACATTAAAAATTTAAATTTTACTTGTCTACTTCAATTAATTAATATATAATATTCTAGTTTGTCAACATAATATAATTAAATTAATTAAAATTATAAAATAATTAAATGTCAAAATAATAATAATTGATTAAAAATATGTAGACATATTAGATAGGGCAACATTGTAATTACGCCATTTCCTTTAATTTTATCGGTGGGCAGAGTTGAAAATGGCAAACTCTGGCGTAACACTTATAACGGGCGCTGATTTGTTTAAATAAAACTGCTTCGCTTCGTGGCGGGCTGTGATTGGTTGATAGTCGGGGGACGCGTATTGGCCAATGAGCGTGGAGCAAGTCTTGAGGAAAAGATCCGATGGTGGCGCTAGTAAGCGAGTTTACGCTGTACGGATCTCTGTGCGGGAGCTCACACTCTCTTTTGGCTTGGGATCGGTAGAAGCACGTTGGGACTCCGACAACTGGGAATATTAGTGTCCATTACGAGTGGAACGCCGAGTCCACCGAATAACCCTAAAGCTAAGTATAAGTAGAGTCTTTAGCTAGGTCTCGTAGTTATTATCATTGTCTATTGCCTAATTATAATAAATTGTGCTAATGCTTGTAATGTTTTATTATCCTCGGCCGTTATATCCACACTATCTAATGATGAGGGGCTTTAGGAATTGACCATATATATAGGCAGGCGGGGCTCACCCCTATTCTACAAATAATAATAATTTATTTACATAATAAATTAGTTTGATGTAGACAGGCAGTACATGATAAAACTAATATAGGTACTAATGTTTACGCAAAAATGAGGACTCATTGATACGCAGCGACATAAACTCATCTAGTGTGTAAAATGGGTTTGAATTGAAAAATGTCTTGATTATTTGCTTATTATGTATGGGATGACAGTTCTACCCTTGAAGTTTTGTCGGGATTCCGTGGGGCAAACCACTACGGCCACTGAAAACGTTGACATAGCAACTCCCGTCCCACTGTCAAGAGTAAACTGACATAATATATCAAGACGCTACTCTTGCTACTCGCGCTGTCATTGCATACAATTTGTAGCTACTGCCAATGTCATTGTGCTCTTACTGCTTACTCCATCATTTATCATCATCATGATCATCTCAGCCATTGGACGTCCACTGCTGAACATAGGCCTCCCCTTTGGACTTCCATATGTACCGGTTGGAAGCGACCTGCATCCAGCGTCTTCCGGCGACCTCATCATTACATAGTATCAGTATTAAGTCGCTTCACGCAGTCTGTCCCTATGTGTGCTTATATCTTTAAAACTACGCAACGGATTTTGATGCAATTGTGTACTGATAGATAGATTCAAGAGGAAGGTTTAAATGTATAATACATGCATAATATAGTAAACGAACACTAATAATTTTATATTAAGCGCAATGAAGTGCACGCGGGTCTTCTAGTTTAATATAAAAAAACTTCCTACCATGTTTCGGAAGGCACGTAAAACTGTGAGTCCCGGTTGTTTCCTAAATAAGATATGTAGGAAGCTGTCGTCAGGTCATGTTGTTGTTCCAGGCCCTGTAGTAATATCGGCGACCTGAAACTGCAACATATAGGTTGACCACACAACCTATAAATTGTGATTTAACTCTGACATTGTAAGTAGGGTAACCTGTTCTGTTGGAGTATGAAACGCAATTTTTTTTCTTGTACCAATGTTACCGTCCAAAATTTTGAAAAGAGCTATACCTACAGCCTTGAAATAAATACAAAAGATATGTAAACAGAACAAATCAACAAATTATGCGTATTCTAAATATTATGCCACATCCTGTATTGCATTATACATTATGCGAAATCACGTAACACCTCAGAGTTGGTATTTTTAGTATCTTTGAATAGGATCCTACAACTTTTTAACAAACTTGAAATGAGTTATGAATTATAGAAATCACTAGCTGCACCCAGCGGTTTTGTCCGCTGTGCTATAGCCTTTGTGTTATTCCAAGGTCTAAGCTATCTCTATACCAAATTTCAGCTCAATCGGTCCACCCGTTTAGGCGTGAAGAAGTAACAAACATACAGACTCACAAACTTTCGCATTTGTAATATATAAGTATGATGTAATTCTTTCCTATAAGTTATAAGTTTATAATTGTTTTACTGATTTTAATAATAATATGTAAATTTTTACTTCAACTATGTAGATATTTATAATGAAATTTAAACTGTATACAATATCATGTATTTTGTAAGATATTTTAATACAAAATATATATATGTAAGTATATTTAAATTATAAAAATATTAAACAATCCATTTCGGTTTTTGATCTTTGACACTCTCGCGCGCTTTCGATACATATTTAATTAATTATTATGATTAATAATAAATATGTAGAAAATACAATGTTATTTAACCGACTTAAAAAATTAGGTTATCAATTCATTACATAATGTTATATTTTTTAAGTACTGATATACTGATATCTACATAAAAATTGTAGGACATTTTTTACAAATTAATATATAGTAGGTTAGCCTTTGACCACGATCTTGCGTGATGTTAACCGACGATGCGGCCGTAGATGGCAGCAGACTATACCTAGAAGGCGGGATAGATCCCTCCCTGGCTTCACTGAACCTCATGCCGGAACACGGCCACAATGACCGCTTGGCGACACGTTATTGTCCAGTAGGTGGTAACTAGCCATGGCCAACCTTTATAGCAAGTGGACAAACCGTAGTAATTATAGTCATTGGTGCGGCCGGGATTCAAAGTCGGTGATCAAGAACGATATCTGCACCACATAACCCTTTGGCCATCACTGCTTTATACTATTTTAAGTGTAGTACACAATTTTAGTCCGAAATAGTAGTGGTCACCAAACAAAATTTGTCATCTATTGAAGCGACGTGCAAATTAAAACTGGTCGTACAGTATAAGTACGTCAAAAAGCCCTGTGTTCAAGTTATACATTAATACTTAATCGTACTTAGCCGTAACGTCGCGTAAGATTGGAAACACACGGGCGGAAATACTGGGCGGGACCGCGTTTGATAGATAGATAACCCTTTTTTGAAACACAAAAGAAAATGTTCAAAAACAACTTAAAAACTAAAATAATATAAAAGTAAGTGTTACAATTGGCAGTCTTATCACTATCTCGATCTCTTCCAGACAACCATGCATAATGGGGTGGGTGGGTTGGATTTGTTTGGCGTACAGACCAGAGTTAAACCTCTTACAAGCTTTTATTTTCTTTCACCTGTCCGTCTGTCAAATCTTGCAAGTTTAATTTTATCCACTTCCCTGTTTTCGATTGAGCTGAAATTTAGCATGCAATGCAATATTATTATGACATGGAGCTGATCTGGTGATGGAACTGAAAGGTGGCCATAGGGACTCCGTAATTAAACGCAACCCCATCGAGTTTGCGCTCATTTGATTCCTCTTGACGAATACTTTGGTGCTAGATGATAATAATAAAAGCTTTTTTTTTTTAATTTTACTTATATTTATTCAGTTTTTGAACCTATTTAAAACAAGTTTTTGGTGGTTTTGTGGGGAAAATTGGGCTAAGCCTCAAAATTTTCTGATATTGATATGTTTTGTGAAAATTGTTGTGATTTTTTTATCGATTGTATAGAGTTTAGAATAAAACACGAGCTGTAATAGATGCGGCTTACTACTCGCATATGGGTGATTCCTGAGAGTCAAAATTTTACGTGTCTGGGGGAATAAACTACCCGTAACATAAAAATTCTACCCAAAGGTATTTTTTTCCTGTTAGTCTAAGGTTCAATCTACTTAATGCATGATAGACATCAGGTTATATTTAGCTGCAAGTATCTAAAAAAAAATGTAAAAGCCCTGAAATTTGATTACCGTGGGCTGTCCCTTACACATTTTCGGAACAAAATATATTTTTTACACTAATTTATAAAAGGAATTTAATTAATTCCTGTGATCAAAGCTGTAAAGGGTGAACTGTTATATGATCAAAAAAATACGCGAAGGCTGTACTCAGCGTAGTTTTAGAAAAAATAACAAATTTAGGTTTGTCCCCGGACAAAAAGTGATTCCCATGGCGCGCGACATAACTACCCACATTTCACAAACCACAATACTTAGAAGCTTGTACGCACGCTATTGGCTAACTTCGATTGCGCTCTAAACATAGTGAAGAGAGGCTCCTCCTCTCGTTGTTATAAACTGGATTTACGAAGGTGAGAAATTGATTACCGTGGTTTTGGTTCACTAGATCATTGATTACCTTTTCCATGTTTAAAAATATTTTTTTATCCATTACGATTTTTTGACTAGGGTGTGCAGTTAGTAAAAGGGTATTGTTTATCATATATTTTATTAATTTTGGTCTATAATTATGGTATTTAAAAATATTGACAAAAAACTATACAATTTTGATTTACATGGTATTGATTCTCATGGTATTTTACCACGGTGATCAATTTTCCCCTGAGTTTTCTTGCGCATTCTTTCACTTTTTACCCAACTACAGCGAAGCCGCAGGTATGGAAGTGATTTTGACAGTTTATATTTGTATATTTCATTATTTTAGATATTTTTTTTATATTGTATACATCAGATTTTTTTATATTGTACTATAGTAGACAGACCACATTAAAAAGTCGCTCAGCGAGCTATGGAGAGGGCTATACTCAGGGTTTCTCTACGTGATCAAATCAGGAATGAGGAGATGAACCAAAGTCACTGACATATCTCCGCGGATCAGGAAGCTGAAGTAGTAATGGGCAGGCCACATAGCACGTAGAGCGAATGGCTGATGGGGTCGAAAAGTGTTCAAGTGGCTACTACAGGCAAGCAAACGCAGCGTAGAACGTCTACCCACAAGTGTGGCAGACGACCTTATTTAGGTCGCTGAAAGACGTTTGAAGCAGGTCGCTTTCAACAGCAGTGTTATATATGGAGGTCTAAAGGGGAGGTTTATGTTCAGCAGTAGACGTCTTATGGCTGAGATGATGTATGATGAAAAAATAAAACGAAACTATGGACTGACTGCAACTTTCAGTCCAGATTAACCTAACTAATGATAAATGTACAATCTGATGACAGCTTCTGGAGTGAATCCTGTCAGTGACTGTGACTGTAATATTTTTACATTGTTTAAGACTGCAATACGTTGATTTTATTTAGTTTACATGATTATTATATAGAGAGCCAATATAGACCTTTTTAATACTTTATGTTTGGTGTATATCTGTTTGGATCACCGTTTTTAATCATTTCTATTTTATATGATTAGTATGTAGAGGTCAATATTTAAATAATAACATAGAATTCAAACAAAATAGGTTTAATTTTGATTCCCATGCCACACTTTATTGATTCCCGTGGCACCAAAAATTTAAATTTAAATATCTTCTGAACAAAACAAGTTATAATGATGCCTATTTGATTGATGTAATTATAATTATGGGAAATTTGATGTTTTACATGTAAAATGCAATAATACTTTGATTTAAAATCTGCCACGGAAATCACTTAAATACGCCCGATCTCAGGATTTACCCATATCTCTTTAGGGCGTAACCACAATTATCGATGCGGAATCGACCTAAGCCGAGTGCGTATCACCACAATCACGACAAACAGTTCGTTTCGCCGTCGGCCGTTGTCACGTCGCGTTGCCCGAGCCGAGCCGACGCGAATGGTATTGGTAACACCTTTATTTCGTAGTCATTAGACATACATCCATACAATCACGCCTGATTCCCGTTGGGGTAGACAGAGACTGTTTACCATTTGGTACGATCCTGACATACCTACTATCGCTTCCTCGACTTTCATCACATTCTTCATGCACGCTCGCCGGTTCTTAGTACTCTTAACCTGGCCTTCGTAGACATAAAGGCTTTTTTGACCGGCGTTAGCCGATTCCGCGTCGATAAAAATGTGGTTAGTCCCTTACTGTGGCTACAACTTTAAACGTTTGCTGCTACCTTATATATTATTGTATAACAATTACATCCGTAATTGGACATAATAAGTATTAGTGTATAGTTAAAGATAACTAAGTTTATTAAGGTCTGTGGATGTTGTGATTTGAATAAATAAATAAACGCTACGCACGCCGCGTCACCGTCCATTCCACACGCCCGTATGTCCCCCCAGCGATTACAGAAAACCTATTACGTGTGCGAACCACCAGTGAAAGTCGCGGCGTTGTAGAGAGCGCCGCACAACCCGGCCGCCATCAAAAATAATAAAAAAAAATGATAAAAAAATAAACATCAGTGTTTTTTTTTGTGAAGCTTCACGATATTTCGGTAAGTTTTTTTTTTTACTTGTGTTTTTTTCTTTACGCTTTATTTTTTTTTATTGTGAGTGTTTTTTTTTATGACAGTGGAAGGGGATTTGAAATCCCTTCCATTTTATAAAGCCCTTGCTTTGTTAAGTAGGACGCTACAATTTCATAACTTTTCAAAATTCACCTTTCGCGCCCGTAGATTAAGTTAATTTATTTCGTTTCTGAAGATGGTCATTGATATTCGCCATATAGTTTTCATGGTTAATGAAAATTTACTTCTTTTGCCATATTAGTCGGCCCTTATATTTTCGACCATTTTCCACTATAGAAAAAAGGGAAGGGGATCGTTCACGGTATTGATGAGCGCCAACTCGTGGGGCACTTGTTTCTAACGAAAATTTTTTTTGGCCCAATAATGTTAACGACTGGGTGTTTTCTGATGATAAGGAAACGTCTTTTCCTTTTCGGTAACAGTGTGACCTACAGGGATGTAAGCGATCGGGACATAAGCAGTCCACCTAGCCCACCTAGTCGACTGCAAAAAAGTATCTACCGGGGGTGGACTTCCTTTGCATGAGGTCGTCTAGGTGGGTTGGACCCCAACAGTGCCAGTTTCTCTACCGGCTGAGCAGTGTGCAAACATTACTGTGCACAGGTAGGAGGGAACGGTAGTGAAATTACTGGGCTGAAGTCTTAACATCTTATAACTCTCAAGTAAGAAGCGTTGGCGCAGTACCCGAATTTTACCTATGCAAAATCCTGGGTAGCACTATACTAATTATGGGCAGCGTTATTCTTACCATCAGGAGAGCGTCTTGCTCGTTTTCTTTCTTCGTTGTATAAAAAGTATACCCCCAGTAAAAAGGCGTGGTAGGCTTCGGCCGTGGCTAGTTACCACCCACTGGACAAAACCGTGTCGCCAAGCGGTCATTGTGACCGTGTTCCGACATGATGTTCACTGAAGCCAGGGAGGGATTTATCCCGCCTTCTAGGTATAGTCTGCTGCCATCTACGGCCGCATCGTCGCCTAACATCACACGAGATCATGGTCTAAGACTTAAAAATAATGAATTTAAAAAAATGTGTTAAAGGCTTATTACTTGGCTGAATTTAGTCCCTAAATTCAGAACCTAAATTTGGATTTAGTTTGTGTGAAACGATACTTGCTTCTAAATTTAGGATGCTTACTTGCTAAATGTGATTACACTTGACTTAATTCAGTAACGACTAAATTTAGGCTTCTGAATTCAGCCAAGTGTAATAAGCCCTTTAGGACTAAACTCGAAATTAGGAGGATATCTAGGTCTTAGTTACGCTAGACTGCACTGCTATGTCCTCGATATTTCATCAGACTGCGAAATGTAAGTCAATTGGAGCGAGTCGTGTGTATTGGCCCAGCATTTCGATGTTCAGTGAAGCCAGGGAATTTATCCCGCTTTCTAGGTTTTGTCTGCTACCATCTACGGCCGCATCACCTAAGACTAGGGACGTAATTCACAACAAAATCGTTTCTATTCCCGCCATTACCTACTGTCCAATTTTAACAAAATATTGAAAAAACCTTGAAAATATCTAGCCTATCGTTCCAGTATAGGACTCAGGTACTCAGTAAGAAATCAAATTCAACTTCATGTTTTTTATTTTCCATCTTTTGGTAGCACTTAGCACAAAATTTAATAAACCCTATATTTTATTTATAGGTTAAGTGGCGCGCACTTCGTAGCGCCTAGAAAATTATCAATGTTTCTCTCAGATAAACTCTCTTCTATTCAGATAAACCTTCCTCTTGAATCGTAATATACTAGAAAAACACTGTTTTGATTGATTTGAAGCGCGACGAACCTAACATTTCGTTTCCACTGTATTGATAAGTAATTGCATTTATAACGCATTGCTATCACCCGTGTTTCCCGAGCGATAAAACTTGGGAACGTCCAACACGAGCGACGAGTACCTACAAGCCCTTCTAGGCATCTCTAGTGATTCACTCGACCTGTTCTCTTGGAGTATAAACCATAATTATTATTATTATTATGTTGTCAAAGCTTCCGATTCTCGGGCCATTGAAGACTCGGACCTTTTGGTAGGCGTGCGTGGGGCCGAAGCCAACACGTAGAGGCCTCGTTGACAGTAAAGTAAAGTTTGTAAAAGTGACAATAACCGGTAATTATTAGCATGGAATGCACTATAAAAATACACCCAAAAACTAAAACCAGCGGTTAATGTAAGACTATTGTACAATATGGTGAAAAAATACAGGGCTATTGTGGTGAAATGCTAGTGGACTAGTGATGTAGTGCTATGGAAAACTATTATTATTATTTCATCATCGACCGCATCCGTTCGCGTCTCCATCTCTATTTTACCAGGGGTAGACTTCCTTTGCAGGAGAATAACTGGCACTGTTGGGATACCCACCTAGTCGACCTCCTGCAAAGGAAGTCTACCCCCGGAAAAATCAAAATCAACCCACCATATGACTAAAATTCTGGGGTATATAGGTATTATATAGCCCAACGTATATGTATTGCCATCCAACGTGTCAATGCTGCCAGCATTCTGGGCACGCTACCATCTGACATAGTTTGGAGCACTTGGATTTTCTGTAGATTGGCTTGTGGCTGATCATAGGTCCATCATCATCGTCATCTCAGCCGTAGGACTTCCACTGCTGAACAATAGACCTCCCCTTTGGACCTGCATCCAGCGTCTTCCGGTCGCCTTTGTAAAGTCGTATTTTACTACGAAAAGTGTGTGTTTAGCTCGCTCGCATAATATTAAGCGCCGAGAATAAAAATATAATCTTGACCATGAAATATGTGCAAAATTCGTAACTCTACAATGCTTCTGGAGGGGGGGGGGGGGTTGGCCCCCGGCCCCCTCCCCTAAATCCGCCTATGGTAGCAGCTGCAGTGTTGTTACTTTGTTTTCCTCAATAAAGGCAGTGATCGAAGATGATATTAGTGTGCGAATTAATAAACCCACTATGACAAATCTCTCGACGAATCATCTTAGTTAGAGCGAGTGGGCAGCCTGAAAACCAGCAACTACGCTAACTCTGGGTTGACGTAGTTACACGCTGAGGCTGTCCCTATTGCCAAATAATGTATTTTTTCTTCTTTTAATATCATTTATTTAGTAAATTATGTTGTAAAATTTGGCAATAAATTTACTTTCACCTGTCTGTTGTCTGTCTGTAATCAAATCTTGCAAGTTTAATTTGACCCACTTCCCGGTTTGCGATTGAGCTGAAATTTTGCATACATGTATAAATCGGATACAATGCAATATTATTATGACATTGAGCTGATCTGATGATGGAACTGGAAGGTGGCCATTGGAACTGCGTAACTAAACAACGCAACCCCATCGAGTTTGGGCTCATTTGATTCGTCTTGACGAGTACTTTGGTGCTAGATGGTACATAATAAAAGCTTGTTTTAAAAAAGTTTTTTTACAAATTCCCTTGTTGAGTAATGTGAACATGGTGAAAACCTATATGGCAAATGATTGCATATAACCAGTAAATATATCGTGAGGGCAGTGAATACAAACCATGCGTTAGTTACAAAAGCATCTACCAGCCCGTGTAAGGTTGCAACATTTCTTACTCTGATTACGTTGCGCTACGCATAATTCCTACACGCGAGTTTATGAATTACGTACGTTTTTGCCATTTACAGATTATAATATCCATTTTTTTTTAATACTAAATAAGCCTACGTTTGACCACATCCTACCTGATGGAAAGTGAAAATGCGATCGACGATGGATCACGTAAGATGAAAGGTAACTAGAAAGGTACTTATTCACTCGTGCCTTGAAGATTCCCAAGTTGTACCGCTCGGGAAACACGGATGCCGGCAAAGTGTTCCAAATGCGACCAGTTCTCATCAAAACGATGAAGCAAAACGCTTGGTGCGGGCAGTTGGTAGCGCCACTAAGTAAGGATGCCGCATTGCCGTCTGCCGTGACGTCTGTTGGTAGAATGGGCTTGGAGGAATTAGTTCATGTAATTCCTGCGCACACAAATGAATCCTATAGAAGACTGATAGCGAAGCGACCATTCCTCCATTCCTATTCTTATTGTATTACGTAGTTGACCTCTGTGGCTCGGCGGGCCAATACCCGCCAGCAACGCAGCAGGTTGCGGGTTCGATTCCCGCATGGGACAAATGTTTGTGTGATCTACAGATATTTGTTTCTGGTCTGGGTGGCTTTCTGTATCAATTATAAGTATGTATGTATTTACAAAAGAAAAGTATATAAGTATTGTATTATATATAATCCTAACCACCATAACACAAGCATTAAGTTGCTTAGTTTGGGGTTAGGTGGCGCTGTGTGAAATGTCCTGAAATATATTTATTTATTACAAAATTGGCCTGATATGGACATATTATACGGAGGGATGAAAATCATGCCACCAAAAAAAACATGAATATGATAATAGGTGATAATCCGGGAAGGGGCGCCCGAAAAAGGTTTGGATGAACTGTATGAAAGAGGATATGCGTGCTAGAGGAGTGGATGAAGATATGACGGATGATAGAGTGGAATGGAGGAGAAAATCGTGTTGTCCCGACCCTACCTAGTGTGGGATAAGGGCAGGAAGATCTATACGAGCCGAACGCGCCGTGCCGAAAGAATCGAATTTTGAATTCTGTAAATGAACACTTTTTGCGACGAAACGTCCAAATCGGGAGAAGATATCCTATTCAAATTCCAAAATCCGATTACACCATAAGATTAATAAACTAGTCCCCACGTTCGTGATTTTTAGTTTTTTTAGTTCGTTATTCGTTCGTTTCTGTATGTAAACAAAATCGCCAAAACATGGCGAGGTGCGGGGAGCGGTTGCTGAGTTCTGCAGGGCTATTGGCTAATTCACACCCACTAAGATTGATGTCCACTTCAATGTACATTGCCGCGTTTGTTATTGTACTCATATTAATAAGGAGTCCAAAATTATTTGTATTTCGTAGATAAAGTAAGCCCTATTTCATCGAGAAATTAAATATGAGAAATTATGATAAGGCAAAAATCGATAAATATTTTAATTTTAACCAAGGAGTGGGCTTCATCTGCAGGAGGTCGACTAGGTGGGTACCCCAAAAGTGCCAGTTATTCTACCGCCTGAGCAGTGGTGTGCAAACATTACTGTGCTTCGGTAGGAGGCCACTGTAGCTAGTGACATTACTGGGCTGATGAGTCTTATCTACTTATGACTCTCAACTCTCAAGTACGGAGCGTAGGCGCAGTGTACTTAGAATTTTACCTTTGTGAAATCTTGGATAGCACTATACTAAGTATGGGCAGCGTTATCTCTTTCCATCAGGTGAGCATCTTGCTCGTCTTTGTACTACGATGTATAAAAAAAATATTTAATACTCGATAGTGACGCCGCGCGGGCCGCAACTCCCCATTTGAATTTACGCTTTAATTTAAGAATGCTAGAAACTAATTCAATCCACCCTCGCTAAAAAAGAATTGAAGCGCTAGTAGCTGAGGTGCTAGAAACTTTTTGGTTCAAATACATATGACCGTATGTTATGCAGCGTCAATGCGTATCGTCAGCGAGGGCACACCTACATCTGATATTGCCTTGAAGAAGGAACCAATGGAGGCTGCGACGTGAACACCAAACTAAAGCAAGAAAAAAAATGACTTTGCCATCTGGCTAACGATAGTACTTTGTTTTTAATTTATATGAGGGTGAGGTAAGTGAGATGGCAAACAACCGTGGCGTCATTTTTCTTGTTTCGGTTTGGTGTTCTCGTTTCAAAATTCACAGTGGCTGTAGCATGACGTATGGGGCTCATTCTCATTTTAGCTCAAAATTGATGGTCACACGGTTATATTTCCTAAACGGTTAAAGACTGAGATATGAATTGTGGATAGGTGGATAAAACATATATTAAGCTACAAAATAAATGAAGATTACCATAAACGACGCAAAAAATAATACTAAAATTTAACATGAAAGGTCAAAATCGGGGCCATTTTTCGTATTCTCATGGTGTCACACTTTGCGTTGCAGTTAAACATTTGGGCACTACTTTAACAAATTTTGATGTATCTGTATGTAACATATACCAAAACTATCGCAAACAAATATACTTTAAGGTCTACAGACTAAAAAAAAGTTTTCAGTATTATTTTGAATTTAAAATAATATAATGCGGCGGTCACACGATTTTAGGTGCTTTAGATTTGCGTAGTTTAACGGCTGCTGTTAAACACAACATCAACAATGCAATTCAGAGTTCGATTCATTTCAATGATGGCCATGTTCTGCAATCGTAGAAGTAGGATCTAGGACTTATCGAGCCGTGGGAAAAAATATAATTGCTAAGTTTCAATTTATTCATGGGTGTATCGATCACTTGCATGGACAACATTTTTATGCATTGCATTTTAGTTATTTAAATCAAAGCTAGCTTTTTGAAACGCCAAAATGTGCGAGATAAAGATGTAGTATTTAACTTTATACATTATACCTAAACTTTCCAGAATTTCACCAAAAAGGAATATTTTCGTCACCAGCGTGGCATCACCTTCATAGCGTTTTTTACCATGAAGGTGATTTTTGAGCCACGTAAGTGATTTTTAAATATTGTTTTCTTTTGAAATAGCCTTTTTACCTACTAAAAAGTACTGTATCTGTTATGTTAGGGTTTTAATACATACAAACCAAATTTCTGACTAATAAAAAAGTAAAGTGAATGGTACAGTAATATCTCAAATTACGCATATTTTCTTGTGTAGTGAGGTTTGTTTTTACGTAAAATGTCGTTTTATTGTACATTTTTGGTAGATTTAGTCTTTTAAAAGGGTTTTACTTGAAAAAGTTGTGAAAAAATAATTACTGAATCACTTTCGTGGCGTCGAAAATTTCAAAACCGTTTTTCTTCGAAATGAAACGTACGATTTAAATCATTTATATAAAAGTTTACTCGTGTTATCCAGCTCTATACAATATTATACATAAACATTACAAATAAGCAATAAATAATAATTGCCATGAAGGTGACGATGAGAATCAATTCCATGAGAATGAGCCATGGGATCCCGCAGAAACTTCAAGAGTAGAACTGTCGTGTCCATTGTAGCATTGTACTTTTGTGAATGTATGGGATGACAGTTGACTTGATAGCAAGACAAGTCTACGCAGCGTCTGTGAGTAAGGGGCAGTGCAGTCGCCGCGTAGTGTGATCGCACCCTAAGCGATGGCGAGACGAAACATGAATTTGGTGATGAATAACGCCCCTGAGGATCGGCTGAAGTCTGAAGTGTATCAGCAATCGAAGTCTATATAGCGATAAAGTTGTTTGATGCGCGCGAGTTTACAATGTGCTCGGAGCTTCGTACGAAGTGACGAAGAATTCATGTATCTGTCACGGCTAAAGTCCTAAGTGCGGCTACACCTAGACTTAGCCGATTAAACTTAGATGAAGTAAGGTACTTTAACCGACTGCGGTCGGGTACACCTAGGTTTAACGGGCAAAACCTGGGTGTAGCTCACTTCGGACTTTAGCCGTAACATATCTAAAGCTGGCTTCATATACATCGCGATTCGCGATAACACGAGTGTTCGCGATGAATAAAGCCGCAACATTACACAATGCCCAATAATTTAACCGGCTGAATAGCCTATGTGTTCTATGTTTCGCATTAATTAAAAGCGTATAATATTATGTTATCGGATGACGCTCTCTCGCTCGCACTATTTGACAAATTTTGATATATAAATTTATGGAATTAATTAAATGAAAAATCGTCAAGATCAGCCCTGCATATTTCAATAAATTAATTTCATTTAGGGAACCAAACCGAAGACCGAGTTGTCTCAAAAATGTATGAAATGTAAAATGTGTGTATGTATGTGTGTGATTTAATAATACGTCATACGTAATTTCATACATTTTTGACAATAGGGACGTTGACTAAAATATTTTTTTGGCCATAATGTAGATTATGAAAAATATTGGCCACTTATTTTTTTATTTGTAAATCTGATAAAAAACGTGAGAGATACAATGCACTAAAGTTGCTTGATCATCACACCACTAAATTTAGTACATTCTTGTTTAGTGGTGTGACGTCACGCGTCCCAACACAGAATCTTATAAGCGTTATATCTGAGCCATTTTTCATTTTATTTGCAAGAAAAAAAATAGGTAGATACTATCGAATATTTTTTATTATTAAAATTACGGACTAATTGTATTTTAAAAATTTTGACCTTGTCAACATCCCTACTCGGTTTTCGACTCGGTTCCCTGACAGTTAAGTGAATAGTCCGGTACAAAACAAACCGAATCAAAGCTCAACAAACACGCGTGGTCAAAGTCGAACGTACGTCGTCCCATTAGCCCACTTTCTTGACATTGGGCAACACTTATGTAACATCGACGCTAACTTGAGAACTTTACTCTTACTTTTAAGTCAATTTTGTTACACAATATCGTTGACAATTTTTTTTATGATGGATGAGATCGCTCACAACGATAAGGTCGCTCATTATGGATTTAACTGCGTTTTAGCACTAGTTAATACATACATAATAATATCACGCCTGGTTCCCGTTGGGTTAGGCAGAGACTTTCCGCGGATGAGTGCTTCGGCGTACCCGTTGCCCCGGCATTATGGCGTCCCACAGGAACACCCACAGGTTTTTAGTGGGTATTCTCGTCGCGCCTCCTTCAGCCGGGGAGTCCTACATATCGCCTTGCGCCCCCCTTATTGGGGTGATGATGCGTAATGCATTTATTTTGTTTTTTTCCTGGGTTAAAAAAAGGCAGAGACTATTTCCCTTCACTTGGTACGATCCTGACACACCTCTTTCGCTTCTTCAACTTTTATGGAATTCTTCATACACGCTCGCCGGTTCTAGATACTCTTGACCTGGGCTTTCCTTAGAATATCGTAGGTACCTAAATACTATAGTTGTAAATAAAATTGTAAATTTCTTCAAGGGGTTATTCAAGGGGTTTCAAGGGTTTGGGTTGGGAACATACCCATGTTCCGATATCAATATTTCGCTCCGTGCCGTTGTCCGGAAGAGATCACTTTTAATAAGACCGCCAATTGTTACACTTACATATGACGTATTTTGTGTTTTAATTTTAAATTTTAAGGTTTCTGTAATGTAGGTACTTAAATACTAACATGTGATTAAATCAAAGCCTACTAGTTTAAAAGTATGTCATTGATGGTATAATTTGTTACAGATTTTAATATTGAGGAAGCCTAAAATAAATCCAACAAAATGGATATGGACATCAAGAAGATCGCAGCTGAAAAGATGGAGAATGTTCAGTAAGTCATAATAATGTAAAACAAGTGAATTAAAAAAAAATACTTTTTACTATTAAAGTAGTCGTCAGGACCAAAATTAGGGAAATAAGTCAGGACGAATAAAATGAGCCCAAACTCGATAGGGTTGTGTTGTTTAATTACGGAGTTTTTATGGCCACCTTCCAGCTTCATCATCAGAGCAGCTCGATGTCATAATACATGCACATGCATGTAAAATTTCAGCATAATCGGAAACTAGGAAGTGGATCAAATTAAACTTGCAATATGAGACAGACAGACAACAGATGAAAGTAAAAATAAAAGCTTGTAAATATAGTTTTAAAAGTACTTTGGCCAGTCTGGAAGTCCTTAAACAGACTCCGCACTGGTGTTGGAAGATCTCTAGAAAACCGAATGAGGTGGGGTTTCTCTGCAAACGGTAAATGCTACTGTGGAGCTATCCAAACGATGGATCACCTTCTGCAATGCCCCAGCAGCCCTGTAATATGTACGAAACAGGATCTCATTGAGGCCAATGACACAGCTATAGCTCTGTCCACCTACAGGTCCAAGCAGCTATAGATCTTTAAAAAAAAGCCATTTCGACTCGAAAAGAAGAAGAAATAGGTGCTTTTTCCAGTCGACCAATAGCCTTTCACCTTCCAGGATAGAATACAACGGGAATGACCCCACAGCTGTGAACTACAACCACCTCAACAATGAAAGGCCGGATGCGTGCGAGGCGATCGCTGACTTCTATGAGGGCTCCGTTGTCATGGTTACCGGCGGCACTGGCTTTGTTGGTAAGGCTATATTAAGTCTTCTATTAAGGCCGTTGGCAAACGTAGTGTAGGGCCTCCTTGGGCGAGATGGGGCGATGATATCCGGAGGCTGGGAGCGGTTGGAGGAGACAGACGGAGGACCGAGTTGAGTGGCGTGCCATGGGGGAGGCCTATGTCCAGCAGTGGACGAACGTAGGCTGATGATGATGCTATAATAATATAATATTGATATAATTGGGGTTTATACTCCAACAGAACAGGTTACTTACACTGTCAGAGTCAAATCACAATTTATAGGTTGTGTGGCGAACATATGTTACAGTTACATATGATACATATGTTGCAGTATCAGGTCGCCAAGATTACTACAGGGCCTGCAACATGACCTAACGACTTCATTCTACATATCTTATAGGAAACAGCCGGGACCCACGGTTTTACGTGCCTTCCGAAACACGGTAGCGTCCAGACGAACTTTTTGCCACACACTGAGACTTGAACCCAAGGTCTCCGGATTAAAAGCCGGACGTATGACCACTGAGCCTCGGACGCTACAATGTCTATTGGCGATGACCTGAGTGACGCTGGCTTAAACTACTCTAAAAAGGAGGTTCTTAATTGTTTTTTTTTATATTAGCGAAATCCCCAAATGTAAAGATGAAATAGACAGTTCAATCAGCATACATAAAAAGGAATAGAAAAAGGATAATGGATTTAGAATATTTTAGGCAAATCAAGAAAAGAAAGCGCATAGCAGCGCACAAATAAACAAATATATACAAGATGTGAAAGGAAAGAAGCAAACCAACGACTTATCCCACCCTCGATAAGGTCCGGAGCAAAAACACAAGAAAAAAAAAAAAAAAAAATGTAAAGATGTGCGAGCATTATAAACCAGAGGGCCTTTTGGCTAATTCTCACCCACTACAATTGATGACAACTTCGATGTACATTGCTGCGTTTGTTATTATACTCATATTAATGAGGAGGTTTAACGAATGTACGCAAAATTGTCTATGGATTCTAGTGTTTTACATGTAGTTCGGCGATAGCCAATAGGCCCTCTGTTCTATTGGAATATAGATCCCAATAACTATTAATATTAGCGATAAGCCTAACTAATTGAAAAATACTTGGAATACTACGAAATAATAAGACAATACGTGTTACACATTCACCATTTAATTTGCGACAACTGTCAAAAGGAAAAATATCTACCCTCCGTAATATTATTAATAAATTATTATATCAAAATACCTCACACCTCCACCCTTAATTATTACTACACTTAGCAATCTTAATCTATAAATGTAATAACTAAACTATATGTCATATATTGAATACCGTTGTACATGACATTCCTTAATTATATTCTTAGGTAATATTGAACCTAACAACAGGTTTTCTTATCCGCTTGGGATAGCTCCGCGGACTAGCCGATGAGGGCGGTGAGGGGGATGCCCTCGCGGGAGTGTCCCGCGGCGAGCGGTGTGGCGCGCCCGCGGCCGTGCTGAACACATCGTCGGGTGCCCCGGCCCCATCAGCAACAGCCGGCGGCGGCGTGCTTATGGGCGAGCCCTGTGCAGGGATCGATCTCGCAGGTGTCCCGGGACCCTCATCCTCCCTTCTGCTAGGTACCACCTCGACCTCGCCCGGCACGGGAACATCGGACATGCACGACTTCCGACGTCTCAACTGGTCTACGTGTTTAGTGACGTGTCGACCGCTATTCTCCCGCACGAGTACTCTCCGTGAACCCGATTCGCTCATTACTGTACCCTTCTCCCACTTATTATGACCCCCGTAACTCCTGGCCCAAACCTCCTCGCCCGACCTAAACCGTCGATCCTTTCCACCCGCGTGTTCTACCTGCTTATTTTGCGCCCGGCTAACTTTATCTAGTACCGCTCTATCGCCTCGGAGTAGATCTAACCGATTACGCAATGGTCTCCTCTGAAGGATGGACGCCGGTGTTTCACCTGTGGTGCTATGGACAGAGTTACGATATGCTAACAGAAATGTTTGCAAGGCTGTGTCAATATCGATTTTATCTGTATAAGCTTTTTTAATGGCCCTTTTACATAGTTTTACCGCATTCTCAGCCGCACCGTTCGATGCCGGATGATGCGCGGGAGAGAATGATTGCCTTATTCCGTTGTTCTTTAAAAAATCGCCAAATTCGACACTCCTAAAGGGAGGTCCCTGGTCCGACACGACTTCTATAGGTAAACCAAACGTAGCGAATAGCCTACGCAATACTTTAATTACTGCCGTGGCAGTCGTTCGCGCCATTTCGAAAATGTCGAGCCACTTTGACGTGGAATCAATGACGACCAGGAACGTTGCACCCTGCAAGGGTCTGTGGAGCGACGGAAATGATTTACACGGTTTTTCGTAACAACTTGCGTTTATTATACACTCCACAATAGTTCGTACACGGTACACAGAGATGCGAAGGGGTAAGCAGGATAGAAGTTCAGATTTTGTAGCGTAGAATGAAAGTAGATAGTGAGAAATGAGAGGAGCGCGTGAGAGTGAAATAATAATGAGCGTCGTAAGCAGCGAGGAAGCGCAGAGCGGCAGCGTGTGTGCGCGGGAGCGATTCGGAGCACACTGGCGCGGGCGTCGGTCGACTGGCGGCAGGTTCCGCCGGCCGCGACCCGCGTCCCGCGTCCCGACCTTCTTGCCGCGGTCGCCTGGACTAGTGATGGGCGCGCGATGTAGTGCTGCGCCACACCACCCCCCCCGGAGTTAGGAGACACCTGGGAAAGAGAAAATCGGTAGTCTTATTGTACGTCCAAACCGTGTGGTTTTGGCTGGACGTTTACCGTCAGGGTTTTCTTTTGGTAAATCTGGTTTACTTGTTGTATCTGATTCCTTTGTTATGTAAGCGGGTTTCACGCGGTCTAAAGACACAGTCACCGGTCCTCTGCTCAATTCGACAGTGATTGTCTTATTTGTCCTGCTGAGTACACGGTGAGGGCCTGTGTAAGGTGGTTCAAGTGATCCACGCAATGCATCTTTTCTTAAGAAGATGTGTTTGGCGTTCTGAAGGTCTTCGTGCACAAACACCGATGCTGGAGAATGATGAGATGCAGGTTGTGGTCTGAGCTGGGACATGTTATGTCGGAGTTGTGAGACGAATGTTGGCGGCTCTATTTCTTTATTATTAGAAGAGTGAAAGAACTCACCAGGGATCCGCAGGGGCTCACCGTATACCAGCTCAGCGACCGAGCACTGCAGGTCTTCCTTCCAGGATGCTCTGAGACCAAGCAGCACCACGGGCAGCACGTCAGTCCATCTCTGGTCGCCGTGGGCCATGATTGCGCCTTTCAGGGTGCGGTGCAGCCTCTCTATCATGCCGTTCGCCGCCGGGTGGTACGCGGTCGTGTGGCGCAGCTGGACACCGCAGAGATCTGTAAGAGCTTTGAACAAATTTGAGGTGAATTGGCGCCCTTGGTCCGTGGTAATGGTTTGAGGACAACCAAAGCGTGAAACCCATGTCTCGTAAAATGCTCGTGCTACTGTCTCCGCTGAAATGTCCTGTAGTGGCTGGACCTCAGGCCAACGTGTGTACCTGTCGATTGCAGTCAGACAGTACTTAAAATCTCGCGAAGATAGCGGTAGCGGGCCTATCAGGTCGATGTGTACGTGGCTGAAGCGTGACTGCGGCAGCTTGAAATTCTCCAGTGGTGAAGAAGTATGCCGGTAAACTTTAGACTTCTGGCAGGCTTCGCATGCTTGAACCCAGGCACGGCAATCTTTCCGAACTGAGGGCCAAACAAATCTGTCGGTTACCATCTTTGTAGTTGGCTTAATTCCGGGGTGACTCAGCGAATGGACAGAGTTGAAGATCTGCCGACGCAGCTCCTTCGTTACGAAAGGACGAGGCTTCGACAGAGAGACATCACAATATAAAGAAATGTCTGTACCAGGTATAGGTATACGTTCCAGCTTCAACGATGTTGAGCGTTCTGCTATGAGGCTCTGGAGCTCAGCATCATTCTCTTGAGAACGGGCCAGCTGGGTAAAATCTGGGGGAATCGACACGGCTTCTACACGAGACAAGGTATCTGCAGTGATGTTGGATTTGCCGGAAATATGCCTGATATCAGTTGTAAACTGTGATATAAAATCCAGGTGGTTGAATTGCCTCGGAGAACATTTCTGTTTGTTCTGGTGGAAAGCGTAAGTAATTGGCTTGTGGTCGGTATATATAACAAAATGTCTACCTTCGACCATGTGGCGAAAATGCTTGACGCTTTCGTATATTGCGAGCAGTTCGCGGTCATAAGCGCTGTATAGCTGCTGGGACTTGTTCAGCTTCTTGGAAAAGAAAGCGAGTGGTTGCCAGTCTTCATCTACCAGCTGCTGAAGAACCGCGCCCAAGGCTGTGTTGGAAGCATCAGTCACTAGAGCGAGCGGTGCATCCATTGCTGGATGTGCTAGTAGAGTACAGCGTATAATACTTTCCTTGCATTTCTGGAAAGCCCCACGAAGCTCGTCGGTCCAAGACAGTGGATGGGAACCTTTGATGTTGGGTCCCGCCAACATGGCGTGCAGTGGTGCTTGATCCTCGGCAGCATGCGGGATAAACCGTCTATAAAAATTAAGCATACCGAGAAACCTGCGTAGACCGTTGACCGTAGCGGGAGGTTGGTATTCCTGGATCGCCTTGATTTTGTCGTCGAGTGGGCGTGTACCGAGTTGAGAAATGTGAAATCCCAGGAAATTGACATCTGTTTGCCCGAATTCACACTTGCCCTCGTTAATTAGCAGTCCATAGTCCTGCAGACGCTTGAAAATGGTTTCCAGGTGTTCCAGGTGTTCGGCTTTACTGCTGGAAAACACCAGTATGTCGTCAATGTAGGAGTAGGAACAGTAATCCAGACTTTCCAGAGGTTCCTGGATGAGGTGCTGAGAGGCCTGGATTACTGTTCCTACTCCTACATTGACGACATACTGGTGTTTTCCAGCAGTAAAGCCGAACACCTGGAACACCTGGAAACCATTTTTAAGCGTCTGCAGGACTATGGACTGCTAATTAACGAGGGCAAGTGTGAATTCGGGCAAACGGATGTCAATTTCCTGGGATTTCACATTTCTCAGCACGGCACACGCCCACTCGACGACAAAATCAAGGCGATCCAGGAATACCAACCCCCCGCTCTCGTAAAATGCTCGTGCTACTGTCTCCGCTGAAATGTCCTGTAGTGGCTGGATCTCTGGCCAACGTGTGTACCTGTCAATTGCAGTCAGACAGTACTTAAAATCTCGCGAAGATGGTAGCGGGCCTATCAGGTCAATGTGTACGTGGCTGAAACGTGATTGCGGCAGCTTGAAATTCTCCAGTGGTGAAGAAGTATGCCGGTAAACTTTAGACTTCTGGCAGGCTTCGCATGTTTGAACCCAGGCACGGCAATCTTTCCGAACTGAGGGCCAAACAAATCTGTCGGTTACCATCTTTGTAGTTGGCTTAACTCCGGGGTGACTCAGCGAATGGACAGAGTTGAAGATCTGCCGAAGCAGCTCCTTCGTTACGAAAGGACGAGGCTTCGACAGAGAGACATCACAATATAAAGAAATGTCTGTACCAGGTATAGGTATACGTTCCAGCTTCAACGATGTTGAGCGTTCTGCTATGAGGCTCTGGAGCTCAGCATCATTCTCTTGAGAACGGGCCAGCTGGGTAAAATCTGGGGGAATCGACACGGCTTCTACACGAGACAAGGTATCTGCAGTGATGTTGGATTTGCCGGAAATATGCCTGATATCAGTTGTAAACTGTGATATAAAATCCAGGTGGTTGAATTGCCTCGGAGAACATTTCTGTTTGTTCTGGTGGAAAGCGTAAGTAATTGGCTTGTGGTCGGTATATATAACAAAATGTCTACCTTCGACCATGTGGCGAAAATGCTAGACGCTTTCATATATTGCGAGCAGTTCGCGGTCATAAGCGCTATATAGCTGCTGGGACTTGTTCAGCTTCTTGGAAAAGAAAGCGAGTGGTTGCCAGTCTTCATCTACCAGCTGCTGAAGAACCGCGCCCAAGGCTGTGTTGGAAGCATCAGTCACTAGGGCGAGCGGTGCATCCATTGCTGGATGTGCTAGTAGAGTACAGCGTATAATACTTTCCTTGCATTTCTGGAAAGCCCCACGAAGCTCGTCGGTCCAAGACAGTGGATGGGAACCTTTGATGTTGGGTCCCGCCAACATGGCGTGCAGTGGTGCTTGATCCTCGGCAGCATGCGGGATAAACCGTCTATAAAAATTAAGCATACCGAGAAACCTGCGTAGACCGTTGACCGTAGCGGGGGGTTGGTATTCCTGGATCGCCTTGATTTTGTCGTCGAGTGGGCGTGTGCCGTGCTGAGAAATGTGAAATCCCAGGAAATTGACATCCGTTTGCCCGAATTCACACTTGCCCTCGTTAATTAGCAGTCCATAGTCCTGCAGACGCTTAAAAATGGTTTCCAGGTGTTCCAGGTGTTCGGCTTTACTGCTGGAAAACACCAGTATGTCGTCAATGTAGGAGTAGGAACAGTAATCCAGGCCTCTCAGCACCTCATCCAGGAACCTCTGGAAAGTCTGGGCGGCGTTCCGTAGTCCAAATGACATAAATGGGAACTCGAAGAGTCCAAATGGTGTCGTGAGTGCCGTTTTGGGTATATCAGCTGGAAATACTGGTATTTGATTGTAAGCACTCACCAGGTCTATCTTGGAGAACATGGTACAACCTGCCAGTCTGTGCGCGTAGTCTTCTATGTGACGAATAGGGTACCTGTCGGGTACCGTCCGCGCGTTGAGCGCGCGGTAATCCCCACATGGCCTCCAGCCGTCCTTCTTGGGTGCCAGGTGAAGTGCAGAAGCCCACGGTGAGTCGGAGGGCCGTGCTGTCCCTACTCGAACCATGTCTTCAAACTGAGCCTTGGCGATCTTGAGACGATCTGGAGCTAACCGGCGCGGTCTGCAAAATACAGGTGGACCAGCAGTGGTGTTTATATGGTGAACAGTCGAGTGCTTAACCTCTCTAAAAATTCCAGATGGTTTTGTGAGGTCTGGATATTTAGCGAGCAGCTGGTGGTACTCTGAGCTACCCGAAATAGCCTTGATGCTAATGTGGTCACATTTACGGAGGGTTCCAGGTGTTGTAAGTGTGGTGATGCTGTCGAGTAATCTTCTGTTCTTACAATCAACCAACAAACCATAGTGCGATATAAAGTCAGCCCCGATGATTGGCCTGTCTACATTAGCGACGACAAAATTCCAGATGAAATCGCGTCTTAACCCAAGGTCCAGGTGTAAGGTCAAGGTCCCAAAGGTATCTATAGCAGTACCATTTGCAGCTGTGAGACTGTATGCTGCAGGCTGCAGGTGCAGGCCGGGCTGTCGTAAAAATTGGCGAGGTAGGACACAAAGGTCTGACCCAGTATCAATTAAAAATTGTACCTTTGTTATCCGGTCGGTTACGAAAAGGCGACTCGTAGCATCTTGGCAGTCGTCCGTCGCGTCTACGAACTGCCGTGGAAGTTTCCCGACTTGTACTTGCATGGGCTGGTACACTTCTTGGCTTTGTCACCGTAGTTGTTGTGGTACCAGCATACACCTGGAGTTCTGGAACTGCTGCGGCCTCTGGAACGGCTTCGAGAGTCATTCTGCATGCGGCCACGTCTTCCATGGGAAAGTTGTGCGACCTGTTTCTCGAGCTCACTTTGTACACGTGACGTAATAAGCTCGTCCATTTTGCGGAGAAGTTCGTCGTAGTTGGTAGCACTGGTACTTGCGACTTGTACAGGTGAAGGCGTTACCTCGCATATTTTATCGGCTAGTTCTGCGACATCTTCTAAAGTCCCAGAAGTCTGCGACACGATTATTGCTTGAACGTGAGGTGGCAAACGGCTGGACCACAAACTTCGTAGAAACTCGTCCGTTACACTGTCCGCGGCGAGAGTTTTTAAATGTCTCAAAAACTGCGATGGTTTTCTATCGCCCAGCTCTTCGTGTGAAAGCAATTTCGTAATTTGATGTTGGCGAGAAATCGAGAGGCGTTTTATAAGTTCTTGCTTAAGCTTCTCGAACTTTCCGTTCGCGGGCGGGTTTTTTACAATGTCCTTTACCTCTTTTATGTACCGCTGGTCCAGCTGCGAGATAACATGATAAAATTTTGTTGTGTCTTCTTTGACTCCAGCTACCGCAAATTGCGCGTCCGCCTGCACAAACCAAATTTCCGGATCGTCCGGCCAAAATGGCGGCAGGCGGACTGCCACGCGATGAACGGAAAATTCCACCGCAGAGTCTCCGGTGCGATCCGCCATCTTGTCTGCGTCGTGTTGATCGTTGTTAGCCATCCGTAATCCGTAATCACGTCGGGGTCACCAGATGTGGAGCGACGGAAATGATTTACACGGTTTTTCGTAACAACTTGCGTTTATTATACACTCCACAATAGTTCGTACACGGTACACAGAGATGCGAAGGGGTAAGCAGGATAGAAGTTCAGATTTTGTAGCGTAGAATGAAAGTAGATAGTGAGAAATGAGAGGAGCGCGTGAGAGTGAAATAATAATGAGCGTCGTAAGCAGCGAGGAAGCGCAGAGCGGCAGCGTGTGTGCGCGGGAGCGATTCGGAGCACACTGGCGCGGGCGTCGGTCGACTGGCGGCAGGTTCCGCCGGCCGCGACCCGCGTCCCGCGTCCCGACCTTCTTGCCGCGATCGCCTGGACTAGTGATGGGCGCGCGATGTAGTGCTGCGCCACAGGTCCTAGGAAATCCAGGTGAAGCCTGGACCACGGCTGCGCGTGATACGGCCAGGGCTGTGGCCGCGCGTGCGCCGGCGCCGGCAGCTCCAACGCACATGTTTCACAACTACGACACATATCCTCTATATCCCTATCTATATTTGGCCAGTACACATAGCTACGAGCGAGTGACTTAGTTTTAACTATTCCCATGTGACTACAATGTAATTGTTTTAATATCTGATCTCGTAGGGCTGGCGGTATCACTATACGGTAACCCCACATTACACAGTTCGCGTCCACATACAGCTCATTGCGTCTCGCGTGATAAGGTTTGAGATCCTCATCGTTACAAGCCGGCGGCCAACCCGACTGGATGTATAAAAGTACTTGGCTAAGTACCGGGTCTGCAGCGGTGGCTTTTCTTACACTATTATGTGTGACCGGTAAAAACTTTTCACAAAAATTGATATAGGTCACTTCGACGCCCTCTTTATGACCCTGACCCGACGGTAGGCGTGACAGGGCGTCAGCGCTATTCTTAGCCGAAGATACGTATTCTATGTCGTAGTTATATCCGGACAGAAATACCCCCCATCTCTGCATCCGGCTAGCGGCCATCACCGGTATGCCCGCCTTGCTACCGAATATAAATGTAAGCGGCTTATGATCAGTCCTCAATGTAAATTTCCTACCATAAACAAACTGGTGAAATTTCCTTACTCCATATACAATAGCGAGCGCTTCCCGTTCTATTTGTGAATAACCCCGCTCCGCTTTATTTAGCGCCCGCGACGCGTAGGCTACAGGCCTCTCCCCTGCCTCCGTGATGTGCGAGATGACCGCTCCTACCCCTACACTGCTAGCGTCCGCCGTCAGCACCAGCGGTAACTCCGTCGAATAATGGACGAGCACCTCGCTGGATACTAACGCTTCTTTTATTTTGTCGAACGCCCCCTGACATTCATCGCTCCATCTGAATTCCACGTCGGTGCGCAGTAAATAGTACAGTGGCGCCGCGATCGAACTGAGATTCCGAATAAACTTCGCATAATACATCACCATGCCTAAAAAAGATCGTAATTCAGAAACGTTTTTCGGTACCGGTGTCTCGGAGATGGCCTTTACTTTTTCCGGCCAGGTGTGCACCCCGTGTTTAGATATAACATACCCTAAATATGTCACCGATTCCGCGAAAAACGTGCATTTGTCCTTCCTAACACGGAGACCGCTCTCTTTTAATATGTCAAACACCCTATGTAAATTGTTCATGTGTTCCCTGTCGTTCCTCCCCGTTATTATAATATCGTCCAGGAACACTCCGACACCCGGTACGTGTGCGAATAATTGCTCTAATAATTTCTGGAAGATGCCCGGACTCGACGCCAAGCCGTAAACTAGACGATTATAGCGATACATCCCTTTATGCGTATTGATCACAGTGTACTCCCTACTCGTGTCGTCTAATTCAAGCTGCGCATACGCTTGCGATAAGTCAAGTTTAGTAAACCGCTCGCCTCCGTGTAATCTAGCTAACAGATCCTCCACCCGCGGCAGAGGATAACGGTCGACATCTAACACTTTATTCAACGTGAGCTTATAGTCTGCGCATATCCTAATGTTACCGTCTCTCTTGGGCACTGCGACGATCGGCGTGGCCCAGTCGGAGCGCTGCACGGGCGTGAGCACCGGTGCAGCCGCTCGAGCTCGCGCTCCACGGCTTCGCGGTGCACGTAAGCGACGGGCCGCGCACGCATCCACACCGCCCGCGCGCCCTCACGCAGGTGTATGCTCACTCGACCGCCGGTGAACCGTCCCAAGCCATCCGCGAACACCTCACAGTATCTGGAACTGAATTCCGTCCAATTAAAACCTGTCTTATTAGAGATAATATTATTTATATCCTGGCTAACATTGGGTATCTGTATGTCTAGTTCGGCGAGCCATTGTCTTCCTAAAAGCATCGTTTTCCCCTTATCTATTATATACAAATTCAAATAAAGTTCCTTATCTTTATATTTTACAAGTGGCTTAATGACGCCGACTGGCCGAATCGTCTCCCCGGTATAATATCTAAGTGTCAATCTACATTCATTTAACTTCCTATCACTAAAACACTTGTTGTACATTTCCAAACTGACGCAAGATATAGCACATCCGGTATCACATTCCATTTTTACTCCTGTGTTATCTATCTTGACCGGTATCATAATTGGTGGACACTGCTCTAAAGATAATTGATTTAATGTTATATGTACCTCTTCGCTACTGCACGTACTTAACTCGGCCTCCTCTTCGACGTAGTTGTGTGCCACCGTGTGCGCCCCCGGCGTCCCGTTGGACCTCGGGCAAACGCGTTGTAGGTGCCCCTCACGGTTGCATATGCGGCAGACGTAATGCCGGAACTTGCAGGTCGCGGCTTCGTGCCCTCCGCCGCAGACCCGACACTCTCGTGAGCCTCGACTAGCTCCTCTCGCCGTGCCCGCCTGCGAGCGTCGTCGCTCGCCGTCCGCCCTGCGTGCTGCGGTGCCGGCCGCGCCGCCGCCGGCGGCCGCTGCACCGCGCCACATTCCTCGACTGTGCGGCGGCATCGCCCCCGCGCGCGTTATCGCCTGGCACTCTACCGTCTCCCTCTTTTCTCCGACTGTCGCCTCCACGGACGCCGCATCTTTCTCCGCCGCCTCCAAGCTCAAAGCCAAGCTACAAGCTTTCTGAAAATCCAGCTTGTCTTCGGCGAATAGCCGCTGACGTATTGTCTCGCTTGTCAACCCACAGACCAGCTGATCTCGCAAACTTTCGTTCAGCCACTGTCCAAATTCACAAGTTTTTGTCATTTTCTTTAATTCGGCTACGTAATCTGCTATCTTCTCACCCTTATGTTGTTTGCGGTGATGAAATTTGTAACGTTCGGCCAAAATGCTCGGCCGCGGTTGCAAATGTCTTTCCATGACGTCCGTTAACTCTTTGAAGGACTTGCTGGTCGGTTTATCGGGCGTGCACAAATTCACCAGCAACTCGTAGCCCTCCGCGCCCATCACGGTTATCAAAGTCGGCACTTTTAACTCCGATTCTATGCTATTTACGAGGAAATACTGCTCCAACCGTTCCACGTATAACCGCCAGTTATCGGCCGCCACATTAAACTCCGAAATCTTGCCGATGGGCATTGTACCACAAAAACAACTGTTAATTACTTATTTACACACGCGGATACGTAATTATAAATCGTCGCCACTGAAAAATACTTGGAATACTACGAAATAATAAGACAATACGTGTTACACATTCACCATTTAATTTGCGACAACTGTCAAAAGGAAAAATATCTACCCTCCGTAATATTATTAATAAATTATTATATCAAAATACCTCACACTAATCATGCATTATATTCCCTCCCTCAGGCAAAGCACTCCTAGAGAAGCTCCTGCGCAGTTGTCCCGGCATAGTCACAATATACGTTCTGATGCGACCGAAGCGTGGTCTCAGCGTCGAGCAGAGGTATAAGGAACTGCTGAAGAACCAGGTCAGTCAATATCAATCAGTACATGGTATTTTTATTTATTACTCGCTGCGCCCAACAGTTTTTCTTGCTGTACTGTGTGCTAGCCTATCTGTTATTTGTTTCCAGGGTGTGAGCTCTATATCAAATTTCAGCTCAATCGGTGCACCCGTTTAGGTGTAAAGAAGTATCAAACATACACACTCACAAATTTCCCATTAATAATATTAGTGTGATGGGTTAGCCTTTGACCACGATCTCAATCAGTCAGGAGTGATGTTAACCGATGATGCGGCCGTAGTTAGAAGCAGACTAAACCTAAAAGGCGGGGTAAATCCCTAGCTTCACTGAACGTCGTGCCAGAACAAAGTCGTAATGACAGCTCGTAATGGCACGGTTTTGTCTAATCGTAATTACAACACAAATCAACAACATCAACCGTCATCGTCGTTCATCGTAATTACAAGCTGATTCGCAGGCGTCTAATAGAAACTACTTGATGAAACTCTTACTGCCCAGTAATTTCACTGGCAACTTTGTATTTTCGGAACACATTAATGCCTGCACATTACTGCTTGGCTTTTTAAGTTAGGCAAAGATGGATCATACTTCCAGGACATTTCCATATATCTCTAAATTACCAGTAAACTTGCAGGTATTCGATCGCATCAGAACATCCTGGCCGGAACGTCTAGGCAAGCTTTACCCAATCACCGGCGACGTCTCCGCTCCGAACCTCGGCGTGAGCGCGGAGCAAAGGCAGCTGCTGAAGCGAGTTACAGCGCTGTTCCACTCCGCAGCCACTGTACGGTTCACTGAACCGCTACAGGCTGCTACAGCGCTTAATGTCCAGGGCACCGCTGCGCTTTTGACTTTGGCTCAGGATATGCCTCACTTGAAGGTAAGTTTTGAGGGTAGACTTCATCTGCAGGAGGTCGACTAGGTGGGCACCCTAACCTTGCCAGTTGTTCTACCTCCTGAGCAGTGATGTGCAAATATTACTGCGCTTCGGAGTGTCACTCTAGGTGAAGAGTCTTAATATCTTATTACTCTTGTGTAAGAAGCGTTGATGCTGATTATGGGCAACGTTATCTCTTACCATCACTGGTGATGTGCCGCTTCGAATATTTGTTTTGTTCCTCCCTGCATCCTTTTTCTATATGAAAGGGTTCAAACCTTCAAACATTACAAAATTTTCGCCCCGCTTTCCATGTTCCCTTTTATTCGCGTTCCTGCGGCTGTGTGGCATTACCTTTATTTAACTCGTCTCCCTTTCCCCTCCAGGCGCTAGTCCACGTATCAACCGCTTACAGCAACGCCAGCAATGTTAAACTAGAATGTCAATTTATTTATTTAATTTATTATCTCCCCCTTTCCCTCCTAATATCTAAATCTGTCAGTCAATCACTGTTCCTTTATAAATCTTCAGGTTTAAGTATCTTTAGTATGATATCTTCTCTTCTCAATGAAGCTCTTGCTAGAAACCGTCATGTAATATCTGCCCCCCCTTTCCCCCCAGGCGCTAGTCCACGTATCAACCGCCTACAGCAACGCCCCCCGGCAGCACATAGAGGAGCGAGTGTACCCCCCGCCTTACGACCCTGACTCCATCGTGAGGTGCACCAAGATGCTGCCCCCCGAGACCTTGGAAGTCATCGCTCCCACTTTACAGGTGAGATTTTGAACCCCATACTTCCATACTTTCGCATTTCTTATTTACAAGTACGATTCAGCCGTATTTTCTAAAATAATTATAATAGATGGCATTATTCACATTTCTCTTGTTTTTTAGGGTGAACATCCAAACCCGTACACACTGACGAAGGCTCTCGCAGAATCCATTGTTTACAGCCACACAGATCTGCCTGTATGCATCGTCAGACCTTCAATTGGTAAGTTTCCATAATTTCTTTCTTTTGATCTAATCTAGGTTACTGCAAAACTTTAAAATAGGTTTTTTGGTAGGCTAAGCGGCGTGCTTCATTAAACTTAATAACCACTGGAAAAAAAATACGAAGATAGTCTAGATTTTCCCCAGTAAAATTGATTTCTCATTTGCCTTGCGAACCACCATGTGTCTATGAGATCGATATCACATGAATTTTAAATTAAAATCGTGGGAACCTTTACACACGTGTCTACGATAATAAGACACGTGGCCAAAATAGAACTACAGCTCCACTGCTGTTGAAATGTGCCAACATGAAGACGGTGGCGACACCGTAAATAATTTAGACGATTGACTGAAGACGTATAGTCAGATATATGTTTTCTTACAGATAATATGTCTGAGGACTGATTACTATTTTAGAAGTCTTAATAATTAATAAGTTGAAGTCCCCTATGCCAATTGTAATTTCATGATTGTATTTTCCATAAAGAGCTACTATTTCGCCGGATCGTGATTTAAAGTCAACATTGAACACGTTATATTCGCTAGTTCATGATTTAAAGTCAGAATGGAATTATATTTGTCTGTTCTTGCACTAGACGAATTCTGATATTTTTATAATATTTATATTATTAATTATTTATTTTTTGTTTTATATTTATTATATGACACGAGTTACATGGACAATTTAATCTCTTAAGCTCCATGATAAGAGGAGCGCTAAAGGCCCGCCTTTGTAAAGGCGGGCGGTCGTCGATGGGGGACTGGACGCAAGGCTCTGCTGATTCCCAGTCCTCCTTCACAAAGACGATGCGGGAGTGCCGCCGGGTTGTTTTAGTGGGTATACCCGTGCAGTCGCTCTGCACGGGGAGTCCCACATAACCCTCACATACCCCCGGTGGGAAGGTAATGCGTAATGCATTTTTTCTCGGCGATAACAAAACAAAAAACTTGCCCGTTAATATCGCTGACAATTTACAATATTATACCCTCCAGTACCTTCAGTCCGTACAGTAATGTCTGCACATTGTGCGGCGGGTGAATAACTGAGAAAGGTGTGGTACTACCACAGGCAGCCACAGCAATAAAAGCCTACTATTACAAATTATGTCTTTTTATTTCAGTAACCGCTGCTCATCAAGAACCTTTCCCAGGATGGATCGACAATATTTATGGAGTCACCGGTAAGAATCTAACATATTAAAAATGCGAAGGTTTGTGAGTGAGTGTGTACGTTTGTTACTTCTTCACGCTTGAACGGGTGGACCGATTGAGCTGAAATTTGCTATTGAGATAGCTTAGATCCTCAAACAACACATAGGCTAAAAGTTAAGCGGTTATAACCACTGGGCGCAGCTAGTAATATTATAAACCCGAAACTTTGATTTATGAATGAATGTTCATTACTCTTTCACGGCTAAATGGGTGGACCTATTGAGCTGAAAATTGCTATTGAGATAGCCTAGACCCTGGAATATAAGAATAAGAATATATAACTGACAGAAAAAAATACGATAACATTATTAATTGGTTTATCCATTAAATGACACTTGATTTTTTTTCAGGGATAATAATGGAGATATCTCGCGGCACGTACCGGTCCGGTTATTGCCGCGAGCGGTACGTAGTCGACCTGGTACCGGTCGACATGGTCGTCAGCACATGCATCCTCGCCGCTTGGAGACAGGGGATGGACAAGTGAGTAGAGTAGACATATAGATAACTCGTACCGGTCCGGTTATTGCCGCGAGCGGTACGTAGTCGACCTGGTACAAGTCGACATGGTCGTCAGCACTTGCATCCTCGCTGCTTGGAGACAGGGGATGGACAAGTGAGTAGAGTAGACATATAGATAGATAGATAGATAACTCGTACCGGTCCGGTTATTGGCGCGAGCGGTACGTAGTCGACCTGGTACCGGTCGACATGGTCGTCAGCACTTGCATCCTCGCCGCTTGGAGACAGGGGATGGACAAGTGAGTAGAGTAGACATATAGATAGATATATAACTCGTACCGGTCCGGAAAAAAAACATAAATGGTTCCCGTTGGGGTAGGTAGAGACTATTTCCCTCCACTTGGTACGATCCTGACACATCTCTAGGAAGCGAACTTCCTCAACTTTCAACACCTTCTTCATACACGCTCCCCGCCTCTGGGTAGAACGTCATTAATTTGATCAAGGAATGTACGCATAGGTCGCCCAATTGGGCTACTAGTAAACTAAACTAAATAGTTACTTCCAAGCAAGCAAGCATGGGCATAACATTATTTTTAGTTTACTATATTATATCACAAGATATTAATTACATGTTTTTCCTTTAATTTCAGGGCTGGCCGCTGCCCTGTATACAACGTAACCTCAGGGTCAATCAACCCTCTGCCATGGGGTCAGTTCACCAAGCTCTGCGTCAAATGGGCCAGAGAGAACCCTACCAAGTAAGTGCCCTTTTTTATATAATGAAGCAAGCAGACGAGCAAAACGTTCGAGCACACTTAGACACAAATATTTCAATTACATTGCAACATTGCTCAAATAATAAATATTTTCTTTAGATTGACGTGTTGCCGATCTGTGGTTAAAATAAGTGTTCTTGACTGCTGTAGTATTATTTTTTTGTTTTTTTCTTAATAAAGGTATTTGCATAATTTAAAATTGTAATTGAATTTAATTTATATATTATTTTATTTTGAATTATTGTGTAAATTATGGGCGATGTGTCCGAAATAAATGATTTTTATTTATTTTTATTTATTTATTTGCCTATAAAATAATCACATATTAAAAGTGTGATTTCTTTATTTCTAGATACGTAATGTGGTACCCAAACTTCGCGTTCACGGAATCACGTTTCATGAACACGTTCTGGGAGGTGACGTGCCACTTCCTGCCTGCCTTCCTATACGATATGCTGCTCAGGGCGCAGGGCAGGAAGGCTATGTAAGTAGGAATATTAATATATTACTGGTGGCCATGGCTAGTTACTACCCCTGGACAAAGGAACTGGTTGCTAAGGCTATGCCGATTCCCTGTCCTCCGTCACAAAGACGATGCGGGTGTGCCGCCGGGTTGTTTCAGTGGGTATACACGTGTAGTCGTTCTGCACGGGGAGTCCCACATAACCCTCCCATACCCGGGGTATGGGAGGATTATGTGTGGGAAGTTATGCGTAATGAATTTTTTCTCGGTGATAACAAAAAAACCCCTTGAGAAAACCGTGTCGCCAAGCGGTCATTAAGACCACGTTCCGGCATGATGTTTTTAGTGAAGCCAGGGAGGGATTAATCCCGCCTTTTAGGTTTAGTCTGTTCTCTTGCTCTCTACCTCCCTCTTGGATCAATCTATTAAAAAAACTGGCTTTCAAAACACTGGAAAAAAATCACGAATATAGTTCAAACATGAACTTTCCAGGAAAACTCAAAGGTAAAAGATATCGTTGATGAAAGTTAAGGCAGGCATTTGATTTGCCAGTACCTATTGGATATTGTGCGTAGTGCTTGGCCTATTTTAAGTTCAATAATAAATTCTAATATGTTATTTTTTTTCACAGTATGATGAAACTAGCCCGCCGATTCAAAATGGCGGCGGCCACCGGAGAATACTTCGCAAACCACGAGTGGCACTTCGGTATATCCGAGCTGACAGCCTTACACGACCAGGTGGCGACCACTAAAGATGGCGAAGGCTTCTTCCATTGGCCTCAGTTTAACTGGGATACGTACATCGGGGCTTACATGATGGGAATCAGGAGGTTTATTCTTAAAGACCACGTGGAATCCCTGCCTAGTGCGCGGGTGAAGTTAAATAGGTAAGTTTTCTTTTTTAAGTTGTGCCAGCCTCACGGTGGTTAATAGCAGATGATAGGTGCGGGGGCGCCTTCATCTGCATTGCACTATTTCACCACCATCGCTGTGCGGGAATGGCTAAGCACAAAACCATTCCCGGGCCCCTCCTCGATGGGAGGGGGGGCGTGAAGGCCCCGCTGTAAAGGCGGGCCGTCATCGGTGGGGGACTGGATGTGAGGCTCTGCCGGTTTCCCAGTCCTCCACCATAAAGACGAAGCGGTGAAGTTAGTGGGTATCCCCGCCGCGCCCATCTTCGGCGGGAGAGTCCCACATACCGCCTCGCGCCACCCGGCGTGGGGTGATGATGCGTACCGCATTTTCCTGGGTCAAAAAGGGAGGTTTTTTTCTATGCAAAGAAAAGTAAGAAAACGAGCGACTCTTTAATTTTGTTAAGATATAACGCTGCCCATAATGAGTACAGTACTGTCTGATGACGGCAAAGCGTTCCAAATGCGACAAATTTTCATTAAAAACGTCGAAGCAAAACGCTTAGTGCGGGCAGTTGGTAGCGCCACTAAAAAAAATGTGTTTAAGCAGTGAATTGTGACTCATCTGGACTGCCACAAAAGATCAAAAATGGTCGAAGCAGCTTAAGGTCCATTTGAGGTTCCCCTATATAAGAGAGAATAATAATAAGTGTCACCCATTACATTTATAATATTAAATGCTCAAAAGGGCCTCTGCGCGTTGGACTTTTTTGTCTCCGTGCACGTCTATAAAAAGGCCCAGGCTTAGCCAGTGTTTAAGAGCGACATAATAAAATAAATTTGTTTTATTTTCAGATTATATTGGGTTCATCGGCTGTTCCAAGCGGCCACTGGTTACTACCTTTTTAGGATGTTTGCTGGACGCATGCGATAGAATTAGCGAGCACTAGACATTATTATAAATTTATATAGCTAGGAGACTGTTTTCACTCTGTATTGGTAGACACTAGCGGATCCAGAAGTACTGTAGTTTCGTATCTTACTAATATTATAAACTTGAAAGTTATATATGGCGCGGTTGCCAGGATATTATCTCCTATTACTAACATCGGTTGGGATAGCACGCGCTAAATGGGTGCACGGTTCAATTAGTACTAAAGAGGTACGTATACTGACCTGTAGAGTTATGTTTGTTACTAATATTATAAACGTGACAGTTTGTAAGAATGTATGGATGTCTGGATGTTTGTTACTCTTTCACGCTTAACCAGGTGGACCGATTGAGCTGAAATTTGGTACATAGGCTACAGTGCAGCGGGCAAAACCGCTGGTTGTGGCTAGTTTTAGATATACTTACAAATGACAATCTGCTTTCACACTTATCAGTAAGAATATTTAAATTTTCTAACTTTCCGAATGATCTTCTCGAGTAACTTTAGTAGTCAGAAAAGTCATTTTTAGCCGTCTGCATCATGGCCTCCTGAAAAATCCTGGATCCGCCTCTGGTGGACCTCACTGAGACATAAGTTGATGGAGCTGGAAGAACCCCATCGAGTTTGGGCTCATTTGATTCGTCTTGATGAGTACTTTGGTGTTAGATGGTAATAATAATAAAAGCTTGTTTTTAAAGTTTTTTTTTAATTTCACTTGTTACTACTTTTGGTTTCTTATAGGTCTGCCATCAAAGTAAAAACAGTCCCCTGTTCACGTAGTTTCAGGGCAAATTGGGGTAGCTTTAACTAATATATATTCCCAATCCCTATTCACTAGAAAAGATAACATTATATTAAATTGACCGCAATGCGTAAAGGATGGCGCAAACTACTGTGACGCAACGAATCGCATAACAGATTTTTTTTATAAGAACCTCTGCGGTAGTTTACGCCAGCCTTTAGTTGAACTAAGAATAGATGTACATTTTTATGACGGATATTATTGACATGCAAAAGTGTAGTCTTTTTGAATAAATGAATTTTGTTGAAATGAGTTGAGTTGAGAGGACGGCCATATTGGTTCAACTTAGGTGTCTGCCCCTTCAGCATAGGAATACATTGACATAAGATTAGCAACTCTCGTCCCACTGTCAAGAGTAAACTGCCATTTATCAAGACGCTACTCTTGCTACTCGCGCTGTCATTGCATACAATTTGTAGCTACTCCCAATGTCATTGTGCTCTTACAAACGTCAATTACTCTCGACAGTGGGACGGGAGTTATGCTAGTCTTATGTCAATGTCGAAATGTGCTCGGGCTGAAGTTTTGCTATAGCAACGATAGCGCGAATATTTTCTTTTTAATTTTAATCTAAGTATAATTCCAAAGGCGCTAGTTTTTTGTTTTGTTAGCGGCATAAACGCAGAACTGGTTTCATTTTCACGAAAGAGGTCCCGCGGAATTTAGCGGAACTATATTAGTATTCTTTTATCTATGGCGGACCTAAATTTAATTTTATCGATTATTACTGGACTTCATATCCTAAATAATATTTATTTGTTAGATAAAATTAATACCTATTTAATTAAGAAATTAAATATGAAAAATTATGGATGTTATAGATATTTTAACTTTTAAAATGTGCGATAGTGGCGCCCCGGAAAAAGGACTCCTTTCGTGAAAATCACTTTTCCCTGAAGATAATCGCTATAAACCGACTAAAATAAAATGTCCTGACTTTGAACACTTTTCACTGCAATTTCTGGTAGTGCCATAGATTTATTGAGCCATCTAAAATACTAAGAAATATGCATGTTAAATCGAGGGTTTACTGCGAAAACCGAAGTGGCAATTTTACTACAAATAATGATAAATTTCATAATAATAAATAAAAGTGGTTTATATTTATTCTTCAGGAAACTATATTGTAATCATAATAGATTTTTTCATGTGATGGATATCACTCCTGAGGGGCTATTGGCTAATTCTCACCCACTACGATTGGTGGCAACTTCAATGTACATTGCTGCTTTTGTTACTTTACTCATATTAATAAGGAGGTTTAAGCAAGTAATGTACGCAAAATTGTCTATGGATTCTAGTGTTTTACATGTCGTTTCGCGAAAGCCAATGGCTGTCTGATGTTAAGGGGCTGCGCAGACGACAGACTATCCATGACGCACTTTTTAGTCTGTGAAAATAGAACCTATGCAATTATATGCAGTAACGCACACGACGCGCTAAAAGTCCGGCGCACAAATAATCCATGTAATTCGGGCAGACCGCACCGCGCCGCTCCGCACAAAAGTGTGTGAAAAAAATTGAACGTTTGCTTCAACGCGCGCTAACGCAGACGGCACACACTTTAGTTGGCAATCTGCATTTGCTAGGGGTGGACGTAACGCTTCTTTCTTCTTCTTTTTCTGTACTTTATGTACAAAATAATACTTCGCGATCTCTGCACGATTTCCATAGCGTCTACGTCCCTACAGCTCTGCCGACAGAATGATCGAAGATGTGCGTCGTGTGCGTTGAGTCTGTGAAAAATCCGCAACCGACTTTTTGCGCGCCATGCAGACTTTTTGTGCGCCGCAGACTCGATCGCACAAAAAGTGTGCCGTCTGCGCAGCCCCTAAGAGATAACGCTGCCCGTAATCAGTACAATGCTACTTAGGATTTTATTATGATGAACTAGCACTGTTGAGGTACCCACCTAGACGACCTCCTGCAAAAGAAGTATACCCCCGGATAGTTTGACTGTTATTTGTATACCTACTATACTTCGTTTCAAAAACAAAGATTTTTTTTCAGGGTTCAAAGGATCAATATCTTAATAAATTGGATATATATCGGATATTTATCATAATATATTAGATATATATCATAAGATATATCGGATATAACAGTTTTTGTGAGTATATCAAGGATATTTTCATTGATATGTATATATAACTTTCGAACCCTGCAAAAATTATCTTTGTTTTTAAAACGAAGTATAGCTGCGCCCAGCGTTTTTACCCGCGGTACTGTAGCCTATGTGTTATGCAAGGATCTACGCTATCTTCATACCCAATTTCAGCTCAACCGGTCCACCCGTTTAGTCGTGCTTTTGAAATTTAATATTTTATTTTTGATTGTCGTTTACTGGTTTTCGCAGTAAACCTTTGTAGGAGATTAAAATGGTTATTAATATTACATTATTATTTTTTGCATATATCATTAAAAATGTCCATGTGTGTATGACGTATCGGCTAAACCCCGAAGAGCGGCTACTCCTAGGTTTAGCCGGCTAATCATAGGTTTAGCCGACTAATTATAGGTATAGCCGGCTAATCTTAGATATAGCCAGTCACTGTTAATTAAAATTAGGTGTAAACTTCTCTTATATATAAATAGACCCTATTTTCTGTTCCATCGATTCAGTACCTTATCGTTAAATCCAAATTTAATGTACCTTAAAATAAGAATTACGATTAAAAATAATTAAGAATAAATGAAATGTATCGGAAATGAACGTAATGTTTTATTTTATCATTAAAAGTTATCCCACTTTCTAGGTTCTAGGTAGGCCAAGGGGTTATGTGGTGCGGATGCAAATCTCGACCACCGAGTTCGAATCCCGGCCCAGCACCAATGACTTTAATTATGTGCGGTTTTTCCACTCGCTATACTGATGGTAGGCTTCGGCCGTGGCTAGTTACCACCCACTGGACAAAACCGTGTCGCCAAGCGGTCATTGTGACCGTGTTCCGACATGATGTTCAGTGAAGCCAGGGAGGGATTAATCCCGCCTTCTAGGTTTAAACTGCTGCCATCTACGGCCGCAACGTCGCTTAACATCAAAGGCTAACCTATCTACATAGTATAAAACAAAGTCGCTTCCCCCGTCAGTCCCTATGTATGCTTAGATATTTAAAGCTACGCAACGGATTTCACGGACCACGGACCAGGGACCACGGACTAGCAAACGAAGCGTAGGACGTCCACCCACAAGGTGGACAGACGACCTTATAAAGGTCGCCGGAAGGCGCTGGATGCAGGTCGCTTCCAACCGGTACATATGGAAGTCCAAAGGGGAGGCCTATGTTCAACAGTGGACGTCCTATGGCTGAGATGATGATGATGATGATGAACGGATTTTAATGCATTTTTTCATAGAGAGAGTGATTCAAGAGGCAGGTTTATATGTATAATACATGCGTAATATAGTAGAGAAACACTGATAACATTTTGTGTAAGGTGTTACGAAGTGCGTGCGGGTTCACTAGTAATGAATAAATAAGTATGTAGGTATCACTTAGTATAAAATAAAGTTGCTTTTCGCGTCTGTCTGCCCCTATGTATGCTTATATCTTTAAAACTACTCAACGGATTTTGATGCGGTTTTAATTAATAGATAGAGTGATTCAAGAGGAAGGTTTATATGTATAATACATGCATAATATAATACACACTGATATTAGGTGCAACGAAGTGCGCGCGGGTCCTTTAGTTAAGTATAATAGAGACAGATATAGGAAAATCCAGCAAAATGAAACAAACATGTACAAAATACTATAAAACGTTTATTTCGCATCAGACTTTAAAGCTAGTGGTGGTTAGATATTCTCCTATATTACCTTATTACTATAATACAGTACAGTCTATTTAAAATTATTCCTACACCATCATATACACAATAATACTAAGAGACATTCAACGAAGCTCACTTATCCTTGCCGAATGCGCCAAACGAATCGAAAGAAACGAATTTTAGAATTCTTTATAATATTTTTTAAAATGATATTATTAATTTTTTTTTGTCTATGATGTAGATTATTGAAAAATATTGGACACGTATTTTTTTATTTGTAAATCTGATAAAAAACGTAGGACATACAACGAGCTGAAGTTGCTTGATCGTGACGTCACAGTACTCTAGTACATTTTTGTTTAGTGGCGTGACGTCACAGAATCTTATAAGTGTTATATCATACGAATAAATATTTCTTCGTAGGTTATATCTTAGCAATTTTTTTTTATTTGCAAGAAAATATGTATAGGGAGGGTGAAAATATGTATGCTCGGCGTCTCTCTAAAGGATCGCATCAGAAATAAGGTGATTCGGTAGAGAACCAGAGTTACCAACATAGCCGAATGGATTAACAAGCTGAAGTGGCAATGGGCTGGTCACATTGTCCGCAGAACCGATAACCGATGGGGTAGACGTGTTCTAGAGTGGAGACCGCGTCTCGGCAAACGTAGTGTAGGGCGTCCTTGGGCGAGATGGGGTGATGATATCTGGAGGGTCGCTGGGAGTGGTTGGAGGAGAAAGACGGAGGAGCGAGTTGAGTGGCGTGCCATGGGGGAGGCCTATGTCCAGCAGTGGACGAACATAGGCTGATGATGTGTGTGATGTATAGGGTTAATATGTATACAGAATTTAGTTGAGAAACACAAATATACCCCCGTTAGATGCTGCCAAGTACAGGTTCTCTAGTATATTATACCTATGAATCTATAGCAACAGGGGTAGGTATATCATTGGAGCCAGCTATGAACGAGTAGATGGATGAGAACCAGCCGCTGCACCAGTACATCAGGAGTCCGTAGAACAGGCAGTGGGCGATTACGTCTACCCAGTACATTCTGTGAAAGAAAAGGTTTTTTTTAAAATGTTTTTTTTGTAGAGCTTAAGTAGCCTATAATACAAATACTACTAGCTGTGCCCAGCGGCTTTAAACGCTGTACTGTAATAGCCTATGTGTTATTCCAGGGTCCAAGCTATGTCTATGCCAAGTTTCAGCTCAATCGGTCCACCCGTTTAGGCGTGAAAGAGTAACAAACATACATCCAGACATCCATACATTCTTACAAACTTGTAAGATTGGTATACTTTTAAGTGATTTTGCCTGGTTAACACATAGATTAATAAAACGGTCCAGGAATTCAAATTGTCATTACAATTAGAAAAAATAATAAGAAATAATAACAGTCAGATTCAAATCGTTAATAGAGACATAATAATTTGACCAATTAAACTTAATAATAAAATAAGAATTCAGAAATAATGACTCACACTCTCATATGTCTCCTGGCTGCAGGTAGAGTGTCATCGTATTCCTTCAGAATGAACACACGCGCCGCTCTGATGCAGTCTTCGAAGTACTTTGATATGTCTAGACCTAAGACAATAAGTGATATTAGAAAAAATGGAGAATGTTTATAGGTATGCCAAATCAAGGGCGGATACAGGGAGGGGGCCATGGCCCCCAACAAGCATTGGAGAGTTCGAATTTTGGCGCTATTTCATAGTCAGATTTTTTTTGCTCGGCGCTCGCAGCACAAACTGCTCGCGGACTTATTATTAAGACTATTTGAATTTTCTAACCATTCGGAGCGAGCAAAACAAACACTTTTCGTAGTAAAAAATATAATATTTTTGACCGTCTGCGCCTTGAAACAAAATCCTGGATCCACCCTTGTGCCAAATGAATTGAAAGTTTGTTACAGTAAAGCTGGTATGTATACAAATATATGTGTTTCTATGAATTTGTGCTCGTTCTTCTCATAGAGATGCCTTGCAAATGAGCGGTAGAGTATAAAAATCAAATGTAAAATTGATTTGCAAAAGTGCTTCATTATATCTATTTGAATAAATGAAGTTTGAGTTTGGGATAGCTGTTTTTGTTGTAGTCAAAATACCTATTAGTTTTGATTTTATAGGCATTCAAACTTCGAGTCCCGCTAACAGTCATGTGACATGTGACGTCAATTTACAACGCTCCGCTTAGTAGCATTGTTAATTGTATTTGAACATTTCGGCACAACACATGATTTCCTGGTATTTGGATTGCACATTTTTGAAGGTATTTACAATTCCTGATGAAACGTCTTCTTCTTTGTCGTATCGTCATGACTGTGGGACGTGACTGTGATGCGTAGTCCTCGCCACCAGTTCCCTCCAGACGTTTCTGTCTTACGCAATCTATATGGAGGTTTGCAAGGTGGCCTGGGTTGTGTGGGTCCATCTTGTAGGCGAGCGCCCTCTGCCCCTCTTCCCTTCGTCACAGCCGGTGATAATCTCTAGCCTCTCCAGGCTGTCTGAGTCTCTCCTGACTGTGTATGTGATGAAACGTAAAAGCTTGTAAAATCTACTTACCAACAGCATCAACTTTATATTCCCGTCTCTCTCTGGCGTTGAGTCTCTCTCGCACAGTCTGGGCGATGTCCGACTTGAAGTCCCATTGATTGTTGGTGTAGTACTCAAACACCTCGAAACCTTTGTTTATACGGCGTTGTACTCGCATTAAACTGAAACCAAACAAGTCAAATAAAAAAAAAGTTAAAAACAAGCTTTCATTGTTATTGCTATCCAGCACCAAAGTCCAAAGTACTCGTCAAGACGAATCAAATGAGCCCAAACTCGATGGGGTTGCGTCGTTTAATTACGGAGTACCTATGGCCACCTTCCAGCTCCATCATCAATTCAGCTCGTTGTTATAATAATATTGCATTGACATCCGATTTATATACATGCATGTAAGATTTCAGCTCAATCGGAAACTGGGAAGTGGATCAAATTAAACTTGCAATATTAGGAAGGTGGCCATAGGAACTCCGTAATTAAACGACGCAACCCCATCGAGTTTGGGCCCATTTGATTCTACTTGACGAGTACTTTAATGCTAGATGGTAATAATAATAAAGATTATTAAAAAGGTTTTTCAAATTTCACTTTTGTTTCTACCTGGTAAATCAATTATAACTTACACTGGCTTATATCCAAGACAGAAGAGCAGCGTGTCGATGATTATAGCTGGTATGAGGTGGAAGAAGAACACGCATATGTTGTGATATAATCGAGAATGCTTCATGGAACCACCAGGATACCTGGAAACAAAAATTTAGAAATAGCTATTTGTGCAACACGAGAGAAAAGTTGTCTTTTGCTGTGAGTACCTAGTTTAACTCACAAGCTAGCGAAGCAGCCTAGAATTCACTTGCTGCACTCGTGATTCAAGTAATTTATAATTTTTTATAATTAGTTATGAAATTATACTATTATTTTTAAATATTTTATGAGAATTTCTCGCTGTATAAGAAATGAAAAAGTTACAAGTTAGTTGTAAGTGTGTTTGTTGTGTTAGTTGTGTTGTTGTAGTTGTAGTTAGTTGTAATATAAATAATACCTCAATTATTTTATTATCTACAACATAATCTCTGAAGTTTTCGAGCAATCGAGGTGAAAAACTGTGTGTTCAACTCGTGAGAATGTTTTTTTGATGTTAGCGTTAAGTCACTCACTGCGCTCAGCAGTCTATTATTTGAATCATTCGCTTCGCGAGCTCGTGACTTAAACTCGGTTCTCACAGCAAAAAACAACTTTTCTCACATGTTGCACAAATAGCTATTAACTCACCACGCAACACCGTTCAAAGGCACTCTGTTCATGATGATCTCTCTTCCAGCGTCGATCATCTCTGACCACGTAACCTTGATCTCCGCTGATGATGTGAAGTTGATCACGTTTGACTTTGTGTCTCTGGAAACATAAATTATGTTTAACCCTAGCACACCTACATGAACAATAGCGTTGCCAATTTTAATTTGTCAAAAATCTATCTCTGTGGCCGTAGCATGGCGCATGGGATCCCGATGAAACTTCAAGGGAAGAACTGTCATCCAATGGTACTATGAACGTATAGGATGACAGTTGACTTGACAGCAAGACAAGTCTACGCAATGTCTGTGCTTGGCGGGCTGCGGCCCGAGACCTTAACATTGACATCAGAGTAGAAACTAGTATGCTCGTATGCTACTCTTATGTATTGACATAGAACAGCCCTTTTAGCACACTTTGATATTGGTCAAAGTCTGCCAAAGGGGCTGTGGTCCTGCAGGTGTTTTATAAAAATAACCCTGTATCAGCACCTAGGAAATATTAAGTTTCTTACCCATTCTTCAAGTAGTTCCAAATAGCGATCATGATACCGTTGATGAATATATCTACTGGCAGGTAGTCAGCGTAACTGTTACTCTTGCAGTACATGCTTCTGATCACGCCTTTACCTGCACCTGGAGGAAAATATAGTATAACCAGCTGCGCCCAGCGGTTTAACCGCTGCTTATGTATTACTCTGAAGTAATACATAGGCAGCGGTTAAACCGCTGGCTTAGACCCTGGGGTCTAAGCTATCTCTGTACCAAATTTCAGCTCAATCGATCCACCCGTTTAGGCGTGAAAAAGTAACAAACATTCGCATTTGTAATATAAGTGTGATTAGCTACATAGCTCCTGGGTACTGGAGTAGACTTCCTTTGCAGGAGGTCGACTAGGTGGGTACCCCAATAGTGACAGTTATTCTACTGCCTGAGCAGTTATGTGGAAACATTACTGTGCACAGGAAAGAGGGCACTGTAGCTAGTGAAATGATTATGATTTTTGAGAACTTAAGAAGCGTAGGTGCAGTGCACCTAAAATATGACATAAATGTAAAATCCTGGGTAGTACTGTACTGATTATGGGCAGCGACATCTTTTACCATCAGGAGAGCGTCTTGCTCGTCTTCACACTGCAGTGCATAAAAAATCTAAGTTTTACAACTGGTCTTATTGCGGAAGCTAAATTTTTGGTACATCACTTTTACTTACCAATAAGAAGTCCCGTGGGCCCGTTGATATTATCAGTCCATCCTGGTACAGGCTCTTGCCAAATCGGGATCACTGAAAAAAAATTGGTTAAGATAAGAAGGGCAAAGAATAAGCCTTATAACTGGATTTTTTTTGAGAGCTGAAAATCGTATTTATTGGGATATTGTCATAAGTACCTACTCGTAATATCATAATAATAAAAGGAATTGATAATTAAATGGATTTTCTTAAATCTTTTATTTACTTTCACCTGTCCGTTTTCTGTCTGTAATCAAATCTTGCAAGTTATATTATTTTCTGTTGATTCATAATATTATTGTAAAATGCATAATTCTGAACCCTCGAGGAACCCACGAGACAGGCTATGGCCTAGTGTGGGGTCCAATAGTAAATAGAGATGAATTGTAAAACACTGTTTTTGGTTAATAAATATATGTTTATGTTTATGTTATGTTTATATTTGACTCACTTCCCGGTTTCCGATTGAGCTGAAATTTTGAATGCATAAGAGCTGATTGGATGATGGAGCTGGAAGATGGACATATGAATTCCATGATTAAACTACGCAACCCTATCGAGTTCGTTCTCATTTGATTTGTCTTGACGAGCACTTCGGTGCTAGATGGTAATAATAATAAAAGTTATAAAGAAAAGTTTTACGTAAGCAGATTTCTTACCATTTTTTACCCCCCGCCCCCCTTGTCATCAAAAGTAAGCAAAGCACTTACCCCCTCCCCCTATGCTTACGTAAACATTTTTAGTTATAAATGTTTTTTATTTTTCATTTTTAAAATAGGAAAATTCATGAAAATATTAGTTTTAACTGATACACATAGAGTAAGGGACAAAAAAATATAATCACAAATAAAGAACATAACAAACATAAAGAATATTTTTGGTACACATTAACAATCTTCAGTCCATGAAACCTGAATCCATGATTCTAAGTTATCGATGACATTGGATTGCTGCTCAGTGTTGTGTCTGCTCACTTTCATCCGATTTTGGAATGTCTACGTCACTCTCATCGAGCCATTCAACATCTTGGTGCTCTAAATTTTGAATAATGCACATCAGTTCATTAGCACGACGAGCAGCGACTCTTACAGGTCTAACTTTTCCCTCTGTGGGCGTGTTTACTTTTTTATGGATCTTCTCGATGTGACGATTTAATAATTTGACGGAAGCATGATAGACCACACGTCTTGCATGTTCGGCTTGAGAGCCTCAATTTTACCATCGGACAAAAATAATCGTAGGGCATTTGCAGAAAATCTTTGAGGGTAGTACTCAAGCGTAGAGCTAAATTGACTGGAAGGACAAGAAATTGTCCTCCTTCATCCAAAACCAAGTCATCAACTGTTTGTTTTACTTTTACAGGTGGTGAAAGAAACCTGTTGTCTAGTAATCTGAATAGGCCACTTCTTGGACGTCAGCATTCTGTATTTTTACATTTTACAATATGAAGCAAGTATTGGCTTTCACGCACATGTTCTGAGTACCATTTAATGTCTGGAAATTCAGGAACATCTTGTTCACCAGCCTCAACATATTTTGCAGTAACATTATAGCCATCAATTTACATTGAACTCCATACTTCAGCTAATACATTTCCTGCAAATTCGAAATTAGATCTTTCTAATTGTTCATCAATTGTAACGCATATGTATTATTTGCGGGAATCCCCGAAAGAACGTAAATAACTAACGATGACGTAATCATCATCTAGACCCCCCTAGCCCCCATGTCATCCAAAATAAGCAAAACAGAGACCCCCCACCCCCCCTTGGTGCTTACGTAATACTTGAACGGCCCCTTATAAAAAAAATTGTAAAGTTTTTTTTTAATATCACATGTTTTATTTCCGAATTACACAAAGCGCAGCCGCAGTCAGGTTCTTTAGTTTTATAAATTACTGTTTTCTTGTGCTAGTTTTAGGCACGACGTTACAAGAAGATAAAAGGACGAAGTTGACAATATGGTACCCAAGGAAAGGACAGAGATCTCGAGGCGGACCACCAGCCCGATGGTCAGACGATATTGTCAAGTATGTCGGAAGGAACTGGATGAGACTTGCACAGGATCGGAAGGTGTGGCGTGAACAATAGGAGGCCTATACCCTGCAGTGGGTGGATGCAGGCTGAATAGATAAATAGGTAGTACGAAGCTGACAAACTTACCAATGGAAGGTCTCAACACCATGGCAGGAATATGCTCCATGGCTTCCACCACCACCGCTTCACCAAGGGCTTTCGTGAACGCGTACGAATTGGGCAGCTTGTCTAGTAACCTGGAAACGTGATAATCATTGATGAGTGAATAAAACTAGTGCCCTGATGTCCAGTGAAGTCAGAGATTTATCCCGCCTTCTAGGTTTAGTTTACTACCATCTACGGCCGCATCGTCGCTTAAGATCAGGTGAGATCGTGTCAAAGGCTAACCTATAACGAATAAAAAGCTTTACTTCTAGAACTTTCTAGGTGACAATGTAAAGGAAGGCTACTACTTCCTTCGGCTTTACTTCTAGAAGCTTCCAAGTGAAAGTTTCTAGAAGCTTCTAGATGAGAGTACAGTAATACATACTTGGGCGTCATAGCAGCAATGCTGTCATCATCCATCCACTCCATAGCTTGTATGATCTGGTGGGGGTCTGCAGGTGGAGGATATGGCTTCTCTTCTAGAAGTTTCTCGTGAAGGTGGCAGTAGGATGTTGATATGTGGACGAATAGCTGAAAATTTACAACCTATGTTAGGATTCATAGCTGGCGGATTAGTTTTTCGGCGTACCCGCTGCCCCGACATTATGGCGTCCCGCAGGAACGCCCCCAGGGTTTTAGTGGGTATCCCCGCCCCGCTCATCTTCGGCGGGGCTATCGTTTAACAACGTATCCATTCAATCAAATAAAAGTGTCGCCAAGCTGCCATTACGCCATGTTCCATGATGTTCAGTCAAGCCAGGGAGTTTGTCCCTCCTTCTAGGTTTAATTTTTTACCATCTACGGACTCATGATCGCTCAACATCACGCGGTTGGTCAAAGACTAACCTATAATGAAAAAATAATAATAACTTACTTTGAGGTGTTTACACGCCTTCCCCAGTTCCACCATCAGCTTGGTGCCTCTAACGTTCAGAAGAACAGCTTTCTTGAGCTCTTCATCGAACCTGGAATAAAAAGAATATTTGTAATATAGCGATAGCTTCACATGATTCGTGGGGCAGGTCCCCAAGTGCGTTCAGATACTTCCTCGTAGTCTGCCCTGGACCCCATCTGACCACCGTAACGGAGTGGCAGATGGGTGACCAAATCTCGAACGCGATACTTGGAGACAAATTGGCGGGTAAATTACCTAATATTATGGCGGAGCGTAATGTGAAAGGTCCTTTTAAGGACCCAAACGATGTCGATGTTTCGGCATCAGGGGTTAGCCGCGACCCTTCCGCGGCGAGCCTATTCTGGAGTGTGGATGGGTCGGATGTTGACGTCGACCCCGAGTCCGCGGGTTTCGCCTCGGACTCGGCGATGTCCGTCGACAGCCGGCCAACCCGCAAGAGGGCCTTCTTGAAGGTTCGAGCCGAGGGTAACAGCTCGGACTCGAATAACTTGAAGGCCAAGAAAGTGAAGGGGAAAGGGAAAGGGAAAGGAAAAGGGAAGGGGGTTAAAAACCCCAAAGTCACCCATGATGTGGGACTAGCGGACGCTCAGGCACACCTCAGTTTGCTTGAGCGTACACAACTCCAGGAAGACCTGGAGGAGGAGCAGGCGAAGAAAGTCCGTCGTAGGGGGTTGCTGAGTATGAATTACTCAAGCTACTCAAAGGAGGAGCTGGAGCAAATGGCCCAGGAGGATGAAGAGCAGATCCTGCAGTCTGTCTCCAAATCCTCGGCCATTAAGGGGGCTGTCGAAAGGTCCGTTAAATGCCGGGCCACCAACATGAGGTGCATCATCCGCGAGCTCGCGCAGCGGACGGTGGTGGATGACACGTCTGAGCTGCAGGAGCAGGTCGTCATCCTGCGAGCCGAAGTCAGCCAACTGCGGAGCAAGCTGGCTGAAACCACCGCACGGCCAACACAAGCCGTGCAGGGGACAGCGGTCGAGGCCCCCTCCAACCTTGAGGAAATCATCCGCAAGGTAATCATGGAGGAGAGGGCCTTCACGAGAGCCTGCCTCGCTGGCATCGAGGATAGACTCCTGCCGGAGAAGCGCATCCGTCCGCCACTTGCGGCCGATGTCAGACGCGGGTTGGTGTCCTCCCGGCGGGAGCCGACGCCGGGCCCCTGTACCCGAGAGCCAACGCCAGGGCCCTCTACCCGAGAGCTAACGCTCTCCACCCAGCTAGGGCCCACACCGGGACCGTCCTCTCAAGAGGAGGATGCCCTTCTCCCTGCCACCACACCGTCCAATTCATGGACAAAGGTGGTCAAGAAGGGGAAGGGTAAAAAGGCGGCAGTTATGCCTGCCTCTGCTCCCTCACGCCCATCTCAGATGAGCGGCAAGGGAAAGGGTGTAGGAAAGAGGACGACGCCCAAGCCCTCCACTGCTGCTCCAGCAGTTAAGGGCGCACATGCCGGAGTGAGGAAGCGTTTGGCTGCTCCGAAATCCGCGGCGGTCGTGGTGACCCTCACAGAGGAGGCCGCGAAGAAGGGCGAGACATATATGTCCGTCTTGCAGCGGGCCCGCGCCAGCGTTGATCCCGCCCAGCTCGGGATAGAGAAGGTTGCGTGTCGCCGAACTCAAACCGGCGCACGCATTTTCGAGTTCCCGGGGGCGCAGGGCGGTGCCAACGCCGACCTCTTTGCGTCTAAGATGCAGGAGGCCATCGCGGACGTGGCCAAAGTAGCCCGGCCCGTTAAGACTGCGTCGCTCGAGGTGGTCGACCTCGACGATTCAGTCACTAAGGAGGAAGTAGTGGCTAAAATTGTTGCTATAAGCGGATGTGATGCCGCAGCGGTAAAAGGCCGGGATATTAGACCCGGCCGTGGTGGCTTGGGCACCATTCGAGTGGAGTGCCCAGTCACAGCAGCCGAGGCCGTCCTTGCAAAGGGACGGCTTCTTATTGGGTTCAGCTCGAGTGTGGTCCGGGCACTTGATGAGCAGCCTATGCGCTGCTACAAGTGCTTCGCCATCGGACACACTCGGGCGCTTTGTCCGTCCAGCGTCGACAGGTCGGAGTGCTGCTACCGCTGCGGCCAGGAGGGGCACAAGTCCGCCTCCTGTACAGCCGTCGCGCCGCGCTGCGCAGTGTGTGCAGCCAGTGGTCGTCCGGCGGGTCATATAATGAAGGGGAGGAACTGTAATCCTCCCCCCAAGAAGGGTAAAACCCAGGTGCCGGTCCGGCCCGCCGCTCCCGTTGTGGGAACTTCGGCGGCTGCGGAGGAGAATACGATGTCCGAATAATGGATAGAGTCGCTCATCGTATTCTCCAGGCGAACACCAACCACTGCAGAGCAGCCCAGGATCTGCTAACGCAGTCCATGGCTGAGTGGTTGGTGGATGTCGCGGTGGTCGCCGAACCGTACGCAGTGTACGGACGTTGGTTGGGCGATGAGAGCGACCTGGTGGCACTTTTACCGCGGTCCTCCTCCCCTCCTCTCTCACTCTTAGAGAGAGGACTGGGTTACGTAGCCGCCGCGTGGGGAGATTTAGCCATCGTGGGTGCATATTTCTCCCCGAACCGCCCTTATGCGGAATTTGAGGAATTCCTTGACGTCCTCACCGCAGTCATCCGAAGGGCGGCACCGCGTCAGGTCCTCCTATGTGGGGACCTGAACGCCAAATCGGAGGCCTGGGGCAACACGGCCATTACCTGCAACCGCCGGGGCCGCGCCCTACATCTGTGGATGGCCTCGACCGGAGTCTGCCTCCTTAACAGAGGATCGGTCCAGACGACTGTGCGGCAGCAGGGAGGGTCAGTGGTGGATGTCTCGTTCGCCACCCCTGCGCTGGCCACCCGCGTTTTGAACTGGCGGGTGGAGATGGTGGAGACCATGTCGGATCACCGTTACATACGGTTCGACATCTCCACCGAGGGCCCCCGGGGGACAGTGCCTTCAGGCAGATCCCCCTTTCCACGGTGGGCCCTCTCTCGTCTGGACCGAGAGATGGCTGAAGAGGCGGCCTTCCTCCAGGACTGGCTGGCGCCCCCTGGTGAGGACTTGGACGTGGACGCTGCGGCGGTGCAGCTCAGGAGGTCCCTGACCGAGGTGTGCAACTCCAGCATGCCTCGGTCCCGCCGTCCGCCCCCTCGTCGCGCCATATACTGGTGGTCGGAGGATTTGGCGGAACTCCGGTCAGCCTGCGTGGCAAAGAGGAGGGAGTACACGCGGAGTCGTCGGCTTAGACCGAGGGATCTAGCCAATGAGGACTGCCTCTACGCACTTTATGTGGAGGCGAAGGAGGACCTCAAGGCGGCCATATCAGCGGCGATCGTCACGTCGAGGGCCGAGATGTTGGAGGGTCTTAACAGGGACCCATTTGGGAGGCCCTATAAGGCGGCGCGGAACAAGCTCCGTCCCAGTGGTCCCCCTGTAGCAGAGACTCTCGAGCCGTCTGCACTGGATGGGGTGGTTCGGTCACTTTTTCCTCTCCGGTCCGAGTTCACCCCTCCAGTGATGGACCCCCCGCGGGAGGTGGCTCTTGACGAGGAGATCCCTCCGGTCTCACCGGTGGAGTTCGGTGTCGCGAAGCTCCGCCTCCGCGGTAAAAAGACGGCCCCTGGGCCGGACGGTGTCCCTGCTCGAGTGTTGGCAATTGCCACCTCGCACATGGAGGAACGGATTCGGGACCTCTTCAGTGCGTGTTTCGCGACTGGGAGGTTCCCGAAAACTTGGAAGGAGGGGCAGCTTTGCCTCCTTCGCAAGGCGGGGCGCCCGGCGGACTCACCTTCGGCTTACCGGCCCATCGTTTTACTAGATGAGGTCGGCAAGCTTTTCGAAGCCATAGTCGCCGCCCGATTAAACCGCCACCTTCGGGAGGTGGGGCCGGACCTCTCCGACGCCCAATTTGGCTTTCGGGGAGGCCGCTCCACAATAGACGCCTTGGCCCGACTTAAAGGGCAGGTGACAGATGCTGTGGAGGCGGGGGAGGGAGTGCTGGCTGTGTCATTTGACATAGCCAATGCTTTTAACTCCGTCCCCCACTCGACGATTTTGGAGGCACTCCGGTTCCACGGAGTGCCTCAATACATGCGGCGACTGCTCGGCAGTTATTTGTCGGATCGTGCGGTCCTACTCGCGGACAGGGCAGGGTGCGTGCGGCGCTATGGCTCTGAGACCGGGGTTCCGCAGGGGTCTGTCCTCGGCCCGCTCCTGTGGAATGTCGGTTTCAACTGGCTCCTGCGGGGGGCTCTCCTCCGTGGCACGAGTGTCATTTGTTACGCCGATGACACTCTCCTCACTGCCCGGGGGAGAGACTTTGGAGAGGCGGCCAGGTTGGCCTCGGCGGGCGGATCATTGATCGCTGGAAGGATCCGCCGCCTAGGATTGGACGTGGCATTGCACAAGACCGAGGCCGTTTATTTTCGGGGGCCTCGGCGGCGCATTCCCACTGATGCCCACATCATAGTGGAGGGCGTCAGAATTGAAGTGAAGGCTCAGATAAAATATCTGGGCCTTACTATTGACAGCGGGTGGCGCTTCGGCCCACATTTTAAGGATTTGTCGAAGCGCCTCGTCAGCTTTGCTGGCTCCCTCTCTCGGCTTCTGCCAAACTTGGGGGGGCCCAAGACGCGGTGCCGGCGCTTGTACGCCGGCATACTTAAAAGCATGGCCCTTTATGGGGCCCCGATCTGGTCGGACTGCCTCTCGAGGCCGATGAGCGCCGTCTCCACCGCCATCCGCAGACCCCAAAGGGTCATTGCACAGCGGATGGTGAGAGCTTACCGCACGGTAAGCTTTCCGGCGGTGTGCGCCCTGGCTGGCACCCCGCCCTGGGAGCTCGAGGCGCAGGTGCTCACCAGTGTGTACCAGTGGACGGCGGAGCGCAGGGCACGCGGAGAAACCCCTGCGCAGGAAGAGCGGGAGGCGGTCCGTAAGGAGGCGGAGGAATTCATCCTCCGCCAGTGGAAGGATGATGCCGCCAGCGCCACTTATGGGCGCCGGACGTTGGACGCGCTCGGGCCGGTCCTGGAGGGATGGCGCGAGCGCTCCCACGGCTTCCTTTCCTACCGGCTGGTGCAGGTTCTGTCCGGGCACGGCAGCTTTGGGACGTTCCTGCACCGGATTGGGGTAAGGGAGACACCGTCATGCCCCCATTGTGGCGCGACGGAGGACTCGGCCCAGCACACCCTCGAGGTGTGCCCGTCTTGGGCCGAGCTTCGCCAG